>JBBCBC010000012.1:5690617-6060464 GCA_037126765.1 Stenogyne calaminthoides
AACTATGAACCTAAAACCATAGACCAAATTGGTAAGATTGAGCGATGAGCAGCACCGGGCGGAGTTCGAATCAGTCGAATAAAAAAAATTAATATAATTAATAAAATTAAGTAAGTATGAAATATATATAAATGAAAAAAGATTGAATTAATTAAAAAAACTAATTAAATGATGGTGGAGACGCCTTATGCGTGTAGTAGCTATGTGATGAGCAAAGGAGTTTAGTCTTACCACGGGCGTATAGTCAAATTAAATGTTAAACTAATGCACTATTCATTGAAAACAAAGTAATATTGTTTAGTAAAATAACTAATTTCGTTCAAAAAAATACACCAATCTCACGATAGAACTGGTGTACAAATAAATGTGTCTTGGATCTTTCATTAAAATCCTTTTTTGTGCTGGAGAAATACGAACACCATGCTCGCCTTGAAAGCCTAATGTGCTACGTTGGAACTAAATTAATGAACCCATTCTTCCTAATATATTTCCCTATAGCAGATCATGGAAACAAGGCCAATTGAAATCAAAAGTAACACAAAACACCAAACGAAATCACCGGCGCCTCGAACCCACCACCCTCCGCCTCCAATCACCGCCTCTCTCCGCCACTTCCACCACCACCCCCAACTTCCGAACAGGAATAACACTGGTTATAAAACAACACTACCATCATTATCCAACCAATTGTTACATGCTTTACCGCCACTACCACCACCCTCAGTTCTCCTCCTCCGCGGAAAAGCCGCCGCCCTTTAAGATTTCCGGACATTATCGCAGCCCTTCTGTCACCGAGCATTTCTTCAACCGCCGTGTTAGGGTTTGTCTCTCAAAATTTATCAGAGTGGTTTTTGCAGAGAATGCATGAAGGTCTCTAGGAGAGTAATAAAAGGTGATACTATTAACACTATTACTAATATTATTTGAGCTAATCAAGCACGTGCATGGATTTCGAGGTTTAGGGTTCTTTATCGATTTCCATTGTTTTTCAAGGCTTTTATGCTGTTGGATTAATGCAAAAAGTACTTTGCATGTTCATTGGATTCGACTTTTTGATGATTTTTGTCATGGTGGGGTTATATTGTTTCTTCTTCTTTTTATGCTTCATTGATTGATGGTTTTTATTCATCAACGAATGTGGACATGGGGGAATTTTGAAATACCCACATCCTACTATTTCTCTATTTGAAATTTTAAACTTTTAGATTACTTTTCCAGCCACACACATTCTCTCAATCAAAATATAATTTTTTATTTCAAATTTCGCACAAGGTCGTTCAAAAGGGTAGGGGTCGCACAGAAGAAAGGTACTCCCTCAGGTTCACCAATCGGAACTATCTATCATACCCATGCCCAAAGACAAAAATTTATATAAAATTGGTTCAAATCTTTATGAACTCGATTATTTAAAATATCAACATTCATTAAAAAACTCTCCAGCATTATGAAAAAAGCAATCAACGTATAGAAAATATTTTATATTTTTAAAAAAATAGTGATAGTTTTTTAACGATAACAATATGGAAGTGCGACCGTTCAATCGTATGTTGTTTACTCATCGCTTAAAAGTCACTTTATCATTTTGATTATAACATAAAACTCGCCGCAAAAACGCGCCAGTAAAAGTCAAACAGCGTAAGATTGGTGAAGCGGAGTTAGTATTTAAGTTTAAGAAATATTTTTGAGTGGTAATTTTGTAAAAAGAAAAAAAAATGTTGGGTGACATTTTTTATAATGAAAATTAGAAAGTGACATTTTACCTAATTTCTCGAACACACTTTATAAGAAAAATAGAATTATTTATCGAATATTTTAATATGCATGCGAAATTCATGACTTAAAATAGTTTTGTCCTTAAATAAGAAATATTATTACGACTTGCCTATAAAATTTTCTAATAATATAGGCATTTTTCATTCATAGAGTAAATTTGTCCTGAGAAATGTAATTAAATAAGTAAATTTATATGTTAATCATTTATTTATAAATATAATTGTCTAAAATTTAAGTTGTCGAGAATTATCTTTAGTTAATTTGTTTCTTTCTGAAAATTACAAATGTGTAGGCAATTTCTAATCAGGTAATTTTGTTTGTAGAAAATTATTTGTGTAGACAATTTTTCGAAAATATTCTAAAATTGGTAGACAAGTCATAGGCAATACTTATTTTTTAATGATTAAATTATTTTTTGTAAAAAATTTTGCAATCATTTGAAATTTTTATAGATAATTATTCATTTTGTTGTAGTGAAAAGGGGGAAGATGAACAAATCAAAACCTGAGAGTTGATGAATTCCTAGAGAATTTTTGAAAGAATCCTTGTATAAATGTATACCTTGTTTGGATGAGGGTGGGATCTCTTAACAACTACACCGCATAAAGAGCGGATAGTGACTGCTAACTTCTGGAAATCTCAGGGGCAAGAACCGAATCCGATACGGGGCATTTTAGTCATTCAACTTTTATCATTGAAGATACAGCTCTTACACTTATTTTTTACAACACAAGGATAGAATTCAAAATAGTCTTATAATTTTTTTTTTTTTTCAAAATAACTCAAAATAAATTTGATGTATGTATGAATTGGTCCCAATTTTTTTAAATGTACTATTTTAGATTCAAATTAGTTTGAATTGATAAAACAGCGTCGTTTTTGGTGCATGCATTTAACCCGAAATTTGAATGCTTCATGCAAGAACACGTGTTAAAAAGCGATGTCAAGCATCAATTAAACGATTTTGGGACTAAAATAGTACAATTACCTAAATTATAATCGATTTTTGTACATTAAACTTTTTTGAAACCAATTTTAGAAAAGGTGAAAACTTAAACTATTTTGGGTTCTGTATCATCTCTATATAACAAGAAGCACACAAATTTGTTTCACACACACACTGCAGTTCTATCCTCTAATTGATGATACACATTAATCTTACATACCTGTTGATTATGAATACCACACCATTAAAATCAAGAAACAACAAGACTGCCACAATCAAAACTGGCCTTCTTCAGCAACACCCCAACCAACAACTTAGCCATTAACTTGTCCCTCAAAACTGCATCACAGCACCATCACACTGCTGCATGAAACCCAAGTAATTCACGAACTAGTAACTTCGAGATCAAAAGCTTCTCCATCTTCTCTCCCTCGCAAACTTTTCCAACTTTCTTTGATTCTCTGCTGCTCGTTTTCTTCATCTTGTCCCTTCAAAGCCTGCTTAAGAGCCTAGCTAAACGGCCTTTGTCCTCTAACGCCTTTGGCAGCCTCCTTGGCCTAGGTCCGGCGTCATAGGGTAATGCATCACCAAGGACACAATGTTGTCTTTGGTTATGTTTCCCCATAGCAATTTTGACGGACGTCTGAATCTCAGCGGCCCGAACATACCATGTTATTTACTTGGTTTTTTTCGAATACTTGTTTGATCTTGTCAGGGACTTTGCAGTTTGGTGAGTATGAATTGCTTCAACCTTGTTGGATCCTCCCTATCTCTTTCTCTAGAGAACTAAACCAATTCAATGTTACAAAAACAACTTTGAATGTTAATCTCATGATAGTATATAGTATTCTCTGAGGAAAAAAATGTGCTTTATGTGTAATGTTATTAAGTTGACATACAAGTTTCCAAAAGGAGGAGCACAAGTGATTTAATTGATTCAACGGAATACCAGATTAAGCGATAAAAGGAAAAAAACTCATATATTAGTATAATGATTCAACTCCCTTTACATTGACAATAACTCCTATTGTAAGCAATAAAAACCTAACAAACTTTACTAAATAAACGATTAATATCCCACTTTTCTATTTTATCATCCTTTTAAGTATTCTCCATCAAGAAATGTATGTACCTTGAGGAAGAGGCGTAAAGGTGAAAAACCAGTAAGTGCGTTATCATCACATGGAATTAGCCATAGTATTTAACACCTTCTCCAAGAACTGCATGAGTTTTGGCTCAAAACCATGGCCATCCTCGAAATAAACGAAGCCTCTAACAGCTGATCGACCAGCAAAGATGCATTACTAAAGCCTAGATGCTTGGCAACCATAGAGTTCACTCCATCACATCAATCAACACCTATATATTTAATTGCAATTAGATTAAGGGAAAAAGTCTTGTGGTGCATTGTGCAATTCAAGTGTATTTTTGAAAACACACAACTTGTTTTTTCTTAAAACGTTCAACGCGTTTTTTAAATGAAAACAAGTTGAGATTTTCAGGAGACCTACTCTTGATTAAGGGACTTTTGACAACTCTATTACCTTGGTTTTAATGATAGTTCCATCCAGCAAGATGAATAGATTTGAAGCAGTCATGACTTTCAATATGAACCACCTTGGATGAATACCTAATGGTATCCTCGAAGTTCATTTTCCAGAGTTTCTAGTAATACTTTTGAATCACACAATCGGATATCAACATCACCCCTGCATATTTTCACATTTATTCCAAGTGTCATAACAGATGTGAGGAAAATATATGAACGGTAAGTCAGTAAATAAATAACACAGAATTTATGTGATTCACTAACTATATGTATTAGCTACATCCACATGTAGAAAAGATTATCTTTCAAAGCGGCTACAATGTACTGCTTGGCCTTCAGGTCAAATAGGAATATATACTATTCCCCTACCCCGACCAACTTGTCGAAGAGTTCAAGGCATTCCAACACCAAGAATGTAATGAACAATTCTTAATTCTTTACAAATTCAACAAAAGCTAAATCCAACACTTACTTGGTCGATGGCTCCAAAAGACAATTCTGAAGTGTTAACCCCATAATTCACTGATGTAGTCACGAGTCTGCACAACCAAATTAGACTCTTTGATTGATACTTATAAAACAATATAAGAAAACACAAACACTCCCAGGAAACTTGTTCATAGTATGAAACTGATACCATTCTGGCATATAAATTGATACCATTACTATAATAAACTAATATTAATATCATTTAATATTATGATCTTAGTACTCCTCTCCGTCGTCGATCTTGTTTACACAATTACTGTGCTCGAGTTTAAGAAAAAATGATAAAGTGTTGGGGTGAAAAGAGTTATTTATTAGTATTTTATGTGATAAAAGTGATAAAATATTGAGATAAAGAAAGAGTTGTTTATTAGTATTTAGGAAATGTGTAAAACAAAGATTGGGACGTCAAAACGGAAATAGTGTAAACAAGATCGGGGCGGAGGAATATAAGTGTAATAATATCGGTTGATAAGAGAATGATATTAGTTTGTAAGTGTAATGGTACTATAAACAAGTTTCGCCATAGACCTACTCTAAGAAAATAAATGAATTAGCTACGGAATTTCCAACATACTCATATTCCAGATCAGTTTTTAGAGTTGAAACTTTTTACCTGGCGTTTTTTGCGGCTTTTCTTGTATTAATAATTGTAATGATAAAAATGACTTTTAAGGTGGGGTATGATAGATAAGGTGTTCATCTATCATACACCCCTCCTTAAAATCATTTTTATTTCATTATTAATAAAAACACGCTCGTAAAAATCGTGAAAATCAGCTATGTGACGTGGGACGGAGGTAGTAAATAATTTCCTTCTTGCATATTAGTATTGACCACAACTTTCCTATACATTTTTTCCAATCTTGTGGGCATCTTCATTCTTCTAATTATCACCTAAAAACAAATTTACCTATGATGTATGTCCCATAGGCAATTTGTTTTTGCAGCCCATATTAGATATTTTCATAGCCAAGTCATTATTTTATTGTTGTGAAATAACAAGATATGAAGAGACAAATTAGAAGAAAAACACGGTGCTACATACCCAGTAAGCTTGATATGTTTTTTGACGAAGAATTTGTCCAACGCCAATTGCATCTAATGCCCTCCAACCATTAGTCCACATTCCCAGAGCAAATCCTGTAGTTCTCAGACTATCTGCTGACTCCAAAATTAAACTCTCGATTCCCAATCTATAAAGAAAATAAATATGACGATATGCATTCTAAGTGTTTGAAGAAATGCGTGACAAGTTTTTATGTACCTGTCAAGTCCTAAAGAAGTAGCTAGACCACCAATTCCAGCGCCAACAATCACTACATCTCTCTCACCATTCTCTCAATAATTACAGATTTGAGCTTCCCTTTTCTTGAATCTAAACTTCAACTTGATTTGTGATGCCAAAATTGAAAACCAAAAACATTGGATTCATAACTTATATTAATACTATCCGGAGAAGATGAGGATGAAACTTGTGACGACAGCGAATACGCAGTCCCATACATAAAACTTAATATGCTGCCTCATTCATCACTGTCAACTACTGAGGTTGGACAAAAATTTGTCTAACTTATCTAATGAAAATAATTTTTAAAAACAATAACACAATATTAAATTTATATCATTATCTTTCGGGGACGGACCTACTTGGAAATGGTCAAAATAACGGCCCCCCGATCCAGCCAATTTCTTATATATATATCTCTTATAATTAAAACACACCATGTATGAAACCTTGGTCTGTAGTAAGCGAAGCGTAAATTAACAGATAACGTTCTAATATTTTGGAAGAATGAGTATTATTTGTGTTATAGATTATCTACATATCAATGTATAAAACTATCTCATCTGAATATCTCACCATCCTTTAAACAAAGTATTATGTGCATCATGTTCATTTGTCTGTCAATTATTCTTGTCGTCAAAAATCAAACACTCTATAAATAAAATGTTGATTTTAGGTGAAAAAGAGGTAACAAAATATGAAAGAATATGTATAATTCACATTTTTCAATATCATATAAATGTATTATTTCTGTTAATATAAAAGATGTTTAGTCCAAATAATTTTTCAAAAATATATAAAAAATTCTAAAAGTGCGTTTAAATTCTGTTTATGTTATAAATTGGTAACCGGTAAAATTTAAATTAAAATCCTCGATTATACTTATGAATACATAATCATATACGTCACTCTTATTTTGGATAATTGAATACACAGTCTCATACATCATTCAACTAGTCACGTTGCACCTACGACCTACTCCTCCCTTCCATGATTATTTTCATTTGTGAAACGACACATTTTTTAAAAATTGAATAATTAGTAGGATTTTAAGTTCCAGTCTAGAAAAAATATCAATTTAGAGTTTGAAAAGATGATAAACTATCGGTTTAAGGTCTTAAAAGATTTTCTGTCGATTCGAGACTTGGAAGATAAAAACTATCGATCAAGGACCCGGAAGATAAAAACATCAATATCGATTTAAATTTTGGGCCATTTTATTTAAAATTTATCTTTCACGTTATATTTTTTGTTCTTATTTTTTATTTTTTAGAGTTCACGATTCAAGTTTATCCCGGGGTTTAGGGTTATGATTCAAGGTTAGGGTTATCGTTTAGAGTTTAGGGTTTAATGTTTTAGGATTTAGGGTTTTAGTATCAAACATGACCTTAAAATTTATAAGCGCCGAATTGATAGTTTCTATCTTTCAGTACTGTATTGATAATTTTCATCTTTCGGATTTTTGAATCGATAGGAAAAATCTTCCGGGCCTTAAATTGATAAATTCTGTCTTTCGGGCGCCTAAATTGATAAAACCCTTAAATGTTAAAATAATAATATTTTGTGTAAAATTGAGAATAAAATAATCATGGGACATCCAATAAAAAAAAGTATGAAAAATAATTGTGGGACTGAGATAGAATGTATAAAGGCAGATGTTGAGCCGGACAGTAGTCGAACCGGGTCCGATCAAATTTGACCGTTATTATTAAAGTAATTGATCTGGTAAATTATCATAATTACATACTTCGCCCCCAAAAAAGTATCTTTCGAGAATCCTTGTGTTTTCTGAGAATGGTAAATTAAGTACGCCTATAGAACACAATTTTTTTTTTCTTCTTAAATTCCATTCCAATGACTTAATTACCCAAGCTTATCATTATACTTTAATCACATTTAATTATGTAATTCATAAATGGACTTAA
Source organism: Stenogyne calaminthoides (assembly GCA_037126765.1). Taxonomy (NCBI): domain Eukaryota; kingdom Viridiplantae; phylum Streptophyta; class Magnoliopsida; order Lamiales; family Lamiaceae; genus Stenogyne; species Stenogyne calaminthoides. The sequence continues at coordinate 5,698,585 of JBBCBC010000012.1, forward strand.
TCTACTTTTTTAAGAAAAATGTTTAAACCTTTAATAATCTTTTTAGGGGCGGAGGTAGTAAAATATAATTAAATATATTTCTTCATCATATTTTAGGTTTAAAACAAAGGAATTATATTTTTTCTCGAGTAGTAGAAAAAGATTATGTGCGTGCGTGTGGTGGTGAGATTAATTCAGAGCCAGCTCAACTAGAACGAATGCAGCCCGCCTCGAGCAGAAAAAAAGCATGCAAATTATAAATGGAATATAAAACCTGAGGTATACATATCCTCTCCATATTTTCCCATAAATTTCTTGTAAATTTGAAGAAAAAAAAGGAAGACAAAAATCATGATGAGGCGTTAAATGCTTTAAGCTTTGTTTTAAATTCAAGACATTTAACTTCTACCCAGGATATCTGGGTTAAGTTTAGTTATTTAGAAAAATGTGTTTAAAAATGGTGAAATTAATCAAATAATTTAAGTTTATAAAGATAAGGCGCGATTAAATTTAGATGGTATTGAATGAAATTGTGATTTATGTTATTGTAAAAAAAAAAATGGTGAGTTCGATATTATATAAATCTTGTGAAATATTCAGTACTGCACTTGAATTGCCCAACTCAAAAAGGAACACATTGTGTAGATTTTTTTTTTCTTTTCTTATTATTTTATTACATGTCTATTTATTTTTTAATTTATTATAGAAAACTAATGTAGATAACCCATTTCCTCAAAACAAGGGCCAACATAAACTTGAACAATGGCTTCATGTAGTTAAAATACATTTAAATTATAATATTTTTTTTTGAGCAGGCTTTTACACTAATTGCACAGTGCAAAATTAATGTTGTTTAAATGAAAATAATTAATATTAACCAATTAATATTATTCAATAAAAATAATTAATATTATTAAAAAATACATTTGAATTGTAATGTGCATAGGATACATATACAAAGAGGAAAATATATATTTAAAACAGGACAATGCAATGGACAGTATATTAGCAAAAGAAAAATACATACAAGGACAAACCTAAAAGAAAATGGAAAGCGCATGAAAGAAAAAATATAATTCCTTTGTTTTAAAGGAAAACTGAAGCCATAAATTGGGAAAATCAATTTCAACATGCTGAAAAGTGCTAAACAATCAGCTAATAATTATATATTTAACAAACAGTAGAAGAATAAAGCATCTCTGAATCATGATCCATTAATTGTAGCCACATTACTTCCAACTCCCTAAAATAACAGAAAAGGAGAGTAGTAATTTTTGGACACTGAATTTTCATTAAACTTAGTAGACTAAATCACTTTGCCCCTAAAAAAGTCATCAAAAATAGCAATACCTAGGATCAGTTCCTTTGACTCAGGCCTTCGGTTTCGATATGTCCTCTATCATGCCTTTCCCATCCGTTGCATCAAAGAAGAAGAAATTTTTCAGAGGATCCCTTTGCCAGATATTGCTTTTAATAACTTCCTATAATAGCCATTAATAATTTGAAAATTAGATACCAAAAAAGACCATACAAATTAAATAGCGGTATTAAACAGTTGTAGTGCTTTATAACCTGTCCTAGGATGCCCCCAAGAACGGCACAAACAGGTGGAAATTCTATTCTGCCTTCCAACAACCTCTCAAGAAGGGTATCTGGGATTTTAGATTCATCAAATAACTGCAAAGGTTTATGAGCAATTATTAAGTGAATAAATTAAGCTGGGCATGTATGTAGATAGTAGCCAGATAGATTCAAATTTTCAATTGAGATTTACTTGGGCATCACAAAAGTTCCTTCCTTAGATTTTGAACATTCAGCAAGTCAGCAGCAGAAGTTTCTCCAGGTTTACGTCCCTCATGGTCCTCAAACTTTTCTAGCACTGAAAGGAGAGTTTGTTCAATTCAATAATGAAATGAATTATCAGGATTGCAGATAGCATATATTGATAGTTCTGAATTAGGATTGCAACTTGTAATCATGTGTATCAACATATCAGAAAAGATGGAAGGATGATAGTTTGAAAGATACACACATGAAACAAAAATTAACATCAATTTTCTAAACCAAAATGTAATTATAGTTCTGAAATTGGGATTGCTCTTTTTTACTTTCATTGGCAATCCAAAAATTTTAGGAAGAAGAAAAGATGATCACGTGAAGCTTTCAAATTGAAACAAACAACTCACTTTCATTGTGAGTTATATTAAATCTGCATGTTTAAAATTTCATTTAGCAAATTATTACGATCAATAAAGAGAATCATAAAAAAGTGCAATTAACAAATGAAGTAAAATTTTCCTAAACCACTTCTCAAACTCAATCTATGATTTAAAAGATGACTTTGTTTCAGATCTGTGATTATTGGCGTACTGGTATACATATAGATTCCACACAGTATACAATTATACATAGAATCTAGCTACTCCTCCAGACACAACTAAAGGAAGGAAAACAGGTAAAAAATCTGAATTTCATAGCAAAAACAATATGGGACATTATTGAGCTTATCTAATATAGGTGATGGGCTGGCTTATTTAACATACCATTCCAACCTATTACACATCAACTTGCTAAAAAAAATGTAGGATTGAATTCAGTCTTTCTTTTTTCCCTAATGTGCAACTGGGATGGCACATATGTGTGACCAGTAAGCTTTCATGGTTCTACTAAAAAAGGCAGCATTAATTAACTCTATAAAAACAAATATTCTGGGATATTGATAAAAACATATCAAAAGCCCAAATTATACCTCTCATAGCCAAGTACAACTTAGAAACCCTTCTTGGAAGGGTTTTCCATGGGACAGAGATAGCTTCCTGAGAGGAGAAAAAAAACAAGTAATTTTCATCAGAAGACGAATAAGTGAATCAAAAGAAAGCCGGTTTTTCACCAATTATTGCCTTTCTTGATCTATAATTTCAATATCATAGTACAAATTTTAATTTGGGGACGTGCTATCAATATAAGAGCTAGAATGTACAAGCCTAATTGATAGTTTAGGGAAACATTACATTATATTTCTTTTCAAGTTTCAACTTAGTACAATCTTGATCCAACACCTGACCTTCCCTCTTAACATATAAATAAACAAATAAATAATGGTACCTAGTTGAAAAATCTGATATTCTGCATGTTCTTGTGCACCCAAACACCATTATAATCAAAGGCAAATAACTCAATGCTAAGATAAAGAAGATGAAATTTCTAATCAGAATTATAGCTTTAATTATTTATTAGTGAAACATTTATACTCAGATCCTGAACATAATTCATCAAGTTTCACTGTAGTCCTTGGCAAAAAAAAATACCAATTTCCAACATAAGGTTGAGGCAACTTAATTAGTGAAAATTCCTATTTAAGCATAACTAAATCGCTGTCACTTATAAAAAGTCTTCTTTATTTCTGTCTTCACAAAACTCAATATATTTAAGAAAAAAACCACAATAGCCAATAGGATGAAATGAGTAACGCAAAACATTCATGTTTCATCATAATCAAAGACGCACAACAGAAACAGATGAAATTTGTTCATAGTGGATACTATTGCAAAGAAGCTTATTTGATTAACAAAATCCTAAATAATATATGCTGTGATGTGGAAAACTCAGAGATAATTCATAAAACAATATCGTCCATGCTTTGAAATAATAATCACCAATCTTAAGAGGCATAACAAATCACTGCATATTGGAAAATCTGTTTCATACCTCAAAAACTTGATACTCTAGATGGCATTCAACTGCTTCATCACCATTTTTCTGTCAGGAGGAGAAGAAAAGAACTTGGATAGCCATTCAAACTCCAAAAAAAAACACAATAATAGATTCAAGATCTATAGCTCAATCATATCAAACCATCTTAAAGGAAATTCAAAAAGATGAAAGAGAGTCTGAGAAAGACACCAAAACAATCCACCATACAATTCACAAAAGCATATAAGGCATACAAAACAAATATTGTATATTATAAACATTTAACCTTGTTGTAGAAATAATTCTGCATGTCGACAAATATTTCACCACAGGAATCTCGGCAATCCACAGTATAAAATGCAATACGTTTTAACAATTTGCGGCACTTCTCATTAACTGATTTCTGCAGCAGTTACATAAAAGAATTAATAACAAAACAGAGAACGCTATTAATCTCTGTATAAATGAGCCAAGAAATTAGAAAAGATAACTGTGGAAAAAAGAAAAGAGGGCTATACTTTTGTCGATAGCGAGCAGCAACTGATAACCACAGCATCAAACTTGTCAAAGAACTCAGCACTGAAGTTTGACAATTCACCTACATCCATTTCATGGTCAGTAGCTAGAAATGGTTGGAAAAGGGCAACACAGAAAAAGCAAACTGCCGGGCATTCAGCATTGTCAAAAGTTCTTTAATGGAACAAAGATGAACAGAACACAAACAACATGAGAGGCTTGCTTCATCAATCAAACAGAATAAGAATTTTATGGGAATATATTAACCTTGGAGTAACACTTGGGTGCACCAATTTCTGGAGCAACTAGTGCACTACTAAATAGTTAATACTAATACTGTTCAATTAAAATTAAAAACTAATACTCTTCAGTGAAAACAGCTAATACTGACCAACTAATGCCTTTTAGTAAAAAAAAACTAATACCATTTAATGATGCACTTGAGTTGCACGGTGCAACTGGTGCATAGAAGTATTTGCCTTAATCTTGAGACGCTTTGAATTAGTAAAAAAGCAGATCAAAACAGTTGATTTGACATTTTTATTAAAAAAGTTTCTCCCTTAACTACTGGTTTTCTATCCATCCTTACACTAAGAGCTGATGACAGAAATATTTCTATCATATGGCAGTACCAGGCTAATGATAAACTCAAGCCATGATTAAAGAAATGACGAGAGCTAATATCCCCATTTCAGAAATTTCTTCAAATTAAACAACAAAAAATTTATGAAATATACAAGTAATGGATAGGGTGTCCCCACCTTTTTCAACAGAGACACGAACCATGGGGTTGAAATCCTTCAGGGAATCACTACAAAGCTCAGCAACAGATTTCCCAGAGTACATATTTTGGTCGGGAGGAATCAAAAAATTGGCCGACAACAACTCTTCGGTCACTATTCGATCATCATTTAACGTCACACTACCAACTCCTGCTAGCACAATATTCTTGCAAAACTGGAAAAAAAAGTATAAAGCAATAAATTAATTTAGGCACACTTCAATTCTTCAGTTTCACTACGAACTAACATGACCCAATCCCAAAGCTTAAAAATTGTAAGTTCATAGTTAGAGGAAAAGGGGAATACCTCAACCGCAGTGCCTTTTAGTCCACTAACGAGTATATGAGATTTGCTTAGCCTAACAATGAATCAAAAACATGAAATTAAAATAGGATTAAGTAATTATACAGATACATACAGTCACACACACGAAAGCATTCAGGAGTGTGAGAATTTTACTAATACAGAGTACCTGCGTTGAGCATCGGCGCCCCATACGCGAATTTGGCGATCATAGAGGGCAGTTTCTTGTTCCGTCAATTCCTCGCCGTTCATTTTCAACTGCAGCCTGATATTATCGCAGAAATTTCGAGGCTCGAGTGAGTGCGAAAGGGAGAGATAAACCCTAAGTTTGAAATTGAACTGGGGTGAACGAAATCTAAGAACGAACCTCAGGGGCGCACAACTAGTAAATCACTTGGAATTTATTAGAAAACACTTTTTTTTTTGACGGAAAAAGGGATGTCTTTTTAAAATGCAAGAAATGTGCAAGTTATTTTTTAAAAAAAATGCACTATGAAATTTAAATACAATTATAAAAAATACAAATCACTGTAAAATTGCACAGGAAATTATGCTAAACAAAATTAATATGATAAACAGGTTGTACGGTTCGGTGTAAACAAATTGTATATTTAAATCCAACAAGTTGCATAATTTTAAATAAATTGCAAAGTGCACAATGCACCTGGTGCACATAAGACACACTCGATAAAAAAAAACTCAATCGCAACGTAAACAAACCAGCAAAAAAATCTAAATGAGAATAATTAAATTACGTTGTTCATTTTTCTCAATATCTCAATCTTGAAGAAGCACACTCTTAAAGGAACAAACAACAACACAACCCTAAAGATCACACACTTAGATTGGGCCCATTACAACTTGTACAACCAACATCGAGTTTAAAAATCGCTTTAAATTAATTAAATCAAGTCAAGACAAAGAAAATCATTGTAGAATCAGATAGAATTACCAGAGAGTGTAAATGTTCAACCTATATATGTAAATATACGTATATATATTATTAATTAGATCTCCTGAATAAAATAGTCCATGCATGTATATAATGTTACCAATCTTTTATTTTTTATTTTTATAATTATCAAAGAGTCAATTTTTAAATTAAGTCTCTCATTTTATAAATAACTATTTTATTTTAAATCTTAATTCAAAGTTCGATAAAAAAATTAATTTACAAAACTAAGATCATACAATATGATAAAAGTAAAAATCAAAATATACAACACTTTTTACTGGCGTAATGCATGAATTTAATTAAACAAAATCGGATTTTAAATAGAAATAAAGAAAAAAAAACTTGATTAAAAAAAACCCTCAATTGTATATTTGTAAGCGGAAACCTATAGTTGACTTGAATTAAAATTTGAAACTTTATATATGAAATAATTTGTTGGACCCCTGCAAGGTCAAAATGACCACAAAAAACGCTCAATTAATTCCGTTTTCATGAAATTGAAAGGTAAATCCTAAAAGTGCTTCGTCATTTCATTAATTCTCCACACTTTGTCTTCATCATCTCCATCATTTTATTTTCTACAATCTGAATATGGTGGTCATTTGGCAAAACACAGTAGATAATCTTAGGGCCCGTTTGGATTTAGTAGATGATCGGATTACTTATAAATTATAACAATACCAATTAACATTCAATCTAAGCATAATCTAACTTTAGATTATGTCTATGTGACAATGTATCCTACTTAATCATATCAACTGTTTTCGAGCTCGTCTCGTCCCTAAACATAGAAACTTTAATCCTATCAAATGCTAACTAACATGAAACTGAAAAAAACATGAATAGAAAAGTAACACTTGTGTGCATCAGTTGCACTGTATAATTGGTGCACAAATAATATTGTATATTGAAAATAATGAATATTGTTCACTAAAAACAACTAATGCTAATATTGTTAAAAAAAAACACCAATTACACTGTGTATATGAGAATTTGCGAAATAAATAGAGGTGTATACTAATTAACATACCTAAAAAACATAGGAATGAGCTGACTCCTTGACACTATGTGCTTTTCTCCGGCTACTTCTGAATTGCATAATACCATTTTCAGACCTACAAAACAATACCCATTCCCAATCTCACAAAAGAAGAGGGCCAAATAAATAAAATTATTATGAATATTTAAATACTGATAACCTGGATTATCATGATCATCCACCACATGTTTCCAATTTCTTGAAGTGGCCATTAAATCGATCCGCTAAATAACTTTGGACTACAATATATATATATATATATATATATATATATATTGCAAATTGGAATTCAAATTCCCAGAAATGTACTGGAATTGGTAATCTGTAATGAAGAAAGTTGATAAATGAGAAATCTTGAATGGAAAAATTCTGCTTAACTAACCTTTTATTTAATACAGAAAAAATAGAATTATACATGTGTTGCATTTTCTACTTAATTGAGGTATAAATTAACAAAAAATAGGGATGGATTCATTAACTTGTGTTAATTTTTCTGCAGTTTTGTGCACTCCAGCTTAAGTGCTTAATGCTTTATAGCACTAATCTTCCTTTAAAGATAATATATATATATATATATATATATATATTATCATAGTTAATTAATTAATTATTACATACGTTCGATTTATTGATTAATCTGCTGCAATAATAAAATACATGCATGAAACATATCTCTTGGGATCCAATGCGTGGCATTCATAGAGTCACATAACCATTGAAATTCTTGTGATGATGAATGGATATCATCTCATAATTAATTTCTAACAGTGTTGGGTATGTAAGCGTTTCTAAAGTTATAATGGATTTAAATTTAGACAAAAATTTGTGTGAATTTGAGTCCACCGTGAACTCGATTTTTTTAGTATCACTATTATGTATAAAAAATTATCATTTTTATGATAATTGATGATAATTTTTGTATAAAAAAATTCGATGGATCTAGGATTAGAAATTTGGAGATACATTTGAAAGATGATTTGAAATTTGAGGATCTGATTAAGTATTTTTTCCTAATTATACATAAGAAAATATATTTTATTCTATTATACAAAGGATATATTTCATTTTGGGGTAAATTATACCCCATGTGCCCTTCCATCTACGCCCGTTGTAACATGATAGAATTTATGTATACATATCGTTTACGAGTGTTTCACTAATACACATTTAGGGTTGAACAACTATGAAAAAATGACCTGGAGAAATGATAAAAACCGTTGTCAAGAAATGACTTGGACAAATGGGTTTTTGAACCGTATCTGGATGCGAGCTTGATAGCGGTTTTCAACCGTTGTCCAAATTTTTCTTTGACGGAAGTTTTCAACCGTTGCCTAATATATTTTTTAAAAAATCAATTTTTAAACCTGAGGGCCCCACCAAACATCTCATATATAGTTCACTGCCTCCCAATTAATTGAGGCAATTATTCATTCCCATGGGGACCGAACACAGACCTTAGGCGCTAAAGCGGGGATCAATTCATTCCGGGCACTTACTTTTTTTGTTTTCACTAATAAAATTAATTATATGTTAAAAAATCATTTTTTTACAATTTTTTTTAATTCTTTATTTCAATTATCTTATTTATTAATTCAATCACATTTTTATATAATAATTTTTTTTTTTATATAAATTAAAATTAAAATTAAATTAAATTAAATTAAAATTATATTTTTTTACTTGTACTTTTTTTAACTACCTTTCTTTTAAACTTGTAATACTTTTCCTTCTAGACAAGTAATACTTTTCTATCAAAATAAATAATATTTTTCTTTAAATAAGTATTAATACTTTTTCATCTAAAAAAAAGTAATACTTTTCTTTAAACAAGTTATACATTTCTATCTAAACAAGTAATATTTTTTCTATTTAAATAAGTAATACTTTTCTATCTAAACAAATAATATTTTTCTATTTAAACAAGCAATACTTTTCTATCTAAAAAAATTCACTTGGAGAACGGTTATGAACCGCTTTCACAAATGTTTAACTTTTTTTTTTTTTTTTTTTTTTTTTAATAGAACCGCTCTCCGAGGACCACTTGAGAGCTATTCGAAAAAATAACTGTCCAAGTGGAGCTCTCCAAGCTCAAATGCGTAGTAGTGGTTGCTCTTAAATTTAAGGGTGTGACTCTGGGGATCTTTATCTCTGTTATTCTTTTTGCACGGAAGATGTGTTAGCAAGGGTTATGGGTCGAGCATCGGCATTGGGTTGGTTATTATCGATTTTCGCTCTTCGTGAGTTAATTGTTCTCTTTACTTAAAAAAATATCGTACATATTTAATATTTATTTTATCATCTTACATAATTTTAATTTGGTAATAATTTTTTTTTATCGAGTTTTGAATTGAGCAAAAATAAAATCAAACCTAAATAGAGAAAAATAAAAATAGAGTCCTAAATTAAAACGTAACCCACAAATCCCCTTGGGCCAACACGTGTTCGTGTATCTTTTTCGATTACAACAGTGCTATCTTGATTACGCCTCGTTGTGTTGTCCTATCCTAGGTCGCCTCAAATATAAAATATTTTCAGGTCAATAGGTTTAGAGAAAATGCAACTAAGCGCAAAATTTGGCAGATTAATACATTTAACTCACCCTTACCAAACATGTACTAAATGATACTCCCCGTGTACCACTAAAATATAGAAATAAGTACTAAGAGGTCCAAAAAACTTCATAGGAGTACTAAGAGGTCCAAAGTTAAAATTAAAGTACTAGAAAGTCCAAAAGTGAGTATGAAAGACCCATTATACCCTCTTCTCCTAATATCAATCGTCCACCATCTCATTTATCTTCAATCTCTCTCTCTAAAACTCAAAAAAATCGCCCCTCCCATCAGATATGCCTCTCCAAAAATCGCATCACCACTGCGATCGCCACCACCGTCACCACCACCGCACGCGTGTGGTGGAGAATGAACTTGACAGCGATGGAGATCTTTTTGAAACCCGAGGCGTTGACATCGTTAAGAGAGAGGCGGCAAAAATTCGTCGCGGCGAGGTGTCGGTGAAACAGTCTGTGAACCCAAAGTTGCAGAACACTGACGATCGGAACCACAGATCTAGTGGTGGTCCGACGATGGCGATGATACGAGGACGCCAATGAAAGTCACGAGCGAAAGATGAAGGGGAGGAAGGCGGCGAGAGGAGATAAAGGGGTGTTTGGCGGCGATTGTGGCGGTGGTGGGGGAAGGTTGCAGATGAAGGTGATTTTGTTTTCTTCATGATTCTATTTTCTTGATTTATTTTGATTTGTTGGGAGTAGAAAATTTATGTATCCATTTTGATTTTTTTTTTTTAAAGATTATTGCGTTTATGGATTTGGATGATGATGAGGCGGGGTTTGGTGGGAGCGTTTCAAACATTTACGGTGGTGGTGGGGCGTGTTTTTTTGCTATTTGAGGATTATGTTGGATCGATTTGATTTTCTTTTTTGATGGATTTATCTGTTTGAATTTTCATATTTTTGGATCAGTAGAAATCAGATGAATTTGTTGATTTTTTTGAGATGGAGTTTTCTAGATCAGATGAATTTGTTGATTTTTTATAGTTTAATATCTTGTGTTAATATTAATAAAGATGGATGAAAATCTGCGATTTGTCAGAGCACAATTTGGTGAATGGGGGGAGGAAGAAGATGAGGATCTGGAAATTTGGTGGATTTTAGGACGAAGAAATGAGTATCTTGATAATTTTGGAGATATGCATGTAATTGATGAACATATGCATGTATTTATGCATGTGTCGATGAATATGTTCATCTTATTTATGCATATGTGCATGATGAATAAGACTAAGATATGTAAATTTTGGATTTTAGATATGAAAATTCAAATTGTAAATGAAACAAAGATAAATATATATTTATAGTTTTGGTTCTCATCAATTCCTCTAACTAAAAATCTGGAAGATTAAATTTAAAAAAAATCTGGAAAGTAAAAATTGGAGTACACAAAAGTTAAAATCTGAAAAGTAGGGGAAGACAAAATTTTAAAAAATAGGAAGAAAGGGGTATTTTTGTCTTCTTAAGTATGACTTTGCACCTATTAGTACTAAAAAAAGATTCTTGGACCTATTAGTACTCTTTCTTCCAATTTTAGACTGGAAAGTCACTCTCTCTAAAATATACTCCTTCCGTCCCAATCAATTGTCTTTAACTTCGCTTTTTATCTTGACGCTTCACTATAACTTTCTTATTGCATAAATGGAAAAAGTAACACTTCACTGCCCTATATTTTTATCCCCAATAAAGCAAAAAAACCCACCGTTTAATATATCATTCCTCATTTTTCATCCACAAAAAAATAAAAAGGTTCACCAACTAATATTTTAATAATATTCCTTAAATCGTTCAACTAAAAAAAATGGGAATAACTGATAAGGCAGGAGGAGTACTTATTTTATTTCTCACACAAATTAAGAAAACATATATAATATGGTTAAAAATCTAAAATTTTCTCATTTTTTTTATTATTTTGCCCTAGAAGAAAGTTAGACATAAAAAAATTAATGTTCATTCAAATTAAAATATTTTATTAACACAAACTCTTCTGTAAAATAGGGTATCAGTTGATAAATGTTATGATTTCAATTTATAAGTGTAATAATATAAATTTCATGAACAAGTTTCACCAAAAGTCTCTTCTTTTATTAAACTAGTGGCTTAACACGTGCTTTGCACGTTGCACACGTAAATTGCTTATATGATCTTTAGGATTTTGTGTGATACTGCCAAAGCTCTTTTAGCATGGACAAAATTGCGGGGAGTTGGATTTTCTATGCTTATGCAAATGTTGTTTTTGTTTTGATTGTTTGCCAAATGGATTCTTTTTTTTTCTTCTTTTCTTTTGAAAGCCAAATAGATTCTTAAAAAATGTAAATTATTTAATTCATTTAGAGCTTTCATAGTGTGAAAGATCCATAAATATATATATGTTTTTATTTTTTTGCAGTTGTAGAGAATAGCCCTAAGTATCAAATTTTGCAGTGGACAGAACTTTCCGTCAGTACATGTAAACTATTTTTACCTTTCTTTCTTGTTAAATTTTTTAGGACTCACTAATTTACTGGCAAATCCCTAGAGTTTCTTATCAATAGTAACTTGCGAACAACAATAAAGTAAAAGACGTATAAATTGTAGTCTCCATGATTTCAAACATGCAAAATTGATTGCATATTGTATTTATCACTGTGAGCAAGACGTCTCTCTAGAAGTAAAGACAACTTACTCCGGCTCGAGCAAGAAGATGAAGTGACAGAGGATTAATCCCTTTCGGATTAATGAAAAACAAAATTACGATCATCCCTGACAAGAAAACATCTAAACAATTAATCCATGATCTTCTGGACTATATCAACAGAACACCTTTCTGCCATAACCATTGCTTCTCTTCGAGTAAAAGAGTCTTGAATTTATTACATTGAGCAGCAAAATGTCTGTTCTACAACATTTAAATAATCGTGTACACAAAACTCTACAAATTGATCAGAGTTGTTTAAGCACATAAACAAATTATCAATTACTAATAATAATAAGATATTAAACAATCAAGGTCTTGGGAGATCAAAACCGCATGTTCATAATGAATGAGAGTGCAGATGATGTATAAAAATAAGTAAATTTGCATGGTAAACTTAAACCACCATTTAAAACCAAATGTTAAATGGAAGTTCAAATAATACGTTAGGATAAGCATACCTTAACTTCTCCAGATTTTCTTTTCCCTGTGAAAGCAGTTGCTTCCTCATGAACTCCAAGTGCATAACTGATGGAAATGAGAGAGAATAATTGGTGACAAGGTAATAAAAGCAAAAGCGGCATTGTAATTTGTTTTCATAAAATAAACACCCTCCACACCAACAAAATAAAATGAAATAAGAAAATCATAATGATGATTAAGATGATACTACCACCAGTAACGATACCATTAATAATAACAATGTTAAAACATTAAATTTCCAGCGAGCTAAAAATGTCCACTATCCTATTTGAATAATATTATTTTACAACCATACAAGTGTTCATGTGTCTTTGGATAAGCTTTGGTGATTGGTAGAGTAACATGTTATTGAGTAAATTAAGTTGTTCACACAGCTCTTTCAAATAAATAATCAGACCAATAAGAAAGTAAATCCACAAATAAATAGATATATTGAAGTACAATAATTACTAAGAAGTTAGTGTTGTAATTACGTAATTTCTATCAGATATAAGGAAATTCTCAATTAACATTGGGCATTTATCCTCTAAATAAGATCAACTAACACTATAATTAACGTAAACATTTTCTTGCAGCAAAAGTTTAGAGCAGAAGTGAATGTGAAACTTGATGGCAATGTTGATGTACATATATTTTACATAATTGTGTGCACATACTCTAGGCAATCATACCCAAAAGCTTGAGGCAAGATTGTTTTGCAGCAAATATTCTCTATATATTCTTCCTTTCAGCATCATGATATCATCTATATATATATATGCACTAAGCTTCAAATGCACCAAGAATGAAATTCCCAACAAAACATCTGTCCAATTAACTTGAAGGAAATCAAATAAAGAACAAACAAAACAAACCACCTAAAAGAAAACAATAGTCTGTCTTTTAGGACATCTTCATTGCAAGGACAAATGAGAAGCAATCAGAACCAGCTGCAGCTTACATTGAGGTTTCTCAAAATTATGCAGCTTTCTGTAGTTGATTTTGATCAATTTCATTATGGATTCCCAATATGTTTTACAAGATTTTTATCAATTCAGGGCTTGAAAAATAATAAACAAAGAAAACCACCAAAGTGCAAGCCCCATTACAACCCTGCTTTTCTGGTCTCAAACATAGCACACCATAACCCTTATCGAGAGCCCTCGTCTAACAAAACCTTCATCACATTTTCCACAGTTTTCAGGTGCCTAAACTTGATATTCCCCCGCATTTTATTAACACCCAGTGTCTCCATATATTCTCTACCACTTTTGAAGCAATAAGAGCGTGTGAGAGAAGATAATACAATACCATTTTAAGTGTTGAATAAGCGCCTCATGTTTTTAGCATTTTGGGTGAAATCCTTCAACAGTACCACCACCTCCCTTTGATGCTGGTGTAAGAATTTCCATCCTCAAATTAACCATTTTAGTCCTCAATTAGAAAAAGCAAATTTGCATATTCTAACAGCATGTATGTTTCAGCTTATAATAATGAGAAATCTGGTTTCAGAAAAATTGATTAGTTCTTTCTAACACTGCAGGATATAAAACCAAAAAATAATGACGTTAATCTTTCGAACTAAAAGCAAAAGCATACCATATTTACGATTCTCTAAATACCAACGCGTGCTTAAATTTTTGAATTAAGCCTCACGGCATGTGAAAGAAAAAAATTCAACGGATGAACCTCTAAAAGAAAAATAACATATCTACAACAAAATCAAATTACATCAAGATGAGTTACATCAATTTCAAGATGAGTTCTTACTTTACAAAGAAATCCCACTACTGTGTAAATAATTATGTGTAAAAAATGCTTCCACTTCCTGAGATACAATATTAAAAATCCAAGCATAGAATTCTATGTAAGAAACATAGTTATCCAAAATAAACATAGTACACTACTCCATCATTTTCCAACTGTTAGCAACTTTAGGATCCCAAGTAAACTAACAAGAGGAAAACATCTAACCTGCACATCCAAATTTTGGTGGTGCAGAGCATGTTCAAGCTGGTACCTAGATTTAAAAAAAAGAAAAAAAAGAAAAAAAAGAAAGAGTTTTCATAAATCCAGAACTTATGGGTGAAATAATGCAGCTCGTGGATCTGGTATATAAATTAAAGATCAAATCAATTTCTGCACATCCAAATTTTGGTGGTACAGAGCTTGTACCCCACTTATATATCCAGGCATAATGGACCCAATTTGCGGCGGGAATTATGCATTTCCTGGACTTGGTATATAAATGAGAAAGTTTAATTTATCTATCTTGGGAAAAGAACATGAAATAAATCTCCCATCAGAAACCAGCCCTCAAGGGCTACGTACTCAAGTAAAAGGGCAGAGATTAAACTTGGTAAAGGAAGGGAAAAAAGGTTCAACGGAAGCATCTTCTTCAGAATTAGCTTTAATATTTGCAGTCCATTGCGTTTGTTCATCCTTGAGTGTCTTGCCAAAACTTTCAATGCAAGAGATCTATCGAGGAAAGCCATTTCAACAATAGAACAGAAGAGCTTAAGAAACAAAAAGAAAAATAACGTGAGGCCCGACTCCAAGCTAGTCATCATGATCAAGAATAAGATGAACAATATATATAAACAAAGAAGGAAACTCACAACAAAAGTAGCTAGCAGGATGGAGTAATGCCTCTTGCTTTGGAACATCAGATGCAGGAAATGAACTCAACGACCTCAACCAAACCAACGCGGATCACATTCACTCAGAAATCTCTATCACTCATCACATTGTATCCAGAATGGGAAGACATCTCCCCATTAATTCAATCAAATATGCATCTGTATCTATTACCCAATGTTCTATATCCTCAAACATAAAAAAATTCTAATCCACGTTCCAAAATACTACAAGCATTGCAACCATGAAAATACAAAAAAATACTCGCAATTGCAAAATACTATTCAAAATGTGTGTTATCACAGAGACACAATTCACATGTAATAGTGAAATAAAAAAATTGCTCTGCCCCTTGCTACTCATCTCCATTGGCCTAAACAAATCTTTTAACAAATAATAAAAAGAAACAAAACCGGAAAACCCCTAATATGCAAAAGAAAGAGTTTGTGCAAGAATAAAAGACCTGTTGTTATTGGATTGGGATTCATGTAAACCATGGTGGAAACCCCGTCCGCCGGCAGTAGGTTGTCCAATAGCCGGGCCACAAGGAGGAGGTGAATGGTGAATCCTAATCGCCGTGTCCGGCCTCGGATATGTAGAGATGGGCTTTATGTTGATGTACTTGACCCCTGAAATTCTAGTAACTTATGATCTATAAATGTAATGTTTAGATAATTTAATAATTAAGAAAAGAATTTGAAAAAATGGATGAAATCGTACAATAAAAAAAATAGCAGGGGCAAGAGTGTCCGAAAATGATTTCCATCCTCAAAGCATTTTTTAATATAATATAGATATAGATATAGATATAGATGAGATCATTTTGATCCATTAGAAAATACTCAAAAAAGATTTTTTTTCTCGGAAAAGGAAATATTCGAAATAGTTAACGACCCTAATAAATATGTACATCCCAAAATGTGAACAAGTTTAATTTAGGGTAGTAATTACGAACTTATTATATATATATTTCGAGCAACAACTAATACTTTTTAACGATAACAACTAATATTGTGAATTGTTCGCGGAGCCTGTTCACAGGATCTCTTCTATTTCGCTTCCCTTTATTTGATCCTGTATCAGCGGTTTCCAAGTTTTTACCCTTGATTCTGAAAATTGCAGGCTACCATGGACGAACAACAGTCCCTTCGATCACTGAAAGAAAATTGTGAAAGAGAAGGGAACCCCAAACGGCCGGCGCGAAAATTGTCGCCGGAATTGACGATTTGGGGGAGGATCTAATGCTAAACATCCTCAGTCGGTTGCCGGCCCTATCATTCGCGGCGGCGGCGTGTGTTGGCCACTCCTGGAATTCTCTCTGTAATCGCATCCTCTCTTCTCCGAGACTCTCATCTGCTGTATCGTTTAACCCTTCTCTTGAGGTGCCAATTTTTTTTTTTTTTCCTTAATTGAGTTAGCTAATGAAGGAAGTTGCTCGTACTTCTTATATGTTTTTCCCCCAAATTTCCAGTGTTTGAGGTTTTTTTGTTTTTTGGTTTCTCCTCTCATTTTTGTTTTTGTTGGTTAAAGGTTTTGCGATTCTATTAGGTCAGAAACATGCTAATTCTGTGAGTTTGTAGTTTCATTGGCAAAAGGGGAGTGAGTGTGCTTTTTTCTCATTAGTTTTCTGGCGAAGTTAAGATATCGCCTTCAAATTGAGGTTTTGGACTTGTATGCATTGTGCATTTGCATTAGTTGGAGTACATTTTGCAGCAAAATTTATAATTCACTATCATTTGGAATTGAAACAAACACACAAAATTACTAATTAGGCAAATCAGATGTTAAATTCTTGTGACAGCAGTAAGAAATATGGCTGATAGGAATTTATGTGCAATGAGTGTGAGAAATTGATGCTCAAAAGTTTCAGTTGAGGGAAGAACTTGATTCATTTGGTCTTTTGTAATTTTCAGTATTTGCTTATTTCATCTTTTTTCTCTGCAACAGTAATATGTTTGGCTGTTATTTTGATAGAATGCTGTAAATGAGGTTGTGGATAAAGTTTTACTGGAACCCATTCGCCCTCATTTTGTAATGGCGTCTATTGGTCCCTACTTCGAGTTGCAAGCATCTCTCCACCTGGTATAATTTCCCACATTGTCATAAATTTATTTGCCCAATGGGGTTATGTGCCTACGTTTGAGAAGATTGTTTAAGAGGATGATATTTGTGCAGTTATATAAGAAATTTGGTTCCAGGATTCCTGTAATTGTCACTGTGTCTGAGGGAGTTATTGGCAGGGATGTGCTCACAGATCAGATTGTAGAGGTAATAATCCATTATCCATGACCGTATTGGTTCTAGTTAAATATTCACCCACACAGCCACTAAGGGTATGTTTGGTTCCGAATTTGAAAACCGGACTTGGGATTTCGAAATCTAAGTCCAGGTCTACTTTGGGATTTTCCGGTTCTTAAAAACCCATTACATCCACTCCTACAAATACCTATAAACCATACAATACAATTTTTCTCCATCACACTCTCTCCATGACTTAGTAATGCAAACATGATTTTTTATTCTCACTCTTATTTTATTTATCACTTTTCACACCTATATTCTCACTTTTGCAACTTTAAAACACATTAAATATTACACATTCAACCATTACAATCAAAATCAACAATAATATAATACAACATAACAAATTCTTAAAACAAACACACAACATTACTATTTATCAAGATTTTTAAATCCGCTAGATTTTGATAGGTTTTTCTTCTATTATAATTTTGGGTTTTAGGATACTCCTGTGATGTGTGACTCACTGGTCTAGGTTCAATGGGAAGTAACGGAGGAAGATCATGGTGCTGAATTACTGGAGGAGAATGTGAATCGGGGCATTATATTGACAGTTGGGTTTTTACCAGGACTAACGGCCCGTGTAATTCCTTTGGTGTTCCATCATAAGGTAAATGCAACAAATAAGCTTTACCTGGGCAAGTGAATTTCATTTTAACCACTCTTCTCTAAGTCAATCTAATTGTATGGTGGAATGTTGTTTTGGGGCTGTAAAAATAATTAAAAGCAATTTCATGCTGTATTACTGAGTGATCATTGGTTAAATATGGTTATGGTAAATAATTTCCGAAATATTTACTCGTGGATGAGGTATTTTGACATGCATGCAAATGCCAGGGATACCAAAAACCTCTTGTTGATGAATTTGTGATGGATATCAAAGAAGCTACATCGGCTGTTTCAGATTCTACTTCTCCTGCTGGAATCATATTGTTTTCTGTGAGTTAAATTTTTTTTTTCTTGTTGATTTCCCCCATTTTCTGCACAAAATGCATGTACACGATACTTTTTTTTCTCAGTGTTCATGAGTATTTCTTACATGTTCCTTGGACTTCTTTCTAGTTTCTGAATTGCCCCTTCTAGTATATTTCAATGAGTTAATTGCAAATTAAAACCATGACCTTTTCACGTTTTTTCAATCACTACATATGTTTTTAAAATTTGCATTTCGATATATTGCAATTCTCTCGCATGACTATTTTTCGGGCAAGTCCTGCTGACGTGGCAATGTATGAGTTGCAAAAAAAAAATTAAAAGGTTGTGATTAAATTGAAACAATAACAAAAGGTCGTTAATTTATTTGCAATTTTTCAAAGATTCTCCGGCTACCATGTCAGCATAAGTTGCTGGAAAAGAGTCATATGATACAATTGAAAATTTAGAAAGTATGTGTATCAAATTGAGAATTTAAAAAACATACGTTGTGATTGAAAAACGTGAAAAGGTCATGATCATTTATGCTATGCTATCAACCCTATTGTAATTCACTCTTACTATTGGTCACCAATAACTGCTCTTTTGTTGTTATATTGCTAAATTTTGTATCAGAAGTTTGTTGAGTGTTTTTTACTTCATTATTATATGCTTAAAAAGATCTCTTTTATGTAATTTGTGGCTGACATGGATTAAATCATGTGCTAGGACCGGAATACGGACATCAAACCAATTCTTCAAAAGATTGGTGAGTAAACTATGAGTTACATTTTTCTTGGATATTTAACTTTTCATGATACAAATCCATAGTTTTATCCTAAAGGCATAAGTTATTGCAATGAAGTGCAACAATTGTGGACTTTATTAAAAAAAAAAAAAAAAAAAAATTCATGATATAAATCCATAGTTGTACCACTAGGAGAGATACAAGGAAGTGCAGTGGATGTGGACCACATTTAAAGAAACAAAAGAATCTTGGTTATGATGTTTCAACCCAAATGAAATGCATTATTTACACTTGTTTGTTGTTTTCCCCCCCCTAGAATATGCCTTCTCTGAGGACACTTTCGTTGTTGGTGATGGAGGTAGTCGATTCTTATATAAAAGTGATAGCAGCAACAACATTACCAATCCGCCATATCCCACTTGTTCGGCAGTTGCCCTTTTATTTGCAAGGGATAGAAACAAGCCTTTAAGTGAGTTCATTTCTTCATTTTTGGCATTTTCAGCAAATCCTGTCCGCATACATCAGATATGATATCACTAGAACTGTTGTATGGATTTTTTGATGTTTGTTTTGGGTTTTAATTACCAGGTTTTGGATTTACAAATCTAAATCCTGTTCTACTTCGAAATCTTGTTTTAAAAAACCACCACCACAACACCTACAAACCTACTATCTCACTTTCCAATACAATCAAATCAATTCTCTCTTCTTACACATTAATATATTTAAATCATAAATCACATCATCCAATCATTAAAATCACATTCAATAATATTATAATACAACGTTGTTCACTCTTACACATTGATTTACATAAAGTTAAATCTCACCCTACTCAAAATCCCCCCCAAAAAAAAAAACACCTTACTGATTATCAGGATTCAAATCCCCTAGATTTAAAAAACCGGTTTTAAAAACCACTTAAAACCAAAAGAAACATCTCATTAATGAATTGCTAGGCTTTGGTGTTGCCTTCTATATTAATCGAATTAACTCATTTCAATATCACTGTTCTTTGTCTGTATATTTATCTGTAGGTATTGGGGAAACTCAATTTCACGTCATGTTATCAACGGGCATATCACCAGTTGGTCCCACTTACAAGGCAGCTTCTGTTAAGAATAAAAAGAATTCAACTTGGCTCACTGCATCGAGAGAAACTGTTCGTGAGCATCTTGATGGCCAAGCTATTATTGAAGAAATTTATGACGAGGTTTGGACTTAAATTTAGATTACATGTTCACTTAGAGCAGAAAACTGTTGGTTTGTATTTGAATCAAAGGATTTGAAATGCAAGGCTTTGATTCAATGGATTTAAAACACTCAAATCCCTCTCAAATTTGTTCAAAATGTCAAAGATGCTTTCAGAATCGTACGAATCTAAACAACCAACGTCGGATTTACTACTATGGACATTAGTCCATCTTCAAATCCTTCAACCTTTAGTTTTTTTTTATATAGATAATTTTGCAGCTTGGAGATCGTATTCACTATCCCCGCTTTCTTCGTTGGAGTTCTGAAAAAGAAGAAAATGCTCAGTTGGGAAGGAAAGTGTAAAACGGATGCAATTTCATGAATTCCATGACGTTGCAGGGTAATATACAAGCCTTGTACAATTTTTGCTTCATATCGCTTTTATTCATAGATAGTCTATCCTGGTTTTATTTAACTAGAAATTCTCCCATATGATGCACGGTGAGTATGTTGAAAAATCTTTGTGTGAATGGTATAATGTGATATTGGTTATGAGAAGGATCTAAAACTCACACATTCAAATTCAATTAAAAAATACTGTAATCACAAAAGAATCTGTATTTTATATCTTGAAATTTTATTTTTTATATACATTATGGATGTCAAATTAAAGATCGTTGCATTGAAAATGGGCTTGGAACGAACATGTTATTGCAATTTGAATTTTGTTGGTGAAAAGTAAAATTGTAAATATAATAAAGGCAGTTTTGCTGTTCTAGAAATGTGATTTAATTGGAAAATGAGAAATTTTAAATTTGGAGACTATCCTATTTCTTTTTTATTTATATATAGGTATAGATTACTTTTGGAGGAAACTACTAATAAAATTAGATTTTAAGAGTATGTAATGTATGAATTTCTTTTAAATGCTATTTAATCTAATTTTCACGTCTTAACTCACCTCTCTAGATTAATCTTCTGAAAGTACAATCTTTATGGAGAGAAATTGGTCATATGGACTACTGGACTCGCACCAGGCAAGCTGTATGAAAATAGATAATCTTAATATCGTCAGCCCCATCCTCTGTCTAGGCGAAATAGGATTCCTTGTTTATTTTAGTATTTTATAAAATAAATGTACACACTCACACATGAATCTATATTTTGATTTATAAATATATTTTAACAATTTCTTTGAATATGTAAAATGTGATTTATTAGTAGTCATATTACCATAACTTTAATGAAAACAAGGATCATGAAGGGTAGAAGTTTTATTTCTTTTTATAATAGTTGAGTTGATATTAATATCAACTTATTTGTGTTGATGTTATAAGTACCTTGATTAATATGATTGCAAGATGTGAAAGTCATCTAATGTAGCCAAGCTTGAAGAATATGAATTGTTCTGGTGATTCATTTGCTACTTTAGTTATAGGCCTATATTGTAGTAGAACTTGTTTCTTCAATGCTTATTTTATATTTGTCAACTATTTGTAATGATTTGAATTTGTGGTGGCATATGCTACAATTCAAAGTTTTTACTATAAGTTATTCACTTATTCTTTATTAATTTTTTTTTTTTTAATAAAGAATAATGGGTAACTCGAATCCCTGCATGGACACTGTTCCTCAAACGGGAATTCCCCATCCTTGACCCAAATTTTCTAAATGGGGAACTTCACGGGGATGGGAATCATAATCAGGATGGGGTATGGGGATGGGAAGACCAGTACTAGCCCCGATCCATTACCATACCTACCTCTTGACTTTTCTGAAACATTGTTGCTTTAAAATTGCATAGTTTGATAACAATATCTGTAGACTTCAGTCTCTAACAATCTTTATTAGATCTGTTTCTTAGAACAGAAAAAGTAACACTGGTTCACCTCATCAGCTGTTGGAGAACTCTGTGGGGCCATGTTCTACCTGATTCTGGTTTAAAATTTATTTATTCATTTTCAGAAAAGAAAAGTGAATTCTCTAAAAACATAAGGGTATGTTTGATTTGGGATTTAGTGGATTTTGAAATCTGGGATTTACTGGATTTCAAAATCTAGTGGGTTTCAAAATCCCAAAAATAGTGTTGGTGTGTTTGTTTTGAGATTTAAGTAGGGTATGATTTAACTTTATGTAAAATTGATGTGTAAGAGTGTGATGTTGTATTATTATTTTATTTTTTATTGTTGATATTACTGATTAAATGAATGTGTAATGATTAGTGTGTTTTATTGGAAGTTGTAAAAGTGAGATAAAATTGTGTGAAAAGTTATAAATGAAAGAATAAAAAAAGTAATATTTGTATCAATGGGTCATTGGGAAGAGTGTGATGGAGAAAATAATGTTTTTTGTAGGGTTTATATGTATTTGTTAGATAAGGCGTATCGTTTTTTAAAACCGGATTCTAAAATCCCAAAGTAGAACCAGACATGAAATCCCAAATCGTGCTTGAATTACATTAATCTCAATTTAGATGTACAGAAAATGAGTTTCTTGATTTTTTCATTTTCAGAGGAGACGAAGAATACCTATACGTCACTTCCGTAGGTATTAGTACAGGAGATCCCTTCCATTTCTACATCTCAGACTCCAAAGCTGCTCTCTCATCTACCAATAAAGTCTCTGATAATCTCAGGCAACTGAAGGAAGATTGTGAATGCAAAGGTGATCATCAAAGGAAGGTCTTCGGTGGGATGATCTTTTCTTGCTGTGGGCGGGGTGACTCTTTCTTTGGACAGCCAGGTATTGATAGCTCCCCTTTCTTGCACAACTTTCCTGGGGTAACGTTTGGGGGAACTTATTGTGCTGGTGAAATTTGTCGTGGGAATTTGAACTTCTATGACCAAGACAAAGAAGAAGGTGACCTTGTTCTCTGCAGTGAGCATGTGTACAGTGCTGTTTATTTGGTTATGTCCTACTGTCCCCCATCACCACAGGATTAGATTTTAGGGGAATTTGCAGTTTTTAGTTATGTAACTATAAGGGCAGTCCTATTTTTTAATAAGAATTGCTATATAATCCTGCATCTTTTAATTTGTTTTGAGTTTATTCCTAAAATGGTGTATGTATGACTTTGGTCCTGATATTGTCCAGTCAAATTCTCAGTGCAAATGCTTCTGTGCAACAGTTGCACCGTGCAATTTCAAGTGCATTTTTAAATGTATTAGTTGATATACTAAAAGGTATTAGTTGGTCAGTATTAGGCTAGTAGCTGTCTCACTGAACAATACTAGTTGTTTGCATTTGTGTTAGTCAATTCTCAGGACCTGGTGATTTTTGGACTATATTTGTGACCAAGATTATGATTTGGACTGGGGACCATTTGGAGGCCTTATAGTTATTCATTTTGAAAATTGCAGTTTATCCTTAGATTTTATCATGTAGCTGTATGGTCTCAATGGAAATTTGTGATGAGTGATGAACTGTAAATGATGTAGCAGTTGATAGCTAGGTAAATAATATTGTGGAATAGAATAGAACCCCAGAGTTTCAAAAAATAATTTTATGGTCATTGTGGAAGTTCATTACTTTAGATTATTACTTCTGATGTATTTAGAGTCTGTTATTTGTCTCATTAAACAAAAGGTCTGCTCTTTCTTGATTAGAATTGCAGGAGTTTTGATGTATGTAATGCCTGGATTAGAAGAATTCACTAGAAAATGAAATTTCCACTTACACGACTGTGTTATTCGATTCTGTTCCTTAATTTTACCATACAACCTGCTCGTGTTGAACCAGTTTCTTTAAATTCTTCTCGAAATAATATTTTTTGAGTCGACCCGATTGAAATATGTTGTACGCGTCGGATTAAGTATGAAAATGTTCTGATTTAATGTCAGTTTGATGGTGCCAAGTGAGCCTGGATCGAATTGCCTGTTCTGAAAAAAAGAGAGTAAATACGATTTTTAATACTCAAGTATATAAAGTGATATTGTTTGTTCTTCAGTGAAAAAAAGTTTATCGAGACTTCAAAAAGTTTATAAATTCGTTCTTAACTTTCAGTATTTATAACTCAAATTCAGCTCATTCTCTCCTACTCTTCCAATTCATTGAATTCCACTTTGCACTTGCTTTTGGTTTTGTTTATGTGTTATACACAGAATACATAAAACATGATGTCTTAATGAATGAAAGATTTGGTATGATTAATAGCTTTAGTAATTTCAATCGGATTAAGAATGCAATCCCATTTTCAAACAAATAGAACACGATTAATAAATTACCAAGAGTTGATTGAATCCAGATTAATTTGTGTATGTCTATCCTTACGTGTTCTCAATCTTGCTGGTGTAATTTCTCTGTATACTAATAGGGAGATTTTTTTTTATGATGTGTCAACTCCATGTTAATTTAACATATATATGCTATTCAACGAAAATTTGAAAGACACATGTCATTTTTCTATTTGGTTCTTTTTATAAAAGAATCATATGTGTCATGAAACTTAAAATTTTTGTGTATAATTAATTTCTAATTATTTAGGTAATTAAAATGAGTGGGTCTCATGTGCACCCGGGTGCACCGTGCACTTTAGAAGCGTGCAACTATACAAAACAGAAACGTACAACTATTCCAAACAGAAGCATGCAACTATGTTCTCATATTAACAATGCATTTTTACGTGTTAATAAGTCACACTTTTCAAAGATAACAAGTTGCACGCCCAAAAATACACTATGAGTGCGGTCGGTGCACACGGTGCATACAAAGACCTAGCCATTTAAAAATATGTAATAATGTTATAAAATGTGTAATTCATATTTATTACTTTATGTTTTATTTAACTATATAATATTATTCTTTTATCTTTCTTTCGGTAATTTTTTTTTGACTTAATTAAAGATAAATAAAATATTCATTCTAAATATATTTTATCTTAGTGTGAATTATACTCTTAATTATTAATTTTTTAATAAATAATTTTATTTTATAATTGCTCTTATGTATATCTTAACATATTTTATGTGGCAAAAATATTTTATTACTACATATTAATTAATTAATTTATTAGTTTTTTCTTAGTCGATTTATTTTGTTTTGATTTGTAGGTTTCAATTTTATATTAAAATGGATAAATAATATTTGATACAATAATCTTATTCCAAAATTTAAGAAAATTTACTAATATACACCTTAAATAATTATTAATTCATATTTAGTGTATTTATGTACATGTTTATATTTTTAATTATTAAATATAATATTTATTGAAAATATTGTAATTTTTAATTAGAAACCACAGTAACATGGACACTAAACTAGTAAATCTTCTATAAGTGGCCTTGGGACAAATTTTTTTGTGAGGCAAACATGAGACTAAATCGATTCAGGCTTCAAAAATTTTTAGGTGTTCATTTTTTAAACTTATATGTCCACCGCTTATGTGGCGCGCCACATATGCAAGGTTCTCACCATAATTTAGTTAGTTTCTTTAATTAATTCAATCTTCTCATTTATATATATTCCATACTTTACCCAATTTTATTAATTATATTAATTTATTTTTTACCCGACACAGACTCAACAGGCAGAACTCAAACCCGGCCCGAGTGGTTCATGGTTCACCCGGCCCGAATGGTTCATGGTTTAGAGTTCATAGTTTAGGGTTTATGTTTATATAATTAATTTTTTTTTACGCGACCCGAACCCGGCCCGAATGGTTCATGGTTCACCCGGCTCGAATGGTTCATGGTTTAGGGTTCATAGTTTAGGGTTCAGGTTTATATAATTAATAAGAAGAATATTGAATTAATTAAAGAAATTAATTAAATAATGGTGGGACCTTGCATATGTGGCACGCCACATAAGCGGTGGACATATAAGTTTGAACCCACCTGCGGGCATATGATCAAATTCGTATATATATATATATATATATATGTAAAGATTGCAATATAATTTATTGGTTAATTCTTATTTAGTATGTCATTCAATGAGTAGAACTCTTGTGAAATATTGCACAATAGTGATATATATAATACACCACAGTTAAGGCAAAATACACAAAAAATTGTGGGTCGGGTTGGGCGCGGGGCGGGCCGTGGGTTGAGCGGACGCATATATATTTATAAAAAGATATCTTTATCGAATATGTGTTGTAGTCTAGTGGTTCAAGTTTGTTGTTAATTTATTTGGTTTTATGTTCAATTCTTATTGAACACATAATTTAAAAAAAAAAAAATTATTAAGAAGAAATCTGACAGCTGCACGACGCGAGAAGAAGAAGCTCTGCCTAGACCCGAGAAAAAAAATAAAAAAAGCCCAATTAACCTGTAATTACACAAGTTTTTACCGTCATTCAATTGGATTTGAATTTTTTTAGTTACAAAATCTAAAACTTTTTTCTTTATAAGGTTTTCTTCCTTTATTTTTAATTAAATTCACATTTTATAGATTCTCAACCACACAATGTTGGGGTTTTATTGACAAGTATGCTTTGAATGCTACTTATGTATATAAACTGATACTTGCACTTATTTATGAAAATAATCTTTTTTATCATTGTTGCTTTAAATATCATGAATGTTACATATTTATTGCATAACCGTTCAGTACTTTACATTGTAGATAATGTGGTGTGTAGAAGATCACATTATCAGTTCCTTGTATATAAGTATAATTGATTCACAACTAGATGGAATTGAACAATCCATTGGTAAATGTTGATGTGTAATGCTTGGATTGGTTTGTCTTGACCAATAGGTTACACTAGTACATAATGATGTGTTGAATACGACCTACAATGAGGAAATTCTTCTAGACTGACTTGACAAAGAAGAATTAGACTCAGTGGTTGTAATTTCTTAATCTCTGTCACTTAAATGTGATTGTATGTAGTTAATATTTATTGCTTTGATTTATTATGGGTAGCGAGTTAATGAGATTCAATACTTTGTATTTTGGGCAATATTATTAATTACATGCCATATCACCAAGATTTATTACAGAGAATCGTGTACTTGGAGAGTCTTGTTTGATTTTGTCCCCTTAGTGGGCTCACAAGGTTTATCATATCAAACATGTACAGTGGATTAAATTCCGGTATGATAATAATGGGTGAGTTGTCCTTACTCCAAGGAAATAATAGATATTAATTAATTAAAGCATTCAGTAGCTTAAATTAATTAATGAACAATGAGTCTTAAACACGAAAAATAATAACCGGGAGCCATATTTCGTAATATGGGTTAGGATGGATAGTGTAATATTAATTCTATAGTGGAATGAATTAATATTAATGAGTTGGAAAATATTGGGGCTCAATATTGGTTTTCAGGCCCATTGGGAGGTCCAATCCCAATTCTCCCAAAGGCCCCTTAAGTAGCCCAATATAAATCCATTAACAAAAGGTGGTTAAAATAAAAGAATTAATTGTTGCAAGAATTATTATTATTATTTTCGAAATTGTTGGAGAAAAGAAGAGAGAAAAGATTTCTTGGAAAGATATTATGGAAGATGAAATGGGTCTCATGTGCACCCTGTGCACCGTGCACTCATAGTGCATTTTAGAAGCGTGCAACTATAAAAATAGTAACGTGCAACTATTCCAAACAGAAGCATGCAACTATGTTCCCATATTAACAGTTGCACTTTTCTGTGTAAATAAATCACACTTTTCAACATAACAAGTTGCACGCTTCTAAAATGCACTATGAGTGCACGGTGCACCCGGGTGCATACAAGACCTTGCCATGGAAGGAAGATAAGTTTTCTTGGAAAAACAAGATTTTCCCATAATTTCAAGAATCTTGGATTCTTGGTTCTTTAATAAAGATTTTTTTGAAAAAAATGTGGTTAATAAGGATAGAGAGAAATTTTATGGGAAGATATATTTTGGGAGAAGATATATGGAAAGTAGATACATATTATGTATTGGAGGTTATCTCTTGGAGAGAATAAAAGATCTTTCCATATCTCCTAAAATCCTCAAATATTCGTCCATCTCATCTATAAATAAGGGGTTGATTTTTCAGCCCCAACAACAACACATAACTTGATTTTTGGAAAAAATATCAGCGTCGACAAAATATCAAATATTTTTGAAACGTCGATAATTTGTGTTTTTTTGAAAATTTGAATTGTGTGCAACAAGAAATTAATTTTTCCTTGAGTGTTAGATAGTTGTGAGATTGCCCACCAGATCTACAACTTGGACTTCGGGAATACTTGAGAAGGTATTTGGGTTGAGCAAAGTCACTTTGGTACTACTTCTCAAAGGTGTCTCTCCGATCAAAAGGTAAACGCGTAATCCCTTAGTTCCTCATGTTTAGGGATTTACTGTTTTACCGTTTATTTCAAATTACGTGAATTACATGATTTAATTGTTTAAATTATAGGATTAGATTTATGGTTATTCGTATTTAATTTACGTTTCGAATAGATCCCTGGCATGTTTAGAATATTTCCTAACAACTGGTATCAGAGCCTAGGTTTTGGGCTCTGTATTTTAATTGCGATTTAAATCTATGTTACATTAAATTGAAATTGGATTGTAGAATTGTTGAATCTTTTTTGCAGGCATCCAATTATCATGGTTTTTAATGTATGTTTTATATTCATGTTGTTTTGAATGCCTTTTTTTAATCTGAACGTTCAGATTCGTTTTTCCAGTGGGAAAATTCATGGGTAGATTAGACTGTTTTAATGTAATAGACTAGTCTAGATGTTAGATTTATTTTTTCTGTAAAATAAATTGTAATGAATCAAAGATGAAGAACGAGACGGATTAAAGAAATGGGCGGAGGTTCGTTCCGGGCATGGGCGACGAGCGCTACGCTTGACGTGCCAAAGGAGGCACGCAGCGCCTGGCAAAGTCGTCACCAGTACCACGAAAGACGACGGGCGCCGCAGTTAGCATGGACGTCTTGTGAGGTTGAATGCCCTCGGGCCGTGCGTGTCAAGCGATCGGGCATCTACCGAAAACCGGCGCGGCCTTGATGCGCATGCACGCACGCCCGGTGTGCCTTTGCCGCGACACCGTAGACAGGCGGCGTGCTGGCGGGCTTGGGTTGTCGAACGTAGTCTGAGCCTCGCTTGGCATGGCGTGGCGATTTTACTTGTTGCGGTCGAGTGGGAGCTTATCGAGACGAACAATGAGATTTACAACAAGGACGATTTCTCAGAGTTCAAGACGGAAAATCAAACTATGATAATTGGAATTATCTACTTTATATGTGTTTGATTTAATCTTGATTGTTTTGGATATTTTCATTGTTCAATATGCATGAGATTTAAATTGAAAAACCTTCGTTCTAAAATTACTAAGTATTTAATTTAATTAATTTATTCCGAATAATAAATTAATTAATTGGCCTCCATAATTTATTTATTTGTGAAGTCTTTTGGCTACGCATTGGCACACACCTCTCTCCCTAACGGATAGACCAAAAGATGGATTTCACATGAATAAATTCCTTCAGGATGATTGTGGATTATTATTAAGTGGCGGTATGACCCTCCCAATAAGTTACTTATTCAAAATGAAATAATAATTCTGTAATTTAATTATGGTTATTACTTAGGTATAAAATTGATATATGTCTCCAACGGAGTCCCTGTCAATTTTATATGGCCAAGGCGAAGCCAACTATTAATGGTGTAATTAAAGGTTTGGTAAACGAAGATGTTTTGAAACTGCTTAAATGTATTTAAGTAAATGTTCACACTCAACGTGACTTGCTTAAATTGGTTTTAAGATGTTGGCTGATGCATGTTTATATCATTTTAAGGGTTTTGATATAGTTCATGTGATCGAATGTGTGATAATCTTTTTGTGTTAATTTGGCATTGATACAAACTGTATATTTTATTCTCAGTTCAGCATGTCGTCTCCTTTTAAACCGCTGTTTAACATACTTTAAGAAAATAAATTGGAAGGTGAAAATTACGTTTATTGGAAAATACAATTATATATCGTCCTTACTGCACAACAACATAAGTGGGTCCTTACTGAACCAAAACCCCCCTACCCCTACGGATGAGACAAGCGATGAGGATAAGGAATATCATAAGGAGTGGATGAGATCCGATGAAATGGCTAGATGTACCATCATGGCTTCTATGTCAGATGTGTTGCAACACCAACACCAGGACATGGAATTCGCTTCGGCTATGATGTTGAACCTTAAGGAACTCTTTACTCATCAGAACCGTACGTCTAGGCAGTTGGCCATGAGAGAATTGCTCTCTCAGAGAATGGTCGAGGGAATGCCTGTGAGGGATCACGTTCTTAAGACGATGGGTTTTCTTAACAAACTTGAGATTCTTGGTGCTAATTTCGATGCAGAAACACATATCAATTTTATTCTCCATTCTCTATCAAAGATATTTGAGCAGTTTCAGCTTAACTATACGATGAATAATCAAGAGTATATGTTACCTGAGCTCATGTAGTCTTTGGTTGAAGCAGAAATGGTGATAACACCAAGGAATAATGAAGTTCTGATGGCAAATGGTCCATCTACTTCTTCTGGTCCGAAAGGAAAGAAGAAGAAGATGGCAAAGGGCCAGAAACAGACTGAGCTCAAGGTTAAGGTTCCTAAAGAAGGAGGTGTGAAGAAGGCAACCACTAAGGGAAAGTGTTTCAGATGCGGTCAAACAGGACATTGGAAGTCAGCCTGTACTAAGCCGAAAAAGGCTGGTAAGGAAGGTAATTCTCACGCACTAGTCATTGAAACCTATTTAGCGGCGTATGCTTCCCATTCGTGGGTAGTGGATACGGGAGCCACTGATCATGTATGTTTCAATTTTCAGGGGTTCAAGCTAACCCGGCAGCTTAGTGGGAGTGAGATCACCATCACCTTGGGAAATGCTACGAGAGTGGCGGCTGTTGCAGTGGGAGATGTGCATTTAGTTTTTAATAATAGACTTTTAGTATTGAGAGATGTTTTTTATGTTCCTAGTTTTAGAAAAAAATTAATTTTAGTTTCTAAACTTTTTATGGATGGATATTCAGTTTCTTTTAATAAGAATGTCATTATTTCTCGTAATAATGAGTTTATCTGTTCTGGAACATTGATAAATAATCTATATACTATAAACTGTGCACATTCCACTCAAAATGAATCATATAACACATCAACTGTTTCTAAGAAAAGAAAGCATTCTTCAGGCATGAACGAAATACTTTTATGGCATCTTAGACTTGGTCATATTAATCTAAAAAGGATTCAAAGGTTGGTGGGTGACGGTTCGTTGGATTTATCCAAGGTTGAACTGTTTTCAACTTGCAAATCATGTTTAGAGGGTAAATGACCAAGAGAGCTTTCAGGGCTAAGGGGAATAGAGCCAATGAAGTGTTAGAACTCGTTCATACTGATGTATGTGGACCAATGTCAATTCATGCTAGAAGTGGTTTTGACTATTTCATAACTTTTATCGATGATTACTCAAGGTATGGATACACTTATCTTATGCGGCATAAGTCTGAGACTTTTGATAAATTCAAAGAGTTTAAGGCTGAAGCAGAAAAGCATAGAGAAAAGAGTATCAAGTTTCTACGATCTGGTCGTGGAGGCGAGTACCTCAGCAATGAATTTTTGGGCTACTTATCAGGTGAAGGGATTGTATCCCAGTTGACTGCACCCGGAACCCCTCAACAAAACGGGATTGCAGAGCGAAGAAACAAGACTCTTTTATAGATGGTCAGGTCTATGATGAGTTATTCAGATTTACCCAAGTCGTTTTGGGGTCATGCCTTAGAAACAACAACTTATATTCTAAACTTGGTACCGTCCAAATCAGTTCCTAAAACCCCATCAGAATTGTGGACCGGGCTTAAGCCCAGTCTGAGACACATGAGAATCTGGGGGTGTCCGGCATATGTGTTGGATAAGGAAGTTGGTAAGTTGGATCCTCGTTTAGAATTAAGGATGTTTGTAGGATACCCTAATGGAACGAAAGGGGGATTATTCTATAGTCCCAAGGATCAGAGAATTGTGGTAAGCACACATTCTAAATTTTTGGAGGAGGACTATATGAGTAAGAAGCCCAATATTGAGATTACCTTAGATGAAATAAGAGGGCCGATTTCAATACCAAGTGTACAAGTAGATGTACCAAGCGATACACAAACACAACCGAACCTCGTCGTAGTGGGAGGGTTGTAAGACAACCCGAAATATTCATGTTCGTAGGAGAGTCTTCGAACTTGGTCCCCGGGGAGGATGAATCTGATCCCTGGACTTACAACGAGGCAATCCAAGACAAGAATTCAGAATCTTGACAAACTGCAATGGAATCAGAAATGGAGTCTATGGACCACAATAATGTGTGGGAGCTTGTAGAACCACCCAAAGGCGTAAAGCCCATTGGATGCAAGTGGGTCTACAAGGGAAAGAGAGGATCAGATGGGAAGGTTGAAACCTTCAAGGCTAGGCTATGTTGGGGAATTAATTGCCCGGATCTATTCGGGATGAATATTTAAATACAAATTTAATTCTAACAATTATTATTAGCATGAATTAATCCTATATTAATTCAAATAATAATTCAACAACAAATCATGCATATAAACAGTTCACATAAATCCTACGCATGCGGAATTACAACGGGTTTATGTGAACTAACCTCTCGGAGTGACAACCGTTGAGAAGATGGATCCCGTTCACACGAACACACCAA
The DNA here is from genome assembly GCA_037126765.1 of Stenogyne calaminthoides. Classification (NCBI taxonomy): domain Eukaryota; kingdom Viridiplantae; phylum Streptophyta; class Magnoliopsida; order Lamiales; family Lamiaceae; genus Stenogyne; species Stenogyne calaminthoides. Next base: position 5,731,967 of record JBBCBC010000012.1, read on the forward strand.
AAGATCTTTTCAAGTATTCCCTTATCCCTGTTCAACAATCCGGTGGTAGGAACTCGAGAACAATTTAACAAAAGGGAAGAATAAAATTATGTTGCACCACCTTTGTGGATTTTTCTAATTTTTCCAACACATGGAATTTCACTTGGGGATGAAAAAATCATCCCCTATTTATAAGAGGGTGGTGGCTGATTTTTTGCTAGGAAAAGAGGAAGAGAAAAGCTCTTTCTTGATCTCCAAGAAATCTTGAATATATATCCAATATATTCTTTTCTCCATAATTAAAATATTCCATAAAATCCCACTCTCTTATTGTTATGGTATTTTCGAAATTTTTAGGATAAATATTCCAAGATTTGGATCTTCTTGAATTTATGAGATACACTTGTATTCCAAGATACATATCTTCCATAATATTTTTTTCAAGAAAATCAAGAAAACCTTTCTTTCCCTTTATTTCTCATAATTTTCGAAAATCCCGCATAAATAACTAAGTGGGAGATTTCTTGAATTTAATGAGATAATCTTGTATTCCAAGAATACATATCCTCATTCCATAACAAAATTCAAAGAAAATCTTTCTTCCCTTTTTATTCACGTTTTTCGAAAAAATTGGAAAATTAAGCAACCATAATTTATTTTATTTTAAACACCTTTTTCAGTTATTGGACATTATGTTTGGTCTATTTTATTTTATACTGCTCGACCAAGGGCCATGCTCGAGTTCTTATAGATCGCTGGACTTTGTCACGCTCGACGACACTTCTTGGTCGAGCGGTTTCGCTCGACCACACCTGATCGAGCGCCTCCTCATGCCTGGATTTTCGTCTGCTCGACCGCATTGGTCGAGCTCTAAGTGCTCGACCTCATCCTTCTATCACCTTTCTTCACTCCAACTAATACTTTTCAGTATTTCTTTCATATCTTTTCAACCGGGAGTTCGATTCATGCACCGCGAAGTCTCACTAGCTCCATTTTCAGCCCTCTTTCCTGTTATACAAACCAAAGAAACAAATTAGTGATTTTATACAGATTATGCTCAATCAACACAAGAATATCACTAAAACACTCAAAACATGGCTAAAACTCGCTCGTAACTCACTCAATTTCACCTTTAATCAAGGGGCCTTTAGGAGAATTAAGATTGGATCTTCTAATGGACTTTGAATATCTAATATTGAGCCACAATATTATTCAAGCTCATAAATAATAATTAATCCCACTGCATAATTAATATTGCACTATCCATCTTAACCCATATTACTGTTAATATGGCTCCCGGTCATTATTTCCCGTGTTTAAGATTATCTAGCCCATTAATTAATTCAAGCCACTGAAACAACTTTCCTTTAATTAATATCTTTTGTCCTTGGTCAAGGAACGGTTCAACATTATTATCCATACCGGAAACTAATTCCACTTGCAAGATTTGGTATGACAAATCTTATGAACCTCCAAAGGGGGCAAATCGAACAAGCGTACTTGCACACGATTCTCCGTATTAAATCTTAGCAATCACATGTGACTAATAATATTGCCCAAGATATAAAGTATTGAATCTCATTGATTCTCTACCCGTCATAAGTCAAAGCAATAATTACTAACCACACACGATCCTATTTAAGGGACAAAGATTAAGAAATAACGAACCACTGAGGTCTAATTCTTCCCAATTCAGTGCTGAAGAATTTATCCTCCTGTAGGTCCTATTAAGTGCATCAGTCATGCACTAGTGTAATCTCTTGGTCAAGACAAGCCAATCTGAGCCTTACACTTCAACCTTTCACGATGGAACACATTTCCATTTAGGTCGTGAACAACATACTTTTAGTTACAAGGGACTGTTAATTTAATCTTCTGTGATCTGGTATCACTAAATTAACTACAATGTAAAACGTACTGTTTATTGAACAATTATGCAGTAAATACATGTAACATTCAATGATATTTAAAGCATCAGTGAAAAATAATTTATTTCAGTAAATAAGACATAAATTCAGTTTGGTTATACAAAGTAAAAACATACTTTTCAGTATAACCCCAACAGGCTAGTGGCAAAAGGATATACTCAGAAAGAGGGAATCGATTATGAGGAAACCTTTTCGCCTGTAGCTATGCTTAAGTCTATCCATATTCTCTTGGCGATAGTTGCTCACCTAGATTTTGAGATCTGGCAAATGGATGTCAAGACAACTTTCCTTAATGGAAGTCTTGAGGAGGAAATCTATATGCGTCAACCAGAGGGATTCATTGAAAAAGGCCAAGAAAACCTTGTATGCAAGCTTAAAAGGTCTATATACGGACTTAAGCAAGCATCGCGGGCTTGGAACCAGTGTTTTGATCAGGTGATAAAATTCTAGGGATTTGATCAAAATGAGTTTGAGAGTTGTGTTTACAAGAAGTGTGTTGAACTGTCTTGGTATTCTTAGTACTATACGCAGACGACATCCTGCTTATTGGAGACTGTTGGGAGATGAATTTAATAAAAGATTATATGATTTTGATTAAGATCCCAAAACCCCTAAGTATGACATGTTCAGAATGATCTTGATAGTTGAGTCAGGATTCAGTTATTAGAGTATTCAGGATGTTATCTGCGAAATGTATAGTCAGCAGATATAGTTCAGGATAGGTTCTGAAGACTCTGAAGAACTCAGTATGTTTCTGAAGAAACTGAAGTTTCAGTATGAAACTGAAGTTTCTAAAAGACTCAGTATGAAACTGAGATACTGTAGACTCAATATGAAACTGAGAAACTGAAGACGCAAGAAACTGAAGATCAAGAATACTGAAAGCATAGTAATTACTGAGGACTCAGTAATGTACTGAAAGCTCAGTATGAACCTGAATGATCCGAGACACTGAATATATCTATCTGAAGGATGCAATACTGAGAGAAACGCGATGCCTTAGAAAGTTATATATTGCCAAGACATTCAAATGCAGACAAAAGGAACTAAGTCAGAAGTGTTGTTAAGGTTATATCAAACTCAGATTTTGTAACCAAAAGAGCCGTTGAAGGTGTCTACCTTTAACTGAAGACAAAAGTAAAAAAGATGAAGACGACACTGTACCATACTGACACTAACAGTGACAGGCCGCTGAAAAAGATGTCAGATGTACGAAAGTTCCAGACTGCAAAAAGTGAAGACCGGCTACATGAAAGACTATTGCCTAGAAAGTGTTAGGGAGTTTCAGACCCTAAATATAGCCGTTTCACACACCATAAGAGGGAACTCACGAAGCTATCTCTCCAACGGATAGTTTTTAAGAGTAACCTTGGTGTATGCCTATAAATACTGGTGACCCTCTACATTGTAAGGTTACGGGAAATTTATACGCAACTCAAAGAGCTCAAACTTATTCTTGCAAAAGTTAAAGCACTCGAAATACCTTGAATTTCCCAAGTGCTTCTATATTGAAGAGAGCTCACTTTACTAAGCCTAGCTTGATAAGATTTATCCAAAGCTTAGTCGAGATATCCTAAACCTTTGCATTGTGCTTCATTGTAAAGGATATCTCATCCTAGTTGGAAACCAACCGAGAAACCCCAAACCCTTGAGAAGGTAGTTGGAGTGTGTTTGTTGGTGAGTAGAGTTGTAAAGAGTTAGTAAACTACGCGGAGTAGTCAGAAAACTCTAGAGGAGAAGTTAGTAAGCTACAGAGGTAGTCTGAAAGCTTGTGTGTGATTGAGTAAGTAAACTACGGAGGTAGTCAGAAAACTCAAGGTCGGGTTGAGTAAGTAAACTACGTGGAGTAGTCAGAAAACTCAGGGCCGAGTTGAGTAAGTAAACTACGAGGTAGTCAGAAAGCTCAGAAGTTGATAGTGAATTTCTCTGAAGAGTCGGAGAGAGTGGACGTAGGAGCTTGAGTCTCTGAACCACTATAATTGTTGTGTTCTTTATTGCTTTCCTTATCTTTGCTTATCTGTTGCATTGACCTGATTTTGAAAGCATACTTTTCACTGATATTCAGTTGGAATCAATCCACTGAAGTTGCATAAGTGAATCACAGCCTAATCACTATTTCATAAAGGGAAGGTTTTTCAGCAAAGCTTAAAACGAGTATAATCTAAGGGCCAACCATTCCGCACGACTGAGTAGCTAGAACAGATAGTTATCAAACTGAATTCTCTTCTAAGGATTCAAGTAAGTTTGGTTATCGATCCAAGCAACTCAGGATCTCTGACACTCAGGATTCAGTTGGGATTATCTGAGGTATCTGAAAGCAGCTCAGGATCACTGTCTCAGTAGACTTTGACTCAGAGCGATCTGTGCTTCTCAGAACCTAATCTTCGGATTATTATCGACCCAGTGACCTCGATGAAGAAAAAAAGTTTTAAAATCACTGAACACGTGTATTCCCCCCCATACACGTGTAAGACTCGTTTTCACCGGGACCAACAAGTGGTATCAGAGCAGTGGTTCAACTTGACCACCTGCTGTGTTGACCAAAGTTTTACTTTCAAAAATACTTGTGGTCTATCTGAACTGATCTTATTTGCTGAAATTTTTTCTTTTCAAAAGATCAGAAAAATGTCTTCTAAAAAACTTCCCATGTTCTCGATGAGAAACTATGATCTATGGAGACTGAGAATGCAGGCTCATCTGTATTCCAAACATGAGCGTATGTGGAGAGTGGTTTCTCAAGGACCATTCAAATTTACTGTGGTGAATCCCAGAATTACAGAAGAAGAGAGAATTGATCCTAGAGCAGAATTTCCTAAGTCTGATGACCAACTAACTCCTGAGGAGAGAAAGTTAGTCAATCTAGACTACATTGCAAAAAAATTGGCACTATACAAAGACAATTGATGATGGTGTGATGGGAATGATCTCTCAACGTAATACCTTCTAAGGAAATATGGGATACACTTATTTGTTATGTGCCAAGGCACAGATCATATAAAAGAAAACAAACTTTCAGTGGCAATTGGAAAGTTTGACAGTTTTGAAATGGATGATGGTGAATCAATAGACAAATTGGAAGTCAGATTCACTAGCATCATGAATGATCTAAACGCACTTGGAAAGAGATATCCACAAAGAGAAGTGGCATTGAAAATTCTTAGAGGTCTTTCTAAGAAATGGGATATTCATGCAGTGGTGATTGAAAACACCAAGAACATTAGTTCAATGCCATACCAACAAGTCTTCTCTGAGCTGAAAGCCTATGAATTTGTAATTGATAAAAAAAAAAAAAAAGCCGACAAAGAAAGATGATTCTTCATCAAGTAAGAATGTGGCTTTAAAAGCCAAAGATAAAACACAATAAAAGAGAGTCTCGAGAACCCTCATGCGAAACATCGGGATGAGCTTGAGGATAAGCTAGCACCGATGGCAAGAAGGTTTGACCAGACTTAATAGTAGATTTGGAAAATACAAAAGCTATTACAGAACCACAGTACGGAAGAAAAACCGAGGACGATCAACGGGAGAAGAAGAAGGACACGAAAGTCAAGGATCTTCATCCGAAAAAGAAAAAGGACTCCAAGTCCAAAGAAGAAAACGATCGGGATGATGATGCCAACAGATGCTATAACCGCGGAAGAAAGGTCACTTCCAAATGATGATCGAGTTGAGTGCTAAGGAGAGAGAGAAAAGACAAGCTATAAGAGACCGAAGTTCTCAAGCAAAAAAAGGCCATGGTTGCGGAGAAGAAGAACACTCGAGGAGGAATCTAGCTCTTCAGATGAGATATTCTCGAGACAAAGGAAAGTGATGACATCCGTCGATGGCCATTGAGGAGGTAAACTCTTCTCGTCTCTGTTGTTGCTCTACACTAGCACAAGAGTTTTCTAGTTCAATTGAAAACAATCATTTTGACCTGATGGATTCTTTTGAGAATCAATGAAGGACTATCTTTGTTTTTCAAGGACCGCTAAATAGAACTCAAGAGCGTAATAAAGGAACCGAAAGTTTGAAAATCTAAAATGGAAAGACTTAGCAAAACCGAGAATTCTTCTCAATTAATGGGAGCTACTGATGAACTGGATGTTACGAAAGTACAACTCTCGAGAAAAAGAAGTTGATAATGTCCCTAATCGAAAAGCTAGAGAAATCCATTTGAGAGATTCAAATTTAATCGAATCGAGTTCAATGACCTCTCGAGAAGCATAAAACTCTACAGAATCGTGAGGATAGTGCATGTAGAAGTTAACTCTATTGAATAAAGCATCTAATGTGATAGATGAAATTCAGAGTTACCAGAGATCTGCCACTATAAAAACTGGATTGGGATACACTCCAGGGGAACCTCACAAGGTCATCCGAATCTTTTTAACAAGTAGCAAGAAGACTATTTTTGTAAAACCAAATGGCACCTACACTTCAAACCAAGTAATGCCCAAGGTTGTAGACAAGGAAAAGGACCTATGAGCCAAAGAAAACTGAATGATCAGGGTTAAGCCCAAACCGCAGTGAAGGCTAGAAAACCCGAAAGGCGGTCGATTGGAAAGTTTCGAGCAAGTACTTCAAAGCCTCGAGGCTAAGAATGCAAATCAAAAAGGCTCCACATCGAACCATCGGAGGAATCTCGGATAAGAAACACTCAGCAGAGACATTCTCATCCTGAAGAGACCAAGTCCTCAAAGACAATTGAAAGACCCAGATTTCTGAGATGCATAACCCGAACCTCACTTGCCTAAAGGTAAAGGTTATCTGAACCCGAGTCAACAAAGATTTAGACCACCGTTTGCACAAAAAGCCCAAGCATCTGAACAAAAGGCCCAACCAAAGAAGAATTCAAAAGCCCATGTTCATGCTAAAGCTAGCACACATACACAAAAAGTCGCTAAGGCACCCAGAGTAGTAGATGTGTATGTTGATGTTTATGGAAGACAAATTAGCCACTCTAAAGTGATTAGAGTTGTCGGCAGATTTGGATTCCGAAGGTACATCTAACCTTGTAGGACCCTACACAAAATGGGTACTGAAGAATTGATCTGCTTTTTCGAGGAAAAACAAGGGCACTAAACCGATGAAAGATCACATGGCAATCGATGAGAGAGATGAAAAAAGCTCTCAAGTATGGTATCTTGACAAATGGATGCTCAAGACATATAGACAGATTCAAGAAGATGCTCGAGTGACTATGTTGAACAAAGAGGCCCACGATCACTTTTGGAGATAACTCGAAGGGATGGATCAAGGATATGGAACTTTGGAGATCGACTTCGATTCATATCCATGGTGTTTCATATGTATCTGGATTGAAGCATAATTTGCTTTCAATTAGCCAATTCGTGATAAGGGTTTCAATGTTGAGTTCTCCAAGAACTTATGTTTTGTGAAAGATGATACATCACGAAAAATATTCTTGGACCGGGTACAAAAGAAAAGGGAATGTGTATCTTGATGATTGGAGTTCAACTCCTAAAGATACATGTTTAGTTGCTAAAAGTTCCACAAATACCCGGTTGGTTATGGCATAAAAGAATGAATCACCTAAATTTCAAAAACCCCGAACAAGCTTGCAAGATTAGCTCTTGTGAGAGGGTTGCCCTAATGAAGTGTTCAAGAAGGAACACATTTGTGATGCATGTCAAAAGGAAAACAAGCTAAAGCATCATTTAAAAGCAAAGTAGAAGTTTCTCTTTGAGAGAATACTTGACTTTTGATATGGATCTCTTTGGTCCTATAACACCAGAAGCACTAATGGCATGAAATACGATTGGTAGTAGTTGATGACTACTCGAGATATACTTGGGTCATATTCTTACTCAAGAAGAAAGAGACTCGATAAAGTCGCCAGAGTTAATGAAAAAGGCTCAAGATTGAGAAAAAATCTGAGTGTGGTCAAAATCGATCCGACAAAGGAACTCAATTCATAAATCATATCATATCCGATTATTGTGCAGAGAAATGGAATTTCACATGAAAACATCACCGCAAGGACCCTCAATGTAATGGTGTTGCTTTGAAAAGGAGGAACAGGGACTCGAAAAAGAAGCTGCAAGGACTATGATAAATTGGTTTATATTCCTAAAAGATTTTGAAATTTGCCGCCAACACTTGATGCTACTCTCGGAAACAGATCCATCTTGACCAAGAGTCAAGGCAAAACACCTTATGAGCTTTGGAATGAAAGGAAGCCTCTTGTTTCTTTCTTTTCGTGTGTTTGGTTGCAAGTGTTTCATACACAATAATGGTAAAGATCGGGTTGAAAACTTTTGATAGTAAAGTTCGATGAAGGAATATTCTTAGGATATTCTCAAGTCAAGAAAAACTTCGAGTTTACAACCATAGGACTCTTATTGTGGAGGAAACACCTCATGTTGTTTTTGATGAATCTATTTGTGTTCGGAAGAAACAGAACATGATACAATGTGAACCGACTAAGAGGATCACCAGATTAAGCCCGAAACAGAAAGATAAATCATCCAATTTGAACACGAAAAAGAAGAAGTCGGTCACATTCTATGATTGGAGTGTCTCGGACTCGAGATAAGGAAGTTCGAAATGGAACTCGGGATGGTGAGCCTCGGAAAAACCAACACTCCAAAGGTGACCAATCCGAACAGACACCCGCCGGACTCGGGTATGTGATGCCAATGAAGATGTGGTCACAAATGAGGCAAATTCTGAATCTATCGACCAAAGGGGAACCAATGTCTCGACAATGTTCTCGATAGAATTTCCCGAGGAAGATGATTCTCTTTCTCCTTTCTGTTGTTCCCTCGAGTTTGTTGATTTAACCCAACCTAACATTTCAAATGTTGAGGATATTATTGAAGGGAACATCAAGAAGGAAATGGTTAGATAGTCATCCTACAAATCAGTTGTGGGTGATCTAACTTAAGGTGTTAAGACAAGAAGGTTCCATGGTGAGAGTGCACTATTCTGGCTTCGCTTTTTCGGAGAAAGAACCCTCTTTGAGATTGGTGAAGCTCTCACGAGATTCTTATTGGATTATTTGCTATGCAAGATGATGAGTTGAATCAATTCTCAAGGAATGAAGTATGGGAGCTAGTAGATAGACCCGGAAAAGCACAATGTCATTGGAACCAAGTGGGTTTTCAAGAATAAAAGAGATGAAAACAACAACATTGTAAGAAACAAAGGCAAGGCTAATTGCACAAGGTTATTCCCAAGAAGAAGGCTTGGATTATGATGAAACCTTTGCACTGTTGCAAGACTAGAAGCCATCGATTGTTTCTTGCATATCTTCCCACATGAAGTTCGCGATCTATCAAATGGATGTGAAAAGTGCATTTATGAACGGTGTGCTTAAAGAAAGAGGTTTATGTGGAACAACCTCCTGGTTTCAAACAGAATGACCAAGTTTACTGTGCTCGAAAAAAGCTTTGTATGGTCTTAAGCAAGCACCCGAGCATGGTATGATACTCTTTCTCGGTTTCTTCTTGACCATGGTTTTTGTCAAAGGGAATGTTGATAGAACTTTGTTCAGATAGAGGATGGGGAAGATATCTTACTAATTGATATATGTTGATGACATCATTTTTGGATCTCCAAACCATCACCGTGTGAAAAGTTTTCAAACACCGATGAAAAGCAAGTTTGAGATGTCAATGATGGGAGAGATGAATTTCTTTCTAGGACTTCAAGTGAAACAATCAAAGGAAGGAATATTCATCAACGGTGCAAAGTACACCGTAGAGATCCGATTGCCAAATATGGTGTACAAAATTGCAATGCGCTTAGATTCCTATGAATACTAACTACAAGATGGATCCCGATTCGGAAAAAATCGGTGAATCATACCGATTATAGAGGAATCATTGGATCATTGCTCTATCTCTCACAACAAGTAGGCGGATATAACATTTGTTGTTGGGATATGTGCAAGATACCAAGCTAATCCTAAGACTAGTCACATGGAGGTCGCCAAAAAAGATCTTGAGATATCTTAAGGGCACGTTGAATAGAGGATTATGGTATCCAAATGACGATAACCTTGAATTAACCGGGTTACTCGGATCTTTGATTATGGAGGTTGTAGAATTGACAGAAGTCCACAACAGAACTTGTCAATTTCTAGGAAGCAAGTGATATCTTGGTTTTCAAAAAAATGCAGACCTCGATAGAGCAACTAGTACTTCATGAAGGTGAATACATGGCCATAGAGGAAGTCTGCGTACCGCATTCTTTGCCTCGCACAACAATTGAGGGATTATAAAGTTGAAGCCAATGAAGTACCAATATTTTGTGACAACAATAGTGCCATTGCTATTTCACAAAATCCGGTATTGCACACACGGATGCAAGCATGTGGATATCGAGACATCACTTCATCGGAGATCATGTCGAGAAAAAGGACATAAGGATGGAGAAAATTCATCTTGATAGGCAAAAGAGCGATATCTTGACTAAACCTTTGGTTTGAATCAAGATTTCAGAACTTTCGATTGAATTAGGGATGTTAGAACCGTGTATAGAGTAAAAAATCCCAAAATTTGAAGATTTTCGGATGCATGAAGGTTTCTCGAAATTCTACTAAGAAACTTCAGATTTCTTGAATGACAATACTCGATAAAGTATCTTTGAATTCATTCAAGACTTCGATATAATCTTGACATTTTATCAAGATCGATTAGACCAAGAGGACCGATAGAGGAAATTGGTCCGAAGAAGTAAAGACTCACGCGACTCGTTTATTGCTCAAGTAAAACTCGGTAATCATTCGCAATAAATACAAAACACCTAAGGAATGTTTTTTAGGCGGGATCGTTTCATATTCAAGAAGGTCAATATCATTTAATGCTCTGCTACATTAATGACCAATGAGGATGTTTTGACGGCTTACTTTTTTAGATATCGCTTGGGATTCGTATATTCGATTAATCGGAGATAAATCTCAACCGTTGTTTCTCACCTAACCCACACGATCCTCCACGATCTCGAAGCTATAAATACCCCTTAAGCCATTCAAGCTAAAGTTTTATCAAACCCTTCGTTCCCAAATCCCCTGCAGTTAAAAATCCCTTTGCCCAGAAATCTCCAAACCCTAAAGCTTCAAATTCTTAAATCAATCTCTAAAATGGCCCCAACCTTGTTAGAAATTAGCCATAACCAACAAGCCGTGTAACGAAGTTCGTTGTCTCAATCGAAAACACAAACAACTCAAAGCCGTAGAAGGAGGCTCTGCGATATGATCCGATCTAAAACTTCACCCATCTAGTCGCAAGCCGACCAGACCAGGAGTTCGCAAAGGAGGTAATCAAATTCATCTATAATTTGAGAATAGAAGAAGAAGATGGTATGCATTCTTCGATTACCACATCACATTTAGAGCATTCGTCAAAATACGTCGATTTTGAGAGGGATTTGTGAATAATTCTGAAAAATCTGAACGATGTGTTTGAACTCTGTGATAGAGGAAAGGATCCTGCGATGTATATATATGGGTAGAGAGCGAGAGTACCTTGATAGGATTCTTTGAGAATCTGTGAAATTTGAGGCGACATTGAATAAGAGGCATCTAAAGCCACAATATCGTGTGCTGATGGATATTGTGAGCAAGTGCATCATGAGTCTTGCGGGGAGTTTTGAGCAGATTAGTACCCCTAAGCTCAGATTGATGGCTGCGATCGAGGCATCTCCTACCACTGACTTCAACTGGCTGAAATTCTTAATTCAGATGGTGAAGGAGCAAGCCAAGGTCATAAAAAGGGACAATGGGACAATCATGATGAAAGGCAAGATCCACCATGCCACCAAAATTGATTATATTTTGGAGATGTGCCGAGAGGAGGAGGATATCTTCGCCAATTCAACCCCATTCCCTAAAACCAAAATTCTCTTCAAACCCATCTCTTTGTGAAGAAGCGAGCCATTCGAGGAAAAGAGAAAGAAGGTAGAATCACCTTTCTGCGGCCGCTTTGAAAGAGACCCAACAAACCGGGGGAAGGTTACATTGGAGGCAAAAATGGAGCAAGGAGCAAAAATGATGAAACAAGAATCTTGCTCCAAAACGCAGAAGACCGGTGGTTCTCACCGACGAAAAAGGTAGCAAATGATTACGGCGAGATACAACCCAAGACAAAACCGCTCAAAGTTCGCCATTACAAGTGTTGGCTCGGGTTATCTCCAGACCTGAGATCGGTCGAGGAGCGGATCTTCTCCGAGGTGCTCGAGACATCACTAAGACAGATAAAATTTCTCGGGAAATTTTAAAGGAGCTCGGACCAGAGAGATACCCTCGCCGGAAGTGCAAAGGCTCGTGACGGAAGAGCCATTTCAGGTAGATCCGAAGATGTGCGGCTCGAACCCAGGCGAGCCAACCCGGACTCAACCGGGGATATGCCTCCAGGCCTCGGAACCCACTTTCCCGGATGCAAACCGAGGACTGAATGCACAAACCCGACACTCTTGAGGCTCGTGATAAAATATTCTCGGTGAGCTCGAGAGTGATCTACCCGCTGATCCTTAGCGTAAGCTTCTGCACCGAACCGTAGAGCCCGAGATGGAAGAAGGGCGAAAGTCAAGAAAGCGAATGGAGAGCAAGGGGGAACGGTTCATCCTTGGCCGACATGCCGATTTCCTTACAATGTTGATCTCGCAAGATGTTTTCTTCATTAGGGACGACGGTGCATATCCTCAATCGAGACTCTTTCCGAGATGCTTGACATTGTTTGCATTCGGAGGGAAGACTGGTGGAATGAGGAGACAACCTTCCTAACCGACTTCTCAGGGTTCAGAAGGACAAAGCTCGGGATGAAAAATTCCGATTTTGATGAGCTGGTTCGAGAGGAAGTTAAATGAGAAGAGAACAACCGAAGTTGGTGCCCGAGCGGGGAGACAAATCCAAAGATGGAGATGGGGACCAACAGGAAATCTTGAGGATCGGTCTCAAATGGAAAAAGAGACTTACATTCGTGATCAACCTCGGATCGAAGCTAGCACTCTTGGTACCTTTTGGCACTATTAACAAATATGCCAAAGTAATGGAAAAATACTATCTTTAATTCTCAATTGTCGATAAAACGGACCGAGGCTCAATTGGAGACCGGAGCTCGGGATGAAGGCTGGAACTCGGGATGATCAAACAACACGTAGGTGCGTGTAGGTCACGAGATTGATCTCACTCCGTAATGGAGAAACTTGAGAAGATTGAGCCAATGGCGATCAAAATTGCTTTCGATGGAAGAAACATTGGTCAATCAAGCTCGTACAATGGAAGGTCTTAGCCATTCTTGAAATCGTGCAGATACAAAACACTCTCGACCAATCGGATGACCTCCATGGAAGAAAAGTTTGAATGCAAAGTCGAGGGAGTCAACGCAGAAAGTTAAGTCTTGAAATGAAACGAAGCACCGTGAATCGATGAATTTCTAGAGGTGAAACTAGCAGAGAAAAATGAGGTCTTGATCAAATCTGCTTTGAGGAAATGAGCTCAATTCTCATGACCAAGATGACAGAGAGATGCTTAAAGATGCACTCTCCGCCGGTTGCCCACATATCTGAAGAACCTGCGTGGCTAAGAACCACATCGAGAGAATGGAAGACGAGCAAGATCGGTTAGCGGAGATCCCGTTGTGTGAGAAAAGAGCGAAGTCACATGGACACACTCTCTCCGCATTTCTTCCAAATTACAAGCAAGAAGGGGGAAAAAGGAAGGTGAAGACCTCGGGAAGTTCATGGCACGCATTTTGGAAAAAGAAGGCTCGTGAAGATGCCGAAATGTACAATCTAGCCAAAGCCTTAAAAGAAGTCGGGCCACCGAGAAATTGAAATTTGCTCGTGGAGAAGCCCATCTACACTCGAAGTCTCTCGAGCAAACCATGCTTGAGGTTGCAAGAGAGAAACTGAAAAGCTAGAACTAAGGTTGGAACAAGCCAGGTCGGTGTTGAATCGCTTATGAAGAGGAAAAGCCTCGCGTTGTTCAACTCAGTAAGTTAGCATCTTGAAGGCTTCTAAGACAATCCAGAAAAGCCGATTCGATAATGAAGATGCAGAAGAATCGAAGTCTCAACCTCTCGGAAGAAAGTCTTCAACACCAGAGATGCTCTCAAGACACTCCAAAAAAGAACAAGCTAAGAAAGTCATTGCCGATCTCGGAGCGCCTGTGATCGAGAAAGAAGATAGACGAAGAGCGTAAGGCGGAGTGATTTCGTGGAGATTTGCGAAAGAAGAGGAAGGAACATCGAAAAGCGCTGAAATGGCCCCATGTTGATAAATGGATGCCCATTAAACTCAACGACATGTGGGAAGAAGTGAAGAGAACCTTCCGGTTCAATTACGATGTTCTCGGGGAATGGAGAGGGAAGGCTCGGATCGAACGAAGCTTTCATTGAATATCTTTTAACCTTCTATCCAAAGTATCTCCAAAAATTTGGATTAACCTTGCGGATGAAGGTGGAGTACAAATAGTAGCCCCGATCCATAATCCTATCCTCCTCCAAGACTTGGTAATGGCTTGGTAAATGAGAAGGCCATTCTGCAAGAAATTGCTCAATATCTTTGGTCGATTAGGGATTAACGAGAACGGCCGGACATCATCAAAGAGAGGAATGAGTTTGAAGAAAAGATTTTTTTGAATGTTCAACCCGAGGTACCGGTGATGAAGTGGAAAATGAAGCAAACCGAAGAGCCGAATCAAGAAGGCAAGACGTAAGAACTTCGAAAAAACTATGTAATCTTTAAATTTTGTCTTTTTGATTTTGTTTGATAAATTCATTGTGTCTGTAAAAGGTATACTTATCATCAATGAAGATTTATCATTATGCTCAAAAAGATAATATCTCATTATCTTATTTACATGTCTTTATTTTGATATCTTTGAATGAATGTCTCTAAAACCCATTGTATCTTTGATAAGAGGGATATTGTTTAAGTATTTGGTAATGAACTAGTTAAAGAGATTCATTCTTGAAGAAATTTGATATATGATTAAACCATTGAGAAACTCTCAAATTGTTGGGAGATTCTCGATCTAAATAGTTGGGAGACAACCAATCTTGTAATAGAATAAAGCTGAAACACGAGTATAGGTTATTTTTTTTTTTGTAAACAAGATAGGTTTTGGCATCATCAAAAAGGGGGAAATTGTTGGGAGATGAATTTAATAAAAGATTATATGATTTTGATTAAGATCCCAAAACCCCTAAGTATGACATGTTCAGAATGATCTTGATAGTTGAGTCGATTCAGCTTATTAGAGTATTCAGGATGTTATCTGCGAAATGTATAGTCGGCAGAGATATAGTTGAGATAGGTTAAAGACTCAAGAACTCAAGATATGTTTCAAGAAACCGTTTCAATATGAAACCCGTTTTAAAAGACTCAGTATGAAACTGAGATACTGTAGACTCAATATGAAAACGAGAAAACTCAAGACGCAAGATCAAGACTGAGAAATCAAGATCAAGAATATCACGAAAGCCAAGAATTATCGAGGACTCAAGAATGTCTTGAAGCTTCGATATGAACTGAATGATCCGGAGGCAATGAATATATCTATCCGGGATCACGCATCTTGAGAGAAACGCGATGCCTTAGAAAGTTATATATTGCCAAGACATTCAAATGCAGACAAAAGGAACTAAGTCAGAAGTGTTGTTAAGGTTATATCAAACTCAGATTTTGTAACCAAAAGAGCCGTTGAAGGTGTCTACCTTTAATCAAGATAAAAGTCAAAAAAGAGGAAGACGACATTTGTGCCATCTTGACACTAAATAAAGGATGTGTCAAATAAAAAGATGTCGGATGTCACGAAAGTTCCGGATCGCAAAAAGTGAAGACCGGCTACATGAAAGACTATTGCCTAGAAAGTGTTAGGGAGTTTCGGACCACTAAATATAGCCGTTTCACACACCATAAGAGGGAACTCACGGCTATCTCTCCAACGGATAGTTTTAAAGAGTAACCTTGGTGTATGCCTATAAATCTTGGTGACCCTCTACATTGTAAGGTTACGGGAAATTTATCACATAACTCAAAGAGCTCAAACTTATTCTTGCAAAAGTTAAAGCACTTTCGAAATACCTTGAATTTCCCAAGTGCTTCTATATTGAAGAGAGCTCACTTTACTCAGCCTAGCTTGATAAGATTTATCAAAGCTTAGTCGAGATATCCTAAACCTTTGCATTGTGCTTCATTGTAAAGGATATCTCATCCTAGTTGAAACCAACCGAGAAACCCCAAACCCTTGAGAAGGTAGTTGGAGTGTGTTTGTTGGTGAGTAGAGTTGTAAAGAGTTAGTAAACTACGCGGAGTAGTCAGAAAACTCTAGAGGAGAAGTTTGTAAGCTACAGAGGTAGTCTGAAAGCTTGTGTGTGATTGAGTAAGTAAACTACGGAGGTAGTCGAAAACTCAAGGTCGGGTTGAGTAAGTAAACTCGTGGAGTAGTCGAAAAACTTCGGTACGAAGTTGAGTAAGTAAAACTACGAGGTAATCGAAAGCTCGAAGTTGATAGTGAATTTCTCTCAAGAGTCGGAGAGAGTGGGCGTAAGAGCTTGAGTCTCGAACCACTATAATTGTTGTGTTCTTTATTGCTTTCCTTATCTTTGCTTATCTTGCATTGACCGATTTTGAAAGCATACTTTTTCAATTTGATATTCATTGGAATCAATCCACTTGAAGTTGCATAAGTGAATCACAGCCTAATCACTATTTCATAAAGGGAAGGTTTTTTGAAAAAAGCTTAAAACGAGTATAATCTAAGACCAACCATTCCAAGACGGTAGTAGCTAGAACGAGATAGTTATCAAACCGAATTCTCTTCTAAGGATTGATGAAGTTAGTTATCGATCCAAGCAACTCGGGATCTCCGACACTTCGAGATTCGATTTAGGATTATCGAAAGTATCTGGCGGCTTCGGGATCAGCATCTCGATAGACTTTGACTTCGGAGCGATCGTGCTTCTCGAAACCTAATCTTGAGGATTATCGACCCAAGTGACCTCGATGAAAAAAAAGTTTTAAAATCACTGAACACGTGTATTCCCCCCCATACACGTGTAAGACTCGTTTTCACCGGGACCAACAGAGACAATAAAAAGGTGTTGTCAGACGTGATGGTATGATTATCAAAACAGTAAGATATAGTTTTGAAACGGTTCAACATGCAAGATTCCATGAAAGGTTTTTATGTCTTTCATACATGGAATTCATCTATCAAAGGAGATGTGTCCGATGACACAAAGGAGATAGATGAGATAAGGGAATGCAATGCTATGCACGAGATCAAATATTTGCTTTGTCGTAGGCATGGTAGCAAGATATCAGAGTGACACAGGGAAAGAACAATGGACTACTATTAAAAACATTCTATAGTATCTGAAGAGAACTTGAGATAGAATGTTGGTTTATCAGTAAGACAATCTAATCCATGTGGGCTATACGGACTAGGATTTCCAATCGGACATAGATTCCAGAAAATCTACCTCAGGGAGTGTGTTTTTTCTTGGGAAGTGAGCCATGACATGGATGAGTGTGAAACAGAAATGTGTCAACTAAACTCAACCATTGAAGCCGAATATATAGCTGCTTGTGAAGTAGTGAAAGAAGCGGTTTGACTCAAGAACTTCTTAGTGGACTTGGGTGTGATTCCGAATTTGCCCAGCAATAGCAAATTCAAGGGAACCAAGATTTCACAAGACAAGCAAACACATTGAAAGAAAATACCATCTTATACGAGAAATCGTTAAGAGATGAGATATAGCGTTGACAAAGACCACATCGGCGAACAACCTAGATAATCCTTTCACATAAAGTATTTCTCAGAAAACATTCGAGAGATATGTGGAAATGAATGGTGGTCAAGTGTGTTCTTAAAAGTTTTGAAAGTATAAGTGGAAGAAATTATTAGGACATGTAGGACATGGACGTGTTGTAGTATACTTAAAATCAGACTTTGAGTATAAGTGGGAGATTGTTGGGGTTATATTGGCAAGTATGCTTTGAATGCTACTTATGTATATAAACTGATTCTTGCACTTATTTATGAGAATAATCTTTTTATCACTGTTGCTTTAAATATCATGAATGTTACATATTTATTACATAACCGCTTCAAGATTTTTACATTGTAGATAATGTGGTGTGTAGAAGATCACCGAAGATCACATTATCGATTCAGATATAATAAGTATAATTGATTCACAACTAGATGAAATTGAACAATCCATTGGTAAAAGTTGATGTGTAATGCTTGAATTGGTTTGTTTTTTGGCCAAATGGGTTTCTGTTAAAGACATAATGATGTCTTTGAATATGACCTCTGATGAGGAGATTCTTCTAGATGACTTGAGAAAGAAGAATTAGATTCATGGTTATAATTTCTTAATCTCTACTTCACTTAAATGAGATTGTATGTAGTTGACACGCGTGTTTTCCACACTAACCTCTCAAGTATAAGAGGTCATTGAGTGCGGTTTTTTATATCAATCCACGGGACTAGTTGGTGGAATATATCCCAATCGCCATGTGTCAACGCGTGATTAAAGTGTTGAACATGTTTTTTGATTTTAAGAAAAAAGGCAATTTATCAACTAAGAAAAGAGAAATAACAACAAAATAAAAAGAACGAGCTAGCAAGTAAAACAATTAAACTAAAATGTTATGTGTTTTGAGTTTGTGAGAGGTGTTAAAGTGTTGATCCTCATGTGATGATCGACTAATCATTGCTCGTGTGATTGTCTCTATGTCCTGGCTACTCCCCCAAGAACTATCACTCTAAATTCACCATTCTCATACTTTGGTAGTTCTGGGTTCCGTTATACAGACTCCCAAGATCGGGATGTGAACTCACTCTTTTCTAACCCTTAATTGCAAAAAGGGTTCTCTAATTAACTAAACTACTCCCCTACCCTTGTGTTCCCACTTGTATAATATAGTTCATTCTCATAGATTTCTTCATTTTCAACAATAGTTATTACTAGAAATCAATGTAACTAAGGGGTTCTAACGATCCTACCCAACTCTCATTCTGCAATAGGGCGTGAATAAACTCAAATCCGACAAAATCAAACCAATACCTATTCGCTTTACCCACATTTACCCAACTCGTCAGAATAAACTGTATAATCAAACAAGATAATAGCCCCACCCACCTAAATTGAACACTAAAAAACCCATAATTCAAAAGACAACCATCAATAGAGACAATTCACCATTAACAAGCAATTAATCAATCATCAACACAATTCACAACACCCAAACACAAAGGAACCTTAGCCCATGATGCTATAAGCAAAACCCATGGCTAATATGCAAGGAAACAAGAAACTCATATCAAGATAAACAATAAACAACCAATAAAAATAAAGAAACACCTTACTATTGAAGTTCAAGCACAAATCCATACAAAATCCATCAATACTCCTTGGTTTCTTGCTCCAAAATGAAATTAACACTATATCTATGCTATTCTATGATAATCTCAGTGATTTCAAAATCGGACCGGACCGGGAACCGGCCGGAAAATCGGTCCGATTGACCATAGATAACCGTTTTTGCGGTCGGACCGAATCAAACCGCTGAGAACCGGCAAAAAACCGGTTAAACCGGGTAACCGACAAACCGGTCAGCCCGTTTCCAAAAAAAATTACAGCCTGAATCAGAACCAGAGCACCGGTGGCGGAGACAATAAAACCCTTAATCGTTACCGTCCGCTTGCTTTCTTCAGAAAAAAAATTAGAGATGTCGCCGTCCGCTTGCTTTCTTCATAAAAAATCTAGAGATGCCGGTAACTGTCGCCGTCCGCTTGCTTCTTCAAAATTTTTTTTAGAGATGCCGATGTATATAGCGTGAGAAAGATTTCTCTCACCAGCTGTCACCACAATTCCCATGGGGTAAAGCGTATGTGTATCTATTTGATTATAAATTATAATAGAATATTCTAGAGTATCTATTTGTTAATCAATTATTGACTAAATCAACACTACAAGGAAACATGCGATAATATCTTTAACTAAGTTAATCTCTTTTATAATTTCGATTATTACTTATAATATAAGATATTAATTTTTTAAGATATTAAGTTTTTAATATCTAGTATTATATATATATTGAAGAGGTTAAAAAGATTAAGAAAGAGAAACATGAAGTAGGAAGAATTGTGGAACAGAGGTTGGATAAGATCTGTTCTTGTTGGTTTTATTTTATATTGTTATTACTTATTTACTTTATTAGAGCAGGGGTTATTATTTAAGTTTATTTTATTAATTCATGTGTTTAATTACATTTTTACATATACATAATTAAATATAGAATGTTAATAATACATGGAATGTTTATTTTTTAATATGCAAGGATTATATTTAAACGGTTGGACCGCTGGTCCGACCGATTGGACCGGTTGAACCGGCAACCGGTGTTCAGTCCGGTTTGGTCACCGGTTCAGTTATGAAAACACTGGATAATCTAAGCTATATGTGGAAGCAAAATGCAAAAATATAAAAAAGTATTAGTTGCAACTCTCAAAAGTATCACTTGCTCTCTACCCTATCTTTCCCCTTAGCTGCTCAATGTGGAAAAAATGAAGTTGGGCCTTTATATATGCTTTGGAATCCTATGGCACGTGTCCCTAGGTCTTTTTGACAACATCTTCATTTTTGGGCCAGCTCGACTCGAGCTGGGTTGCTCGACCTCCAGTTGGTCGAGCTGGCCATAAATCGTGTCAGCTCTTTTACAATTACAGCAGCTCGACTCAAGCCAAGCTCCTCGGGTCGAGCTGGTCAAAATTTTCCCCCAACACACTGAACTCCAAATGCTCAAAATCCCAAGCACATTGGCTCGACTCGAGCTGCCAGCTCGACTCGAGTAGTCTGGCTCGAGTCGAGCAGCACCAACAGCGCTACATTTTTGTTTCGCCCATAATTCGAGCTCCCGAACTCCGATTGACTTGGTTCTTTTTGCGTTGCAACCTTCACTTCAAGCTTTTTCACATGGTTCTATATTTGACTTGACTCCAAATAATATTGAGCTCGTGTTTTGCTTCCAAAATCCACAATTTTCCTACAAAAATAGCAAAACAAAAACCTTTCTCATTTCAAGTGCAATTAGTCCAAATTGAGCAATAAAAGCATGAAATTGGGTCAAGGGTGAGCAAGAAAAACACATAAATCTCAAGCAAAATCACCACTAATCAGTAGTTAATATTTATTGCTTTGATTTATTACGGGTAGCGAGTCAATGAGATTCAATACTTTGTATTTTGAGCAATATTATTAATTACATGACATATCACCAAGATTTATTACAGAGAATCGTGTACTTGGAGAGTCTTGTTTGATTTTGTCCCCTTGGTGGACTCACAAGGTTTATCATATCAAACTTGTACAGTGGATTAAATTCCGATATGATAATAATGGGTGAGCTGTCCTTGTTCCAAGGAAATAATAGATGTTAATTAATTAAATCATTCAGTAGCTTAAATTAATTAATGGAAAATGAGTCTTAAACACGAGAAATAATAACCGGGAGCCATATTTCGTAATATGGGTTAGGATGGATAGTGCAATATATATATATTTTTTTGATCGGACAAAGTTAGTTGTTAGTACACCAAGCACCCAAATACTCCACGAAATCGCCAATCCACCTTATAACTCCCATAACTCCAAATTCGTTCCCAGAGGGAATCGAACCTAGGTCTCCCACTCAAATGAGGAGCCCCGTGGCCAAGTGGGCTAAGCCACCTAGTTCGATAGTGCAATATTAATTCTATAGTGGAATGAATTAATATTAATGGGTTGGAAAATATTGGGGCTCAATATTGGTTTCCAGGCCCATTGGGAGGTCTAATCCTATTTCTCCCAAAGGCCCCTTAAGTAGCCAATATAAGTCCATTAACAAAAGGTGGTTAAAATAAAAGAATTAATTGTTGCAAGAATTATTATTATTATTTTCGAAATTGTTGAAGAAAAGAAGAAAGAAAATATTTCTTGGAAAGATATTATGGAAGGAAGATAAGTTTTCTTGGAAAAACAAGATTTTCCCATAATTTCAAGAATCTTGGTTCTTTAATAAAGATTTTCGAAAATGTGGTTAATAAGGATAGAGAGAAATTTTATGGAAAGATATATTTTGGGAGAAGATATATGGAAAGTAGATACATATTATGCATCGGAGGTTATCTCTTGGAGAGAATAAAAGATTTTTCCATATCTCCTAAAATCCTCAAATTTTCGTCCATCTCATCTATAAATAATCAGCCCCAACAACAACACAGAACTTGATTTTTTGGAAAAATATTAGCGTCGACAAAATATCAAATATTTTTTAAACGTCGATAATTTGTGTTTTTTCGAAAATTTGAATTGTGCGCAACAAGAAATTAATTCTTCCTTGAGTGTTAGATTGTTTGTGTGATTGCCCACCAGATCTATAAACTTGGACTTCGGTAATACTTGAGAAGGTATTTGGGTTGAGCAAAGTCACTTTGGTACTACTTCTCAAAGGTGTCTTTCCGATCAAAAGGTAAACGCGTAATCCCTTAGTTCCGCATGTTTAGGGATTTACTATTTTACCGTTTATTTCAAATTACGTGAATTGCATGATTTAATTGTTTAAATCATAGAATTAGATTTATGGTTATTCGTATTTAATTTACGTCCCGAATAGATCCTTGGCATGTTTAAAATATTTCCCAACACACAATTCACAAAATATAGAATATCTTTTTTTCTTGTTCAATTTAGAGAGGTTGAGAAGTGCTGATGATGAATATTTGTCGAAGTCTTCTAAATTCTCTTACTCATAATTGCTTTTCCGACGTTGAAGACAATTACTCCCTCTGTTCCACTCTAGTTTGAACATTTACTAAAACGGTCCGTTCCAAATTTAATCAAATATTTTTATAAATAGCAAAACAATTTTTCATTTTTTTTCATTTTTATGTGGCTTAATGAACTCACAATTTGGCTCGGACTAGGGCAACCCGATTAATGAACTTTTCAAAAATAAATTTGGCTCGTGGACTAATGGGCAACCCGATTGAGGATTTGGTTTATTTGGATATTAGTTTGAAATTTATATTTTCAAATATAGATTAGTAATATGGAGCATTTGAAAATAGTTTTTTTAAATTATGTGCTTCTATTCAACACAATCTATGTGCGTAAGAAAAATGTTATATGATTTATATAACCCATTTCGGCTTTCATTGATGTTTGCCAAGAATCTGCATCCTTGTCTTGGATTGCCTCGTCATATGTCCATGGGTCTGATTCGTCTTGTCAGGGAATCAAGTCCGAGGACTCTCCTATTCCCATGAATCTCTCGGGCTTTTTCACAACCCTCCCACTACGACGAGGTTACGGTTGTGTAAGTGTGTCGTTTGGTATATCATCTTGTACAGTTGGCATTAAGGTTAGCCCCCTTAGCTCATTTAAGGTAATCTCACTTCTGGGTCTTCTTTCGTTCATATAGTCTTCTTCCAAAAATCTAAAGTGGGTGCTTATAACCACCTTTTGATCTTCGGGACCATAGAACATACACCGTTTTGTTCCCTCGGGGTATCCCACAAACAACCTTAATTCTGATCGAGGATCCAATTTACCGGCTTCCTTGTCCAACACGTAGGCTGGACACCCCCAAATCCTCATGTGTCTCAAACTAGGGTTGCGCTCGGTCCATAATTCTTTGGGAGTTTCGGGAACCGATTTGGATGGCACCAAGTTCAGAATGTAGGCTGCTGTTTCCAAGGCATGACCCCAGAACGACTTGAGAAGATCCGCATAACTCATCATAGATCTAACCATTTCGAAAAGAGTTCTGTTTCTTCGCTCTACAACCCCGTTTTGTTGAGGGGTTCCGGGTGCAGTTAGCTGGGGTGCAATCCCTTCATCAGATAAGTAGTTCAAAAACTCATCGCTGAGGTATTTGCCTCCACGATCGGATCGTAGAGACTTGATACGTTTTTCCCTATGATTCTCTGCTTGAGCCTTAAATTCTTTGAATTTCTAAAAGGTCTCAGATTTATGCTTCATAAGGAAAATATAACCGTACCTTGAGTAATCATCAATAAAAGTGACGAAATACTCATAACCTCCTCTTGCTTTGGTTGACATTGGACCACATACATCTGTGTGAACGATTTCTAACACTTCTTTGGCTCTATTCCCCTTGGCTCCAAATGCCCTCTTGGTCATTTTACCCTCCAAACATGATTCACAGGTTGGAATTGGTTCAACTTGGAGAAACTCCAGTGAACCGTCTTTCACCAACCTTTGGATCCTCTTTGGATTAATATGACCCAATCTTAGATGCCATAGAAGTGTCTCGTTCACGTCTGATGAACGTTTTTTTTTATCGGAAACAGTTGATGTGTTATAGGATGCATTTCGTGAGTGGTGTGCACAGTTAATTGTATAGAGATTATTCGACAACGTTCCATGACAGATAAATTTATCAAAAAGAGAAATGGTAACAACTTTATTAAAAGTAATCGAATATCCATCAAAAAAGAAACTGAAATTAAATTCTTTCTAAAACTCGGAACGTAAAGAACATCTCTTAAAATTAAAACTCTGTCTTCAAAAGACAGGTGCACTTCTCCCACTGCTTCAGCTGCCACTCTCGTAGCATCGCCCAGTGTGATGAGGATCTCAATCCCACTAAGTTGTCGGGTCCGTTTGAACCCCTGTAAAGTGAAACAAACATGATCAGTGGACCCCGTATCCACTACCCATAAATGGGAGGCATACGCCGCTAAGCAAGTTTCAACAACTAGTGCGTGAGAATTACCTTTCTTTCCATTCCTTTTGGGTTTGGAACAGGCTGACCTCCAATGTCCTTTTTCACCGCAGTTGAAGCAATTCCCCTTAGCTGGCTTATTCACTCCTCCACCCTTCTTCACCTTTTCTTTGCCATTGGCAACACTTGAGTTCACTTGCTTGTGGCTTTTGTCCTTTTTCTTGTTCTTACCACCCCTTGGCCTAGAAGAAGAAGAAGGTCCATTTGCCACCAAGGCTTGTCTCTTTTGCCCCAATATCGCCTCCGCCGAGACTAAAGCTTGCAACATATCAGGCATCGAGAACTTCTGATTATTCATCTGGTAGTTCAGCCTGAACTGTTCAAAACTTTTCGGCAGAGAGTGGAGCACGAAATCGATTTGGGTCTCGATGTCGTATTCAGCGCCAAGTACCTCAAGTTTATTAAGGTGAGCCATCATCTGGAGAACGTGCTCCCTTACGGGAGTTCCCTCCACCATTTTCATAGAGAGTAAGTCTCTCATGGTGATCTGACGAGCAACACGGTTCTGATGTTGAAACATCGCTTTAAGACTAGACATGATGTCTGCAACGGTCTCAACGTTCTGGTGTTGGTGTTGCAACACATCTGACATAGAAGCCAAGATGGTACACTTTGTCATTTCGTTGGAACGCTCCCAGTCAGCATACTCTTTCTTAACCGTTTTAGTTGACTCATCTTTTGGCTTTTCTGGTTTAGGTGTAGTGAGAACCCAGTTATGGCTTTGTGCAAAGGAGGACAATAGTAAGTTTACTGATTCCAATCAACAAAGTTTTCACCAAGAAGCAAATTGTCTTTAAGTATATTGAATGAAAGGATTAAAAGGTTGCGACATGATGTACTGAAATAAACAATAATATGCATAAGCACAAATATATCACAAGGTTCGATCACATGCATCATATTTAAAATCTCAAAAAAAATATGAACATGCATCAGCCAACATCTCAAAATAGTTTAAATAAGCCACGTGGGGTGGGTCATTATTTAAACACATTTAAGCAGGTTACAAACAAGAACAGTTATAAACCTTTAATATCAAGATTAATAGTTGGCTCCCACTTGACCAATATAAAATTGACAGGGACTTCGGGGAAGTATATGCATATCAATTTTATACCTAAGTAATAACCATGATTAAATACAAGATTATTATTTTTCTTTGAACGAGCCTCGTGGGGAGGTCATCGTAAATACTAGTAATAATCCACAATCATCCATTTGGAATTCATTCATGTGAAAGCTAACTTTTGACCGTCCCGTGGGGGGAATTTCTCCAAAAGAATTCACAAATAAATAAATCATGGAGGTCAAAATTAATTCAATTTTATTATCCGGAATAAAATTGTCAATTAATTATTTAAACATACTTAGTAATTTTTTATGGTGAGATTTTTCATTGGGTAACTCTCATGCAAACACATTTAAACAAATTAAATAAAGCATAAGATAACACAATAATAAATCAAGCAAAGCGGAAAAATAAACATATTGGGCAAAATTATCCAATTGTCATGCTTTTGATTTTTCTGGCTTGATTTTGAAGAAACGCCGCCTTGAATTTCTCCCACTCGATCGCTCTTTAAAAGAACACCGCCTCAAACGCCACGCCAAGTAGCTCGCAGCAAGATGCACACCCGCATCCGCCTGCCCCTCGCCGAGCAAAATCGCGCCGCGGCTTTTGGCACAGACGCCAGACGCCGCTTCCGCCAGCCGCATTTCGGTAGCGCCGGCCGTCACGGTTTCAAGCAGTTTTCTGGTAGGTTTCGGCAGCGACGACAAGGTATTCAGATCCACAAGATCGCAAGATCCACAAGACGCGATCCACAGACGCTGTGATCATCGCTGCGGCCCGTCTGCGCCGTCTGGGCTCGCTACAAGACGGCCAGGGGCGCCACAGGCGCTTAGCTGGCCGCCCGTCTTTGCCTTTTGATCTCGCCGCGCGCTGGCCCTTGTCCTCACCCACCCACGCCGTTCGTTTCTGCGTCCACGTCGCCAAATAGCCTCCTTTGCACGTTTCACGCGACGCACGCCGCCTACGCCCGGTTCTGGATTTTATCCTTTAATTCTTCGTCTCCGCCCCCGTTTTCGATCCAGTTACAATTTATTTACAAAAAATAAATAAACCTAGATCTAGACTAGTCTATTACATTGATCAAATCAAACAAATCCTAATCTACTCATGGATTTTCTCACGAGGCAAAACGAATCCGAACGAATCGAATTAAAAACCACAATTTATATGCATGCATAAATAAACACATTAAATTCCATGACAATTGGATACCTGCAAAAAAGATCTAGCAATTCTACTATCCAATTTCAAATTTAATGAAAACGAATTAAATTACAATTTAAAAAATTCAGAGCCCTAATCCGAGGCTCTGATACCACTTGTTGGGGAATAAGTTGCACGGATCTATTCGGGATAAATATTTAAATACAAATTTAATTCTTATAATTATTACTAGCATGAATTAATCCTATATTAATTCAAATAATAATTTAACAACAAATCATGCATATAATTAATTCACGTAAAACCTACGCATGCGGAAATTCTACGAGTTTACGTGAACATACCTCTCGGGACGACAATGGTCTTGTTGATTAGACTCACCAAAAGAACTTCCCAAGTATTCCCTTAATCCTTGCTCGACTATCCGGTGGTAGGACACTTGCGAACAATTAACAAAAGGAAAAAATAAACTTTGTTGCACCACTTTCGTGGATTTGATAATTTTTCCAGCACATAGAATTGTACTTGGGAATGAAAGAATCATCCCCTATTTACAGATGGGGTGTTGGTCGAAATATTGGGGAAAAAACAATGTGGGAAAATCTTTTCTTGATCTCCAAGAAATCTTGAATATATCTCCTATATTCTTTTCCCCACAATTAAAATATTCCACAAAAAATCCCACCTCATCACATTATGGATTTTTCGAAAATATTAGGTCAAGATTCCAAGATTTGGATCTTCTTGAATTTATGAGATATTTTTGTATTCCAAGAAATACATATCTTCCATAATATATTTTCAAGAAAATCAATAAAATTTTTCTTGCCCTTTATATTTTCTAGATTTTTGAAATATTCATTATGAATAACCAAGTGGGAGATTTCTTGAATTTAATGAGATAATCTTGTATTTCAAGAAATACATATCTTCATTCTATAACAAAATTCAAAGAAAATCTTTCTCCCCTCTTATCCATAATTTTCGAAAAAATGGAAAAATAAGGCAACAATATTTATTTTATTTTAAACACCTTTTTTAGTTATTGGACTATATGTTGGGCTACTTAGGGGGCCTTTAGGAGAATTAAGATTGGACCTTCCAATGGATCTTGAATTATCAATATTGAGCCACAATATTATTCAAGCCCATAAATATTAATTAATCCCACTACATTAATTAATCCCCTAGGGGGCGAGCACACTCTTCTGCTCTCCACTCTTCCGGACCTTTGTTAATCATGTATGCATGCTCGCTCCCCTATAGGTTGCTTTGCTCGCCTGGAAAACGTTGTTGTAAACCAAAAGCTTTGGTTCTTCTTGTTTTGTTTTCGCCGGAGGCGAAGTGTCCTCCCCTCCTGCTTAAATGCAGGTTTTCATCTCTCCTTCTCTCGTTAAATGGGCCCCGTTTTTCCTTCTCTGTTAAATGCAGGCTTCGTCTCTCCTTCTCTGTTTGTCTGGGCCTCGTCTTTCCTTCTCTATTCATATGGGCTTCGTCTCTCCTTCTCTGTTCGTATGGTTTTTTCTGCTCGACCATTACCCATGTTCGCCTGTCTTGCTGAACGGTCACTGGGTTGTTGGGAGAGCATAATTCTTGCAGTATCATGGCTTCTGGCGCCCAGCACCCTCTGGTCTCCTATACTGGAGTGCTCCTTTATTTTACCCTCAGGTTATCTGAGTCCTCAGGTTGACTGGGCCTTTCAAGATGTCTGAGCATCGAGCATACTGACCTTTCAGGTTGTTTGAGCCTTTAGGACGTCTGAGCCTTCAGGATGTCTGAACATTCAGGATGTCTGAGTATTGGGTTGTGCGAGTCCTCGGACTTGATCGAAGAGTCCTCGACTTGTGTCGAGCCCTCGAGTTTGTCCGAGTCCTCGATCACTTGACTCGAATTTTTCGATTCCTTTTTTCCTGATCTGAGTGGCGAACATCCCTGTTTGTTCGTCAAGCGGCGAGCACATTTGTCCATCGAGCATGATTATTTTAATAGTTGAATATTACACGTGTCTCTCTTACGTGTTCGATTAATGCTGAATAATTATATCGAACACAACAATGTCATTTATCTCCTTTTGCGTCTTAGGGCACATTTTCTTGGATAGATGGATTCCATGTCTGAAAGGTACGAAGCCTTTCTTGGAATCTGCATGTTCAATCGTTTCAAGACGTTGTTACATATAAGAAGCTTCATGACAAGCCTATCATCATTTTCTTGCGATCTCGAGTGATCTTGATCCCAAGGATGTGTGCGGCTTCCCCTAAGTCCTTCATATCAAACTGTTTTGAAAGCCATGCCCATACGTCTGACAACACCTTTACATCATTTCCGATGATCAGAATGTCGCTCACGATATAGTACTAAGAATACCAATGCATTCCGACACGCTTTTTGTACACACAACTTTTCGAACTCGTTTTTGATCAAACCTATAAGACTTTATAACATGATCAAAACATTGGTTCCAAGCTCGGATGCTGTTTGAGTCCGTATATATGGACTTCATGAGCTTACAAACTAGGTGTTCTTGGCCTTTTTCAATGAAGCCTTGGGGTTGTTGCATATAGATCTCTTCATCAAGACTTCCGTTATGAAAAGCCGTCTTGACATCCATTTGCCGATTTCAAAGTCGAGATCTTGTGAGAATCGATAAGAGAATACAGGATGGACTTGAGCATGGCTACGGGCGAAAAAGTTTCCTCATAATCGATCCCTTCTTTCTGAGTATAACATTTTGCCACTAGTCTTGCCTTGAAGGTTTCCACCTTCCCATCCGGTCCTCTTTTTCTCTTATACACCCACTTGCAACCAATGGGTTTGACCCCATTAAGAATCAAGGCCGTGGTGTTTTGTTCGCGGCCACGCCTAATGAACGACCACAAGGGCCGAGCCTCATGAGTGCGAATAACCACCTGGCGAGCACAAGAATCAGGTCACCCACGATGCCATCATCACCACCTGGATAATAAGTCGAATACTTCTCGAGCAAGTAAAGATAAATGTCAATCAAAGAAGCACAAACAGAAAACGTGGCAACACCACATAGATTCGTGCATGTTAAGAAATCGCCAGCACATGCTAGCCAGGACACCACCAACTTATCCAAATCCAATAAATAGAAGAAAAAAGAACAAGAGAAAGGTTAAGAAATTTCCCAGAGGGGTAAGGTTCACAAAAAAATCGAGAGATCATCCATGCACACAAAAACCCTAACGCTCATATTCCAACTCTCCAAATCATCTTCATCCGGAGCGATTCATCTTCATGAGATGTATCTTATATTGTACTTGTGAAACTCGTAATACTACATCCCTGGCTTGGAACGCCCCCAGAGTAATCATTTCTTGACGAACTGAATCAACAAATTCCTCTTATTTATAGTTTATTTTACACGTACATATTTTGTTTGTGAGTTGTCATCGAATTAGCCACATAATATTCTCCAAACAAAACGACTCGAAACAATTGACACTAGAAGGAGGGTACCAAAAAACTAACCCATACACAATCCCGTAGTTAGCCGAGGCAGAAAAAAGAAATATAATGCCTCAATCTAGGAACACACAGAGAGAGAGGTCGGGACAAAGCCGACCTCACGACCAAAGAGGCTCAGCGCTAGCCTCACAAAAATCAGTCCGTAGAAACCATCAATCTTGAAGATATCACCAATGATCCGACGGCCACAACAAAGGCTATCACTTTCTTGTTGCGAGCACAGAAAGAGAGGGCCGAAAAAGAGTTAGCCAAGTTGCAAATTCAAGATGATGGTGATCGACGCTCGCATACACCTAATAGCGAGCAAGTTAAAGTGAAAGTTGCACCAAAGGGGACCGTCAAAAATGCCGTTGATATGTCGGACAACGAGCAGCCTCAAAGGTCCAGACAATCCGTGTTTGGACGTTTGAGGCTCTTTGTTAAAGATCGAATCGGCGATCATAGGAGTCGGATTCCCTGGAAATAACAACCGACGAACATGCCGGCTCTTTCAGCTCCTCATGATCGCCCGTATCCCGAAAGACAGCAGAAAAAATAAGAATTGTCTGGAATTAAATTGTCTATCCATCATCGATTGGGTAGTCAAGGACAAGCATGGAAAGGGGAACTGCCCATCACGAGCATGACCCTCTGGGTCCTCATGATGGGACACAACCCCGATCCAAGTCTGTCAGTTCCACGAAATTTGCAGAAATGCAAAAAGCAATCGAGGGCTTACAGGCCAACCTGGCCGCGACGAAAGGACTCCCTCGGGCGAGCACACTACCGTGCTCGCCACTATCACCGGTGATCATGGCAGCCGAAGTACAAGAAAAAGTGGTAAAAAACCCACCACCGATCCCTATGTTCGATGCTGAGTCTGACCCACATGTTCACCTTAGCAAATATTCAGATTATATGATCGCAATGGGTGCCACTGATGCAACGCAGTGCCAATCATTCCCCATGACTTTGGGTGATCGAGCACATAGATGGTTTTCCACTCTGCCCACCGCGTCCATCACATCTTTCGCCCAGTTGGGACAGAAATTCTTGTCCCATTTCTCATCTATGTGTGCTCGCCAGGCCCCGAAACAATGGTTAGCACATTTTTCTCAACTTAAGGGAGAGTCAGACCGGGCATACGTGGAAAGGTTCGATAAATGTTTGAATGATGGGGCTCCCGTCAAAGAGGATGCCAAGATCCTCACGGTGGTCGGAGGCCTGACTCTGAATTCGGACATGTGGAAGGCCATGCAACAAGAATGGCCAAACACATATGCCGAATTCCGTGAGCGAGCAGCCAAGATCATAATGATGCAAGACCTGCTCGCCCAATCGCGAGCAGGCCAAGAGGTGGCGACCAGGAAGGTGATCGACGAAAAGAAACCAACAGGCGAAGGGGGGTACAAACCCCAAGGATTTTTCAAATCATTTGAATCAGGGGCCGAAGCACATGCGCTTCAGAGTATTCTCGGGGTCTCGGCTGAGACAATATATAACCAGATCAAGGATCGTGACATGTTGGAAAACTCATCTAAATCCTTCCAAGTTCTGCTCGTTCCATGAGTTTATCGGACACAATACAGAAGAGTGCCGCAACCTCATGCGCCAGCTCTGGAAATTATACGAGGAAAATCGCCTTGCTCAGTATATCAAGAAGCCGGCGAACAGAGAAACCTGGCGCGAGAGGTCGGGCGATCAAAAAAGAAAGCGTAAGGCGGAAGAGGAGTCCGACAACGATCAAGAGGAATTCCGCCGACAACTGGACTTACCAATGAAAGTGGCCCCAACCACGAACAAACGTAGGGAGGGGCAAGAAATTAACATGAGCCGTCCGAACCATGGCCCTGGGTGGGGGTTGCTATCAAGTGCCTTCCCTATCAAAATGCATTTAGCACATCGTGAATGTGGCGAGCATAATCACCCCCCCACAATGACTCTCTAACCATCATCAGCGCACGTCTTCTCAGTTTAAAGGTGCATAGCCTCCTGGTCAACACCGGAGCATATGCGAACATTATGTTCGTAAACACTCTGCACTAAATGGAGAAGCAAGTTGAGGATCTATGTATGTATATAGAACTATGTAAACACACCATCATGGGTTTCGGGGAATCTATAACCCGGCCCTATGATCGACGAAAGTTAGGGAGTCAACTTTAGATCCGGAGATTCGACGAACTAGAATGCTAAATTTTGTAATCGTCGATTCTCCATCTACCTATAACGGGTTCTTAGGTCATCCGTTCGTCCAGGAATTTAAGGCAGCTTGTTCAGCTTATTACTATTGTCTTAAATTTCCTATTTTTGATGGAACGGGAAAGCATAAAGGGCGATCATGAAAAAAACTCGTGATTGCTTACTATAGTGCGTACCAAAAAGACAAAATATTGTCAGCTTGGTAGAACCAATATGGGAAGTTGAAGATTCAAGCCAACGAGCGAATATATCGTTCCGGGCGGACATAACTCCCCGGGCGAGCAAGGTGCCCAGGGCGATCTGACAGGTCCCCGGTCCCATGATTATAGATCTGCCCAAAGAACAATCTGACTACGGGTTACCGGACTTAGAACCTCGCATAGGATTCGACCCTATGAAGGTCGAAGATGAGCACCGGAGGTCGAATATAGATCCCCGGTGGAAACAAAAGAAAAGACGAGCAACGCCTGTTGAGCAGCTAGAGTCCATCAGGGTCGACCCGGACATACCAGAATTAGAAGTGTTTATTGGTTCGGAATTACCAAAACCATTCCGAACATAAGTGATCTCATATCTCCGAACAAATTTGGATGTGTTCGTTTGGTCACTTGAAGGCATGGTCGGCGTCGATCCTAAACATGCATGCCACCATCTCAATATCAACCAAGCTCAAATCTCAATAATTCAGAAATGAAGAAAGTTGGATCCGGAAAAGTACGCGGCTCTAGATGCTGAAGTTAAAAAGTTGCTCAATAATAAGCTCATACGGGAAGTCAAATGCCCAGAATGGTTAGCAAACCCTGAGCTCGTCCAAAAACCAAACAGAACCTGGGGGTACCATCAAATCCCTATGCATCCCGACGATCAGGAAAGCACCTCGATCTGCAACGTAAAAAGCATGTATTTTTGGAAGTGTATGCTTTTCGTGTAAAAGAATGCCGGAGTAACATATCAAAGGCTGGTGAACAAGATGTTCGTCGAACATATAGGCCGAATGGTCGAGGTGTATATCGATGACATTGTGGTCAAAAGCGAGCATAAAGAAGACCACCTCGGCCACCTAACACAGGCGTTTGATATCTTCCGGGCATATAATATGAAGTTAAACCCGAACAAATGCAGCATCGGGGTTCATTCGGGAAAACACCTCAGACATGTGGTCAGCGCAACAGAAAAACTAAGGTTGAGCACAAGTCTGTGTTTGCTTGATCACGAGCAGATGGTCAGAAAACCTTTGTTCGTTCGAGATAAGCAGACCGACCACAAAAGCCGAGCAAGGGGTGTCAAACACATAACCAGAAAACCTCTGCTCGACTAGCAAAAGGAAAAGACATCAAGGCATCAATAAGGTTTATACACGAGTGTAAATTTGTAAGCAAGTCTTGTTTACAAAAAAGAAGTTTTAACAAGTGTGGATAAGAGCCTCAAAGTTTAAAAACATCCTGCGTGGTGTTTATTCTTCTATCTAGTTTGTTCGGCCATTTGCCCAATCTGGTCGCATCGCAATAAGATGACCAGAATCCAACAAGAATCGGACAGAGCAGAGTTTGTGTTTGCTTGGCGAAAGAACGTGTACTTACCATGCTCGCAACAAAGTACGCATTGAGTACACAGGTCGCACCATAAATAAGACGACCAGAGCAGAAGCAATCGCCCGTTACGTAAGCCGATTGCGAACGATGGGTTGCACCGGACGTAAGCCAACCTTCATGATTGCACCTAACGTAAGCCAATCATAAACCGAAGTCAAGTCAAACACAGACACATCCGATTGTTCGATTCTTACACGGAAAAACATGCGCTAGCGACCAAACATACAAGATCAAGGACATTTATCATGTTCGAATTCATGCAGAAGAAAAGAGGCATAAACTAGGAAACAAGACAAACATCCACCATTCATCAGCAACAACATTCATCCTCAACAATCAGAGCAAAAAATTACACTAAGGGACAAATTCATTATTGGAGGTGGGCGGAAGCGAAGTATAGAACAAATCATGCCCCATCTACTCGGCCCCCTCAGGAACGGCTCCTCCAAAGATGGTCGCTCGACCGCTTTCGCCAGAAGTACACTTTGCTCGATCACAGAAGGTCCCCTTTGTTCGTCCTGCACCTGACCGAACCCGGGCTCGGCTCGGAGAGTTTGGTCGATGACATCAGCAATGTCCGCATCCGAGCCATCTTCCTCATCTAGAATAGGATCATCAATCTCGATCCCTTCAGCAAAAGATTGGAGAAATCGCACAGATCGCTCAAATCAGACATCGGAAGGTTGCGATCTAGGGGGTTGTCGATCAGGTACTGCTGAAAACTGGATATGAGCGGGGCAATTTGTTCGCCAGTGAGCGTGTGGTGAGCGGACCGGATGGCATCAGCAAAAGCATATATGTAAGAAAAGTTCGACATGAAATCAACATACTCCTCACTGTGCAATCTTGAATTTTCGAGACCCAAACGAGTGTTGATCTCTTCAACATTGATGAGTTGTTAGCCGCCAAATTCTTCTCACTTTCCATGACCTCGACGTCAGTACGGAGTTTACGAAGCTTGACATTCATTTCATTCTGAACTCTCCGTATGCCGACCACCTCCTCCTGAGCAAGGTTTAGCTCCTCCCTTGCCTGGCGAGAATCTTCCCGAGCCTGACGAACATCCTCCTGAGTTTTGCGAGCTTTCGTCTGAGCTGAGTTTACTTGCCCCTGAGCCAACCTCAGTTCATCCTGAGTTCTGCTCAGCTCGTTCACTTTTTCTTCAAAGTTTCTGATAAGAGCTAAGTAATTGGCATGAAGATTGGCGGACTGAGCATAAGCCATTTCGAGAAGAACCAGAGATTGACCATGATGAACTAGGCCGAGTTGCATGGTTTCCAGAGGTGTTGGACCCGTGGTGGCCTCTTCGAGCTCAGTCGTCCATGCTCGAATGGGGGTCTCGCAAGCCTTCTGTACATGCTCGGGAAGTCCGGGGACATTGCGAACACTCGGTGAGCAGTAATAATTTTTCAATTCGGGCATCAGAGGCGCCAATCTGCTCAACCTGCAAGATCACCCGAGCAAACAAATGAAATAAAGCGAACAAAATCAATTGAAGGAAAAAATAATTCAATGGACGAACAAACATACCTGTTCGCCCGAGCAGGATCCCATCCCAAAAAGGATTTATCCTCGGGAGACCGGAGTTGAGGGTTCATAGGGGTCCAAGTTCGGGGTCCAGCAGGAGGTGGAGAAGATGTACCAACCTCCATTTTAACTATTTGAGCGACCGAACCGACCATAGAGGCGGCCATTCTGATCGCTTCGGCAGTGGGGGTCTCCCTAACAGCATTGATGCTCGTCTGAGCCTGTTCGCTTGCCCCCTGCTCGTCGGTCTCCACCCTTGGTCTTTTTGGTGACGGAGCCTATTCGCTCGCCCCCTGCTCAGCCGAACGAGTTTTCCTCTTCGGTCGGCTCGACTCCCCAGGGCCAGACGCAGATGCTCGGCTCGCCTTGCTCATCCTGCTCGCTTCCCCTCGATTTGCTCGCTTCCCCTCCCGCTCAGCTTGAATTCGAGCAAGCTCTTGAGGTCTTTTTCTTCGAGCCATTTCAGTATGCTCGGATGTACTCATGACAACAGTAACAACAGGGAAAACTATAGATAAAACAGTTCATTATACAAGAAAGAGAAGCAGCGAGCAAAAGGTACAAAACATGCAAATGCAAAAAAACAATCCTTACCAGCGGGATTAACAACAACAAGATGGTGAGGGGGCACGTACAAGCCTTCTTTCTTCCTTTGATCGGCAATATTCAAAGTCTTCACAGATCGTTCTGAGCAAGGCTCGAGATCGATTTGCCAGACGCTGCTAAAATAACCGTCGTTGGTCTCTTTGTCCGTCGCAACTGGAATTCCTGAAATGAAGAATAAGTTAAAATCAGTTCAAGCTGAAGAGCAAAAGACACAAAAATACTTACTTCGATAAACCCCAAAATTAGTGGGGATGTCTAAACGAGCATCTGGTTCGCTTCCAGAAGCCGGGCTCTTCCAATCGCCCCCAACGAACCAGAATTTTTCATTCCAATCACTGATTTTGTTCGGCACATCCTCAATGATCTTGCACTTAGCATTTGCCTGCATGAACAACCATCCATGTTCGCCCTTCGGACGGATCAAATGCACTAGTCGAGCAAGTTCAGCTGCTGTGGGATAATATCTGGGCTTCATTTTGCCGAACAAAGTCAAGAAGCTCATAATCATGTGCCACCCATTCGGCTTCAGCTGCGTAATGGTAATGTTCCATTCTACGAGCAAACAAGTGATAGCCGGATGGAGTGGGAATCGAAAACCCGCTTCCATCGTGTCTAAATTTACAGAAACACAACCCTCTGGAGGCTGGTCTGCTCGCTCATCGGGACCAGGTGCCCAGAAAAAGACATCTTTGGGGGTTTCATAATTTCTATACAGCTGAGCGAGCATATCAACATCAATTATGCTCGCAATTTTGCTCGCCGGGTACTCATTCTCAACCCTAGTCCTACGAGGTTGTTCGGGCCAATCAAAATCATAACGAGCATTATACTCGTTATATATTGGGCTATGAGGGACACCAATAGGGATATCGAGTTCTGTGTTTTGCTCGCCTCCTAACCCCCTTTTCGACTCATCGATATTCACAGCCATCAAGAATTCCTCCCTCACATTATCATCATTCCTATTCACATCAAGACTATCTACAACCCTAGACCTAATTTGGGATTGGGGCAAAGAATCATCACTCAAATCATCCAAAAAATCACTACGGGCTAGGTCCCTATCTAATTCGTCTAGGGCATCATCGGAATCGGAGGAAAGAATGGCAAACGGCTACCGAAACTTTCCAACGAGACCCTGATCCTGAAACATTTATCTCCGACTCATTAGCATCGCTACGGGGGATGGTACAGAAAGAGGGGGAGGAAAAACTATGGTGGTCCGATTTAATTAAGGCAGAAGAGTTTGAACAAGAAGCCATAATCGGAATTAAAGAGAGTATGCAATGGTTACCTAAGTAAAATCCTTTGCCGAAATGATGAAACCATTGCCGGAAGTTTTAGACGCGAAAGAGATTGAAGACAGATACAAAGAGAAGAGGAAAAGAAAGAAAAGGATATGAGGCGGCAAAATGAGGTATTTATAGATACCGAGTTTAATTTTGAAAATCCGGCACAGAAGACGAGACGATGCAAACGACAACCCAATCAAATTATAACAGCCGGGCCCCCATGGTGAATACAAAGCGACCCGGCTGGGGGGTATTGTTGTGTTCGATATAATTATTCAGCCTTAATCGAACACTTAAGAGAGACACGTGTAATATTCAACTATTTAAATAATCATGCTCGATGGACAAGTGTGCTCGCCGCTTGACAAACAAACAGGGATGTTCGCCACTCAGATCATGAAAAAAGGAATCAGAAAAGCCGAGTCAAGTGATCTGAGGACTCAAACAACCTCGAGGGTTTCGACAAGTCCGGAGGACCGCATAACCCGAATACTCAAACATTCTGAATGTTCGACATCCCGGGCTCATGACGCCCGGCTCGCATAACCAAGCGGTCAAGATGCGACATCCCGAAAGGCTCACTAACCTCGGGACTCGATAACCTGAGGGTAAAATAAAGGAGCACGCCAGTTTAGGCGACCAGAGGGTGTCGGGCGCCGGGGTTATGATATCAAGAAGAATTATGTTTCCTCCGGCAACCCAAAGGACTGCTCAAAGAAGACAAAGTAAACACGTAAATGGTTAGTAGAAAAACCGCATTTAACAGAGAAGGAGAGACGAAGCCTGCATTTAACAGAGAAGGAAAGATGAGGCCCGATTTAATAGAGAAGGAGAGACGGCTTCCAAATTTAACAGAGAAGGAAAGACGAGGCCTAGACAAATAGAGAAGGAGAGACGAAACCTGCATTTAACAGAGGGAGGACACACGCCATCTCAAGGCGAAAGAAACAAAGAAGAACCAAAGCTTTTGGTTTACAACAATGTTTCCCAGGTGAGCAAAGTAACCTATCGGGGAGCGAGCACGCATACATGATTAACAAAGGTCCGGAAGAGTGGAGAGCAGAAGAGTGTGCTCGCCCCCTAGGGCGAGCACATAATCAAGGCCGTGGTGTTTTGTTCGCGGCCACACCCAATGAACGACCACAAGGGCCGAGCCTCATGAGTGCGAATAACCACCTGGCGAGCACAAGAATCAGGTCACCCACGATGCCATCATCACCACCTGGATAACAAGTCGAATACTTCTCGAGCAAGTAAAGATAAATGTCAATCAAAGAAGCACAAACATAAAACGTGGCAACACCACATAGATTCGTGCATGTTAAGAAATCGCCAGCTCATGCTAGCCAGGACACCACCAGCTTATACAAATCCAATAAATAGAAGAAAAAAGAACAAGAGAGGGGTTCAGAAATTTCCCAGAGGGGTAAGGTTCACAAAAAATTCGAGAGATCATCCATGCACACAAAAACCCTAGCACTCATATACCAACTCTCCAAATCATCTTCATCCGGAGCGATTCATCTTCATGAGATATATCATATATTGTACATGTGAAACTCGTAATACTACATCCCTGGCATGGAACGCCCCCAGAGTAGTCATTTCTTGACAAACTGGGTCAACAAATTCATCTTATTTACAGTTTATTTTACACGTACATATTTTGTTTGTGAGTTGTCATCGAATTAGCCACATAATATTCTCCAAACAAAACGACTCGCAACAGACATGAGAGGCATTCCATATGCTTCGGCTGTCGGAAGCCTCATGTATGCAATGCTGTGTACGAGACCGGATATTTGCTTTGCCTTTGGCAAGGTGGGAAGATATCAAAGTAATCAGGGGAAAAAACATTGGACGACAGTTAAAAATATTCTGAAGTATCTGAAAAGAACTCGGGATAGAATGTTAATTTATCAGTCAGATAGTCTAATCCCCATCGGCTACACGGACTCGGATTTCCAATCAGACATTGACTCCAGAAAATCTACCTCCGGTAGTGTGTTTTGCATGGGGGGAGGAGCCATGACATGGAGAAGCGTCAAGCAGAAATGCGTCGCAGATTCTACCATGGAAGTCGAATATGTAGCTGCTTGCGAGGTAGCGAAAGAAGCGGTTTGACTCAAGAACTTCCTAGTGGACTTGAATGTAGTTCCGAATTTGCCCAGCAGAATCACTGTTTATTGTGACAATGCCGGAGCAGTTGCAAATTCTAAGGAACCAAGAGCCCACAAGGCCAACAAACACATTGAAAGGAAATACCATCTTATACGAGATATCGTTAAGAGAGGAGATATAGAGGTGGCAAAGATAGAGTCTGAAGACAACCTAACAGATCCATTCACAAAGGGTCTGCCTCTGAATACATTTGAGAGACATGTGGAAGGAATGGGTGTCAAGACCGTTGCCAATCTGCTTTGAGTATAAGTGGGAGAAATTATTAGGTTCGTGTAGGTGACATTAGATGTCACGTATTAGGAACTACACGAGACATGTTGTAGTATACTTAAAAGCAGACTTTGAGTATAAGTGGGAGATTGTTGGGATTATCTTTGAAAGTATGCTTTTTACTTTGTATAATCAAAACCTAATTTCGGACTTATTTATTTGAAATAAATTGTTTATCAATCGATGCTTTAAATATCATTGAATGTTACATATATTTATTTGCATAACTGTTCAATAAATAAGACGTGTTACATTGTAGTTAATTTAGTGATACCGATCACGTAAGATTAAATTAACATTCCTTGTAACTAAAAAGTACACCATTCACGACCTAGATGGACATGAACAATCCATCGTGAAAGGTTGAAGTGTAAGGCTCGAGATTGGCTTGTCTTGACCAAGAGATTACACTAGTGCATGATGATGCCTTTGAATAGGACCTACATGAGGACAAATTCTTGAATCGAACAAGGAAGAATTAGACCTCGGTGGTTCGTTATTTCTTAATCTTAAGCCCTTAAATAGGATCACGTGTGGTTGATAACTATTGCTTTGACTTATCATGGGTAGAGAATCAACGAGATTCAATACTTTTTATCTTGGGCAATATTATTGGTCACATGTGATTGCTAAGATTTAATACTTGAGAATCGTGTGCAAGTACGCTTGTTCGATTTGCCCCCTTGGGAGGTTCATAAGTTTTATCATACCAAATCTTGCAAGTGGAACTAGTTTCCGGTATGAGTAATAATGTTGAACCGTTCCTTAACCAAGGACAAAAGATATTAATTAATGGAAAGCTATTTCAGTGGCTTGAATTAATTAATGAGCTTGATAATCTTAAACACGGAAATAATAACCGGAGCCATATTGATTTGTAATATGGGTTAAGATGGATAGTCTGATATTAATTATGTAGTGGGATTACTTAATATTTATGGGCTTGAATAATATTGTGGCTCAATATTGATAATTCAAGATCCATTGGAAGGTCCAATCTTAATTCTCCTAAAGGCCCCCTAAGTAGCCCAACATATAGTCCAATAACTGAAAAAGGTGTTTAAAATAAAATAAATATTGTTGCCTTATTTTTCCATTTTTTCAAAAAATTATGGATAAGAGGGGAGAAAGATTTTCTTTGAATTTTGTTATGGAATGAAGATATGTATTTCTTGGAATACAAGATTATCTCATTAAATTCAAGAAATCTCCCACTTGGTTATTCATAATGAATATTTCGAAAATATTGAAAATATAAAGGGCAAGAAAGATTTTCTTGATTTTCTTGAAAAAATATTATGGAAGATATGTATTTCTTGGAATACAAAAATTATCTCATAAATTCAAGAAGATCCAAATCTTGGAATCTTGACCTAATATTTTCGAAAAATCCATAATGTGATGAGGTGGGATTTTTTGTGGAATATTTTAATTGTGGAGAAAAGAATATAGGAGATATATTCAAGATTTCTTGGAGATCAAGAAAAGATTTTCCCACATTGTTTTTTCCCCAATATTTCGACCAACACCCCATCTGTAAATAGGGGATGATTCTTTCATTCCCAAGTACAATTCCATGTGCTGGAAAAATTAGCAAATCCACGAAAGTGGTGCAACAAAGTTTATTTTTTCCTTTTGTTAATTGTTCGCAAGTGTCCTACCACCGGATAGTCGAGCAAGGATTAAGGGAATACTTGGGAAGTTCTTTTGGTGAGTCTAATCAACAAGACCATTTCCGCCCCGAGAGAGGTATGTTCACGTAAACTCGTAGAATTTCCGTGTCGTGCGGTTTTACGTGAATTGATTATATGCATGATTTGTTGTTGGATTATTATTTGAATTAATATAGGATTAATTCATGCTAGTAATAATTATAAGAATTAAATTTGTATTTAAATATTTATCCCGAATAGATCTGTGCAACTTATTCCCCAACATTATGTACGCAGTTGAATTTGAATTTTTGAAAAATTTAGGGTGCGATTCGGTAACGATACGTCCATTGATTTATTATTTTATTATATATTATACCTGTAAAATATATAAAATAACAATATACGAAATATTGGAGGCGACGCAGCGTGAAGAAAACAGAAAGGAGGAGATGGTTGTTGGTCCCGATTAGGAAAACCCATTAGTGCAGAAAATACGATGTAATGCATATAAAATAAGAGTGAGGGCAGAGTGATTCCAATTACTCTTTTTTTTTTTTTAAGAACGATGTGTGTTTTGCATATAATCAAATGCATATGACAAGTAAGAACATAAAGCAGTAAAGAACACACGATTTTATAGTGGTTCGGACAACTCGTCCTACATCCACTCTTCCCTTCATGGGGCACCAACCTAACCAACTGGACTTAGTTTAACGTGTTAGTCCAACACCCAACAGATGTTTACCGAGTTCTCACTCAAACGGGACTTATCTCCCTCACTGGATTGCCTACCCTCCCTTTCGGGATTGCTAGATGTTTACCGAGTTCACACTCACCTACAAACTTATCCTACCAAACTGATTTGGGTAAGGTTTGTTTGGTTTCCAACTAGGTTGAGATTTTCCCTTACATTTGTTTAGCCTCAATGTTAAGGATGAGAAAATCTCTCTAAGCTTAGGATATTACATTTGTGCTTAGATCTAGGGTAGAACACTCTTGAATATATGCTTGTATTTCTTGCTCAGTGTTCTATGGTCGGAATTCTGGATGACTTGACTTTTATCTTGATGGATCTCGCATTTTTCACACTCTCCACCACACAAATAATGAAGGAAGAACTTGTATTTATAGTGTGGATTTGAATGTTACAGTTGGATGAAGTCTCATTCAAATCCATACTATTATGTAGCTTCTGCAGCTTTTTCAGGCTGGTTGTCTTCCTCTTATTGGTCCACGTCAGCTGAATCTAACGGCTATAATCTTCAGGATCTTCTGAGTCTTCAGGTTCTTGATTCAGTATACTTCTCTTCAGGGGACCTTGTCTAATCAGGTATACTGACACTCAGGCTAACTGAGTTCATCTCTTCTGACTTCAGACAATCTGACCCTCAGGTCACTAGCACTTTCGAGCCTAAGCGATCATCGATGGCGTTCGATTCTTAGTGAACATGACTTCGATGACTTCTCTTCGATTTCTTCTCGCTTTGATCTGGTATCACGATTTACGGTTTTCGATATCGATTTCTTCTCGCGATCGATCGATCGACTCACATAGTCGAGACCCGATATAACATCAGTCGACATATCGGTTTATCTGCGTCAGTTAGTACATTAGGTTAGCATATTAGGTTAGCATATCGGGTTAGTTTATCGATCTCGATCACGTCGATCTCGTCGATCTCATCTTCTCTTACGATCGCAACCTCCTCTTCCGATCTGGTCATTTGTTACGGTCATCTGATCGAGTCATCCATCATCGATCTTCGATCACCGCTTAGCTTTTTCTTTTCTTCTGATTTTGCTTAGCTCATCAGTTAACTCCGAAACTCATCTGATCTCGACCAGTCTCGTCTGCAGCCTCGTCTGATCTCGATCATCTTCGTCTGATTTCGTGAGTTCCCCCTCAACTTGTTATCTCGTTCCCCCTCAACTTGTTATCTGTAGATTAACTTCAAAAACACAAGTTGATAATGTTTTGGCATAATTCATCAAAACTAAAATATCCCAACAATTTCCCCCTTTTTGATAATGACGCCAAAACATTAAAATATATGCATTTATACAGAGATCGGGTTTATTCAAAAAAGATCATTTCAGATTGTCACATTAAAAGCAGTGAACTTTTTAACTCCCGCTCTGATACCAATTGTTGGTATCAGTTCAGAAACAGGTTTTAAAAAAGATCAGTTCATGTGGTCACTTTGAAATCAGTGAACTTTTGAATTCCCGCTCTGATACCAATTGTTGGTATCAGTTCAGAAACTGGTTTTAAAATAGATCAGTTTAGGTGGTCACTTTGAAAGCTTGTGAACTTTTGAACTCCCACTCTGATACCAATTGTAGGTATCAGTACAAAAACGGGTTTTAAAATAGACCAGTTCAGGTGGTCACTTTGAAAAGCAGTGATCTTTTGAACTCCCGCTTTGATACCAATTGTTGGTCCCGATTAGGAAAACTCATTAGTGCGAAAAATACCATGTAATGCATATAAAACATGGGTGAGGGCAGAGTGATTCCAATTACTCTTTTTTGCTTTTAAGAACGATGTGTGTTTTGCTTATAATCAAATGCATATGGCAAGTAAGAACATAAAGCAGTAAAGAACACTCGATTTTATAGTGGTTCGGACAACTCGTCCTACATCCACTCTTCCCTTCATGGGGCACCAACCTAACCAACTGGACTTAGTTTAACGTGTTAGTCCAACACTCAACAGATGTTTACCGAGTTCTCACTCAAACGGGACTTATCTCCCTCACTGGATTGCCTACCCTCCCTTTCGGGATTGCTAAATATTTACCGAGTTCACACTCAC
Source organism: Stenogyne calaminthoides (assembly GCA_037126765.1). Lineage (NCBI taxonomy): Eukaryota > Viridiplantae > Streptophyta > Magnoliopsida > Lamiales > Lamiaceae > Stenogyne > Stenogyne calaminthoides. The sequence goes on from JBBCBC010000012.1 coordinate 5,776,470, forward strand.
CTACAAACTTATCCTACCAAACTGATTTGGGTAAGGTTTGTTTGGTTTCCAACTAGGTTGAGATTTTCCCTTACATTTGTTTAGCCTCAATGCTAAGGATGGGAAAATCTCTCTAAGCTTAGGATATTACATTTGTGCTTAGATCTAGGGTAGAACACTCTTGAATATATGGGTGTATTTCTTGCTCAGTGTTCTATGGTGGGAATGTTGGATGACTTGACTTTTAGCTTGATGGATCTCGCATTTCTCACACTCTCCACCACGCGAATAATGAAGGAAGAACTTGTATTTATAGTGTGGATTTGAATGTTACCGTTGGATGAAGTCTCATTCAAATCCATACTATTCTCATAAACTTTCGCAGCTTTTTTTCAGTGGTTGTCTTCCTCTCCTTGGTCCACGCCACCGAATCTAATCTTTATAATCTTCAGGATCTTCTGAGTCTTCATGTTCTTAATTCAGTAGACTTTTCTTCAGCGGACCTTGTCGATCAGTATCTTGACACTCAGTCTAAATCTAAGTTCTTGAGTTCTTCGACTTGACAATCGACCCTCAGTCACTAGCACTTTCGAGCTAAGCCCGATCATCGATGGCGTTTTGATTCTCGTGAACATGACTTGGATGACTTCTCTTCTGATTTCTTCTCTCGATCGGTATCTTGATTTACGGTTTCGATGTCGATTTCTTCTACGCTTGATCGATCGGCTCATGATCGGTTAGTATAGCATCAGTCGACTTATCGGTTTATCTCCAGTTAGTACATCGGGTTAACATATTAGGTTAGCATATCAGGTTAGTTTATCTAATCTTGATCACGTCTGATCTCGTCGGTCCATCTGTTCTCTACGATCTGCAACCTCATCTTACGATCTGGTCATCTACATTACGGTCATCTGATCAAGTCATCTGGTCATCTAATCTTCGATCTTACCGATCGGTAACTTTTCTTTTTTTTTCCGATTTTTTGCTTTCAGCTCATCAGTTAACTCCGGAACTCATCTGATCTCGATCATTCTCATCTGCAGCCTCGTCTGATCTCGATCATCTTCGTCTGATTTCGTGAGTTCCCCCTCAACTTGTTCTCTCGTCCCCCTTCAACTTGTTATCTGTAGATTAGCTTCAAAAACACAAGTTGATAATGTTTTGTCATAATTCATCAAAACTAAAATATCCCAACAGGTGTGTCATGTTCGTGTGGTGAGTTATGTTCGTGTGGTGAGACTGGTGACTTACTGACTTTTAGTGTTGATAAGATAATTTCAAGTTTCTTATTTTAAGTTATTTTACTTATTTAAAATTAGTTTTCCTATTTTAAGTTATTTTACTTATTTAAAATTAGTTTTCTTATTTTAAGTTTTAAAAACTACAACATTGCGCCATAAATATTTAATTTTTTTCAAAATTACCCAAGACGCATCTAAAACACACCGAATTCACATCATAAACACACTCGGTGCGTGTATCCTTTTTTTTTTTTCAAAATTCGCCACGTGGTGCATCAGGTGCGAATCTCACGCGAATTGCACCCGCATCCACCAAGTATCCGCTACTGCACCATAATAATTTTTGGAGTATCCATGCATTAGAGATTTGCACTTACATAGTTGAATGTGCAATTTCGACTATATATGTGCGAGAAATTGGAAATATAAACTTTAATTGGGAAATAAATTACATATTATAGTCATAAAACTTAAACGATAAAATTAATGAGCGGCCAAATTTTTTTTGAAAGATTAATTTATATGTGAATTTTTTTTTTTTGAAACATTGTTTTTCTGTAAAACATGTTAAGTGGTTAAAAAAAAAAAGTAAAACATGTCAAGTACCATATGTTAACTCAATAAATTGCACATAACATAATATTAAAGTAATAAATTTGATTATCATTAAAAATTTAATTTACTTGTGATTTTCAATTAAATGATGTTTTATGTTTTGAATTAATTCATTAAATATGTGCACCGTACACTTAATTTAAAATTTTGATTATCGTTAAGCAAATTAATTTATGAGTGAATTTTAAATAAATGATATTTTATGTTTTAAATTAATTAATTAAATATGTGGAATGTACACATAATTCAAAAAGTTGAATAAAAATATTAACTTTGAGATTTGTGTTAAATAAACTCATTGTGATTTTTCAGTTTAATTTTAAAAATATATTTAATTGAATTCAAAATAAATTGAGATCAAATAGACTGGACTAAAAACTCAATAATCCAAATGAATTATATATTTTAATACATTTGCTACAAAAGATTTAGAGAAAAGTTGCACGTAGGTTGAGCTTGGGTAGGGCTGACATATAGTATCGTACCATATCGTGCATTTCGTATACCGTACCAAAATTTACGGTATATGAAAATTTGTACCGTACTATACCAAAAATTTTGGTATGCTAAAATCACATATCGTATACCGTATCGAATTTTCGGTATTCCCATAATTTACCGAAATTTTCGGTATATACCGAATCATACCGAATTAACGGTATATACCGTTTCATACCGAAAATTCGACATACCGTTCATACCTTGATTATTTATTAAAAAAAACCTGTATTTTATGAATAATAATATATCTTAACAACTTATGTGTTAAATATGTATTTTATGAATAATAATCTATCTTAAAATAATAAAATATTTTATATATTTTAAATATATGGTACGGTATATACCGAATACCTAAAATATTTTGGCATACCGATATACACTGAAATATTTATGGTATACCATTATACCGAACTTTCAAAATGTTTATACCGTTACCGTACCGAACATTTCGGTATACTGAAAATTTTGATAAATTCAATATTTTTTCGGTACGATAAAATCCATATATAGGTATACCGAACTTTCAAAATATTTATACCGTTACCGTACCGAACATTTTGGTATACCAAAAGTTTCGATAAATTCAATATTTTCCCGGTACGTGTAAGCTTTGAATCTACGGTATATTCGATAAATTTTCCATCCCTAGTTTTGGGGCAGGCACCTCTTTAATATATTATCTAATAGAAGTAACACACATGTAAGTTAAGTTAAACATGTATTTGTGAAATAATCTTTTTTCTCCCCCCTAAAGTAGTTGAAAGTTGAAACTACACAGATATTGTACATTGATAATCAATGCGAATGCTATTATACCATTTACTTCCTTGTGAGTGGAGAATTATAAATTAAGCAGTTAATTATTCTACCAAACTTACCGCAGACATACATATTGACATGCCTAAAACAGAAACAAGCCAAAGTTAGATAAGGACTTACTAGCTATATATTTTATACATTAACATTAATTCTTATTAATAAAAAAACTATTTAATAACCATGAAATCACTTATCATCTATATATTGAAATTAAAGTGATGCATAAACTCATATACTTCCATTTTGTAAAGTAAAAAATAGTATGTAATTGTGATTTAAATAGAAAAAGATTATACTTTAGTTATAATATGTACAGTCTTCATATTTTAGATAGATACTTTGTAAGAATATGACACATAATACAAAATTTAGGAGAAAACGTCATCAAATTTAAGAAGACAACACATTAAAAAAAGAGAGGGTAAAAGTACACTCGTCTCGTCAAATTTATCTTTGTTATTCACTTATTTAGTAGGTATTTGAATAAGAGGAGTTTTTTGTACTTTTAGTCCCACAGGACACACCCACTCACGATTTTGGTCCCAAATCTTACATTTTTGGTCCCAAAGTCAAAAATTTTGACACTTTTGGTCCCGCCGTCAATTTTTCTGTCAACTTCGTTAGCACTTTTGGTCCCATAGAATTTCCAGTCAACAGAAGCGCGTGAGGGATTATTTGGAGGAAAAACATGACACTTTTGGTCCCATATGATTTTTTACTCAATTTTTTTTCAAATTTTCCAGAATTTCTGTTAAAAATATGACATAAGTTTATTATAACAAGCAATTCAACAGAAATTCAACAGCAATTCAACAAAACAAACTAGTAGCAAAGTAACCAACAAAATAAATTTACATATGATCTGATTGCTTAAATCCCAGTTCAAATAAGCCCCATAAAGTTTCAACAACTAAAGAAAGAATCAATTTGCATTTTCAACCATTGAAGAAAGCTTGCAACAGACACAATTGATTTCTGTATTGCTCAAACACATAACTATGTTTCTTACAAAACTATTCAGTCATAACGAAACACACACACGAAAAAAGTAACTCAAACGACATAAGCACACATGAACTAGTTTAGGAAAGTAGCACCACTACTAAGGAGAGGATAAAGTGAAAGAACTCTTCCAGAATCATTGTTTCTTCCATCTGAACAATTAAATAAATAAGAATTTAAAAGCTAATTACATCTCAAAACCTAATTACTCAGTCAAATATAAAAAAAAAAATTAAAACAATAGCACGCGCAAGGGCGCTCCGCGGATTTCATCGTGATTGGAATGCAGACGAGGAAGATGTCGAGCATGGCGAAAGCGACAGTTGGTTCGAAACAAAATTATGTAAAGAACCTGTGGCCAGAAAATTGCTTTTCTTGTTACAAATTATTCGAAACATTGAAATCCTTCATCCTATGTTCAGGAAACAAAGGTGTCTCGCCGGAAAATGAATTATTCGAGAGGTACAACGCCTTCGAATCCGTTGTGAAGCTGGAGCCCCCAAACGGATCCTTCGTCGCAGGGCGGGGCGGAGTTGTTCCAATTGGTTAGGCCGCCCTTGTCGGTGAGGGATGAAGGATTCATGTCGATTCCTTGAATAGATTCAAGGGGAAAGGTGCAACGGCAGTGGCGGCTGAGAACTAGGTTTCTTCCTATCCAGAGAGAGAAAGAGACGGTTGAAGAAAGAGAGAAAGAAAATTTAATTATTTTTTGGTTATTAATTATTGTTGATGTTGCACGGATGTTGTTCCAGATGTTGGACAACATTCTGCACAACATCATAAATTTGTCATTTCTCCTAACACTGACTCCGGTTTAATAGATGTGTTTCTCTATGTTTCCTACATTGCAGGTTGAAGATAATCTCGGAAATTATCCAGCCGTTGCACTGATGGAGTGAGAATATAAAGATCATGGGTGGTTACACCAAGATCATGGAGATAGTGGAGGAGAAGTTCAAGGCTGTTCACACCAAGTGGATGGGACAATGCAGTTGGTCCGAATGTCTATAAATAGACTGCATTGGTTGACATTCCGAGTTCGAGTTGAAGTGAAATTCCATTTGCTCTACTCCAAACTTAAGAGAGTAACATCCAAGAGTGAAAAACCGAGTGTTTGTAATTCTAGGAGTGTGAGGGTCATTGTTATTCTATGTGTACTGGTCGTGGGAATACAATCTCTCCTATCAGTATTGATTTTATCTTATTAGATCAAGTTTTAGGTTGAATAAGATCACTATTTACTTGATTGAATAGATTGATTTTGGTGTGTGTTTTTTCACTACACCTTTTAGGATCTTGTAAGAGATTTGTGTGTATCTCACTACTTGTTATAGTGATGTTTTTAACCATGAGGTTCGTATAGTCTGGATTACAGACTATACAAAATTTTGAAATCCTTTGCACTGCGTTTTTATGCTTCTGCTGTCATATATTGTTTCACATGTTGTATAACATTTTCAACAACACTCTGAAAATACACGCACACACACTGTCAGTTGGCGCCACAGCCATAAACTTGATACACTAAGTTAAAGGTCATGTGTTTAAAGTGTGTTTTTGCAATGGATTATCCACTGACTCCTTCTTTAAAACCTCCAAGTTTGGAAGGATCAAATTACCTATATTGGAAACCTAAAATGTTCATGTACATTAAGTCTATTGATGAGAGAGCATGGCGTAGTGTGTTATCTGGTTGGAATCCACCAAGAACAATTGATGATAGAGATGGAGAATCGCAAGTTAAAAAGGAGATTGATTGGTCCAATGATGAATGCACATCGGCCAATTTCAATTCTAAAGCTCTTAATGCTATATTTACTGCTACTGATGTTTCAATGTTTAAACTGATATCTAACTGTGTTTCTTCTAAGGATGCATGAGAAATACTACAGGAACATTGTGAAGGATCAGAAAGTGTTCGAAGGACTAGACTCAGAATGTTGGGAACCAAGTTTGAAAACTTGAAGATGAAAGATGATGAAACCATTTCATCATACAATGAAAGGATAAATGAGATTGCTAATGAGTCTCACTCACTTGGTGATCCAATTTCCAACACTTGGTTAGTCAATAAAATACTTAGAACTGTTCCTAAACGATTTGATGCTAAAATATGTGCAATAGAAGAGGCTAAAAACACTAATTTATTGAGTCAAAATGAGTTGATCAGTATCTTGAAACTTATGAGATAAACTCAAATATGTTAGATGATGATAAACATGAGAAAGATAAAGACAAGAAAGTACTTGCTTTTAGAGGTGAAACTTCTGATAATGTTGGTAAACATCCTTATGTAACTGAAGTTGATTCTAATGATGATATTTCTGATTTATGTGATGAAAATGTTTCTGAACAATTTGCTCTTATCACTAAGAAATTCAAATCTTATCTAAAAGGAAAGTTCAGAAGACCAAATGGTCAATTTCAATCAAAGGATAAGTTTAATCAAAACTCTTCTCCCTCTGATAAAAAGCTTGTTCCAAGTCAGTCTTCCAGTTTCAATCAACCTAAACAATTTACAAAGGATAACAAGTTCAAATATGATCCTGAGTACAGAAAAAAGGTTAAATGTGATGCATGTTCTGGATATGGTCATTATGCTAATGAATGTGCTAATACTTTGCTTAAGAAGAAGATAAACTGTTGGGATATTTTAGTTTTGATGAATTATGCCAAAACATTATCAACTTGTGTTTTTGAAGCTAATCTACAGATAACAAGTTGAGAGGGAACAAGAGAACAAGTTGAGGGGGAACTCACGAAATCAGACAAAGATGATCGAGATCGATTTAGGAGGTTACATTTAGACCGATAGAGATCGATGAGTAAGATGAGTTCGAGTTAAATCACGAAATGAGCAAAATCAAGAAAAGAAAAAGCCAAATGATCGAAGATCGATGACCGTATGACTAGATCGAAGAGGAGGTTGCGATCGTAAGAGGAGCAGATGAGATCGACGAGATCAGATATGATCGAGATCGATAAGCTTAACCCGATGTAATTAATCAGACATACGATAAACCGATATGTTGACTGATAGTTATAATCGATCCGACTACGTGAGCCGATCAGATCAAAGTAGAAGAAATCGATATCGAAAACCGTAACTGTGATACCAGATCAAAGTAGAAGAAATCGTAAGAGAAGTCATCCGTTTCATGTTCATCGAGAATCGTAACGCTACTAATGATCAATTAGCCTCGAAAAGCAGAAACCCGAGGGTCGATGTCCGGGTCGAAGAAGTTGAACTCGCCACTCGAAAGTGTCAAGATGCCCGACGATAAGGTCCGGCCAAGAGAAGTCTGCCGAATCAAGAATCAAGAAACCTCAAGACTCGTAAGGAACTCAAGACTCGTAATGATCCTCAAGATTATAGCAAGTAAATTCAAATTGACGTGGACCAATGAGAGGAAGACAACAAACCCTAAAAGGCTGCAAAAGCTACAGAATAGTATGGATTTGAATGAGACTCCATCCAACAGTAACATTCAAATCCACACTATAAATACAAGTTCTTCCTTCATTATTCGAGTGGAGAATGTGGAAAAAGATGCTACAGAGCCAAGAGCCACATACTCAAGCATTCCCACCATAGAACACTGAGCAAGAAATACACGCATATATTCAAGAGTGTTCTACCCTAGATCTAAGCACAAATGTAATATCCTAAGCTTGGAGAGATTTTTTCATCCTTAACATTGAGGCTAAACAAATGTAAGGGAAAATCTCACCCTAGTTGGAAACCAAACAAACCTTACCCAAATCAGTTTGTTAGGATAAATTTGTAGGTGAGTGTGAACTCGGTAAACATCTAAGCAATCCCGAAAGGGAGGGTAGGCGATCCCGTGAGGGAGATAAGTCCCGTTTGAGTGTGAACTCGATAAACATCTATAGGCGATCTCGTGAGGGAGATAAGTCCCGTTTGAGTGTGAACTCGGTAAACATCTGTTGGGTGTTGGACTAACACGTTAAACTAAGTCTAGTTGGTTAAGTAGGTGCCCCTGCTGAAAGGGAAGAGTGGATGTAGGAGTTGGACTCCGAACCACTATAAAATCGTGTGTTCTTTACTACTTTATGTTCTTACTTGCCATATGCATTTGATTATAAGCAAAACACACATCGTTCTTAAAAGCAAAAAAAAAAAGAATTGGAACCACCATTCCCTCACCCCTGTTTTATATGCATTACATGGTATTTTCCGCACTTATGGGTTTTCAAATCGGGACCAACAATTGGTATCAGAGCGGGAGTTCAAAAGATCACAAGCTTTCAATGGGACAATCTGAACTGATACTAACAATTGGTATCAGAGCGGGAGTTCAAAAGATCACTATTTTCAATGTGACCAACTGAACTGATACCAACAATTGGTATCAGAGCGGGAGTTTAAAAGATCATTATTTTCAATGTGACAACCTGAACTGATCTTTTTAAATAAAAACCCGTTTCTATATAATTGCATATATTTTAATGTTTTGGCGTCATTATCAAAAAGGGGGAAATTGTTGGGATATTTTAGTTTTGATGAATTATGCCAAAACATTATCAACTTATGTTTTTGAAGCTAATCTATAGATAACAAGTTGAGGGGGAACGAGAGAACAAGTTGAGGGGGAACTCACGAAATCGATTTAAGATGATCGATATCGACGAGGTCATAGATTTAGACCGATCAAGATCGATGAGTAAGATGAGTTCGAGTTTAACCGATGAAATGAGCAAAATCGGAAGAAAAAAAAAGCTAAGCGGTGAAATGATCGTAAGATCGATGACCGCATCGAAGAGGAGGTTGCAAATCGGAAGAGGAGCAAATGAGATCGACGAGATCGACGGATCGAGATCGATAAGATAACCCGATATGCTAACCTGATGTACTAATCGATACAGATAAACCGATATGTCGACTGATAGAATAATCGATCCGATCATGTGAGATGATCGATCAAAGAGAAGAAATCGATATCGAAAACCGTAAATGCATACCGATCAAAGCGAGAAGAAATCAAGAGAAGTCATCTCAAGTCATGTTCACGAGAATCGAACGCCATCGATGATCATCGCTTAGCTCGAAAAGGCAGTGACCGAGGTTCAAGATGTCCAAGTCGAAGAAGTTGAACTCGCCAAATTGAGTGTCAAGATGCCCGACGATAAGGTCTGGCAAGAGAAGTCTCAATAATCAAGAATCCTGAAGACTCAGAGAAACCTGAAGACTCAGAAGAATCCTGAAGACTCAAAAGGAACCTGAAGACTCAGAATGATCCTGAAGATTATATCTGTTAGATTCAGCTGACGTGGACCAATGAGAGGAAGACAACAAGTCCGAAAAGGCTGCAAAAGTTACAAAATAGTATGGATTTGAATGAGACTCCATCCAACGGTAACATTCAAATCCACACTATAAATACAAGTTCTTCCTTCATTATTCGAGTGGAGAATGTGGAAAAAGATGCTACAGAGCCAAGAGCCACATACTCAAGCATTCCCACCATAGAACACTGAGCAAGAAATACACGCATATATTAAAGAGTGTTCTACCCTAGATCTAAGCACAAATATAATATCCTAAGCTTAGAGAGATTTTCCCATCCTTAGCATTGAGGCTAAACAAATGTAAGGGAAATCTCACCCTAGTTGGAAACCAAACAAACCTTACCCAAATCAGTTTGATAGGATAAGTTTGTAGGTGAGTGTGAACTCGGTAAATATCTAAGCAATCCCGAAAGGGAGGGTAGGCGATCCCGTGAGGGAGATAAGTCCCGCTTTGAGTGTGAACTTCAGAAACATCTATAAAGCGATCCCGTGAGGGAGATAAGTCCCGTTTGAGTGTGAACTCGTAAAAACATCTGTTGGGTGTTGGACTAACACGTTAAACTAAGTCCAGTTTGGTTAAGTAGGTGCCCCTCACGAAAAGGAAGAGTGGATGTAGGAGTTGGACTCCGAACCACTATAAAATCGTGTGTTCTTTACTGCTTTATGTTCTTACTTGCCATATGCATTTGATTATAAGCAAAACACACATCGTTCTTAAAAGCAAAAAAAAAAAAAGAATTGGAACCACAATTCCCTCACCCCTGTTTTATATGCATTACATGGTATTTTCCGCACTCATGGGTTTTCAAATCGGGACTAACATGAACTTTAATACCACTTTAAGTGATGATTCTGATGATGAAATTGATGCTGATAAATGTGAACTAAGTGTTATGTCTGCTAGAATAGTTTATGATGGTACATTTGATGATGATCTCGATGATTATTGGTCTGAAGCAGATTCAGATGTTATCACAACATCTGAAACAACATTCAGTAAAAATGATTCTCGAGATTAACTGCTTTTCTTTGGAACTATTCTCGAATCTTTGAAACATCAAGTTCTGCTGATTGTAACTTTGAATATCTGAAGTTTAAATCTGATTTAGAAACTCAAAAACAGGTGTTGAGTTCTTTATCTTTAGAAAATTCAGATTTGAAAGAAAATCTTGTTAAGCTTGAAGTTCTTTTAATTAGAAAAGATGTGAAAATTTCTGCTTTGAAAGATGAACTTAAAAGCACTACTCTTAGCTTTAAAAAGTTTTCTACTAGCACTACTGATTTGAATGATGCATTGATGATTGGTAGACATGGTAATGCTGGACTTGGCTTTGAAAAATCTTTTGAGAATACTCCTATATTTCTTTTGTAAAAGCTGGAACTTCTGTACCAAAATCTTTGAAAGGTAAACAAAAGAAATCGGATGGTTTGTTTAAAGAGTATGTCTGTTTTTATTGTGCAGGAGTAGGTCACATTCGCCCATATTGTTCTAAGTTAAGAAGAGATATAAGGCTCTTGGCTCTATAGCATCTTTTGCATATTCTCCACTCATCCACCCTTAATTTGATGGAAGATCTTGTATTTATAGTGTGGATTTGAATGTTACCGTTGGAGAGAATCACATTCAAATCCATACTATTCTTTGTAAGTTCTGCAGTTTTTCCATGCTGGTTGTCTTCCTCTCATTGGTCCACGTCAGCTGAATTCCAACGGCTATATTCCTCAGTTTCTTTACCTCGGAACATTCAGGTTTATACTGAGTATTCAGTAATTACTGAGTCTTCAATAATTATTGTGCCTTCAGGATTCTCTGAATCTTAGTGTCTTCAGAGACATACTGAGTCTTTATACTGAGTCTTCAGTTTCTCAGTTTCTCACCGAGTCTTCAGTTTCTCAGTTTCTCACTGAGTCTTCAGTTTCTCAGTTTCTCACTGAGTCTTCAGTTCCTCAGTTTCTCACTGAGTCTTCAGAAACTTCAGTTTCATACTGAAACTTCAGTTTCTTCATAAACTTACTGAGTCTTCAGAATCTAACCTGATCTATATCTGCTGACTATACACGGTGCAGATAATATCCTGAACACTCTAAAACTGAATCCTGACTCAACTATCAAGATTATCCTGAACATGTCATACTCAGGGGTTTTGGGATCTAATCAAAATCTTCTTTATTTAAATTCATCTCCCAACAAAAACTGGAATATTTTTACCTGATAAAGTTGAACATCCCATAAAATAGGTTAACAACACTAAAGAGTTGATTCATAAGAACATATCTTGTAATGTTGTGTATACATCTTTGAAAGCATGTGTTCCTGGATCTTGGTATTTTGATAGTGGTTGTTCTAGACACATGACTGGTCAAGTTAATCATCTGACTAATTATACATCATACAATGGTGGTCATGTTACCTATGGTTGTGGTTCAAAAGGTAAAGTTGTTGGTAAAGGAACATTGAATGTTTCTAGTTTTCCAAAGTTGTCAAATGTGTTACATGTAAAAGGTTTACTTGCTAATCTGATTAGTATTAGTCAGTTATGTGATGATGATTTACATGTGAAATTTGACAAGAATTCATGCTATGTGTTTGATAAGAATGATGAATGCTTAATGACTGACAATAGATCTGCTGATAATTGCTATTTGATTGGTTCAAATCATGCTTGTAAAAGTGCTAAAGCAGATGATATTATTTTGTGGCATCAAAAACTTGGTCATGCTAATTACAGAAGTATTCAGAGATTGCATAGACTAGGTGCTGTTGTTGGTTTACCTGATCTTAACTTTGAAAAAGGAAAAATCTATGGATCATGTCAGAAAGGTAAGCAAGTAAGGACAACACATCAAATGTTGTCAACATGTAAAACAAACAGGTGTTGTGGGTTGATTCATATGGATCTAATGAGTCCTATGGAAACTGAAAGTTTAGGTGGAAAGAGGTATTCTTATGTTCTTGTAGATGATTTTTCTAGATTTACTTGGGTTATATTTCTGAAAGAAAAATCTGATACCTTTTCTGAGTTTAAAATTCTTTACAAAAGGTTTATAACTGTTTTATGTTTAAAGATCAGTAGTGTAGGTCCTGAACGGGTTTTGTGAGGGCAGAAGTCTAGAGGGGAGGGGTGAATAGACTTCTGAAAACTTTTGTGCAAATCAAAGTGAGGGCGCTTAACTTTGATCGAGTGTGAGTGAATCATTTGGGTGATAACCAACTTACCGATCGCTGATGGCGATCGATTCGGTAACTATCGGTTTAACTGATGTGTCTTGGAAGCTTAAGTTTTACCCGTGTGAAAAACCGGTTTTGATAAATCGATTCCAAAGTTAATCTTTTAATCGGTTTGATCAAGTGTCAAGTTTGATCGGATCGAAGCTTGGTGCTAATCGATCTCGGGCCGGAATATGTATGCGCTTTAAAGGTTGTGTGCGATTGTAATCGCTAATCAAAGCGGTAAAGGCACACAAGATTTATAGTGGTTCGACAAACCAGTCCCCACGCCCACTCTTCCCTATCACAAGGGGCACCTACTTAACCAACCGGACTTTGTTTTTTGTGTAAGTCCAACACAAGACACCAACTAGATGTTTAAGGAGTTCACACTCAACCGATCCTTAGATCGTAACTAGAAACCCTAGTCTCGAAATCTTGCTAAACAACTTAACATAACTTGGGGGTTTGGGTAAGATTGTTTTGTTCCAACTATGAAATCTTTTCTTTAGATAAAGTTGCAAACAAATTAGATGAAAAGATTTCTATGCTAAGAACTTTATGGGATGAACACTTAATGAAAATTAATCTTCTTGTTTGTGTTCTTGTCGCGAAATCGATATTAGCTTGAGCTTCTTGATTGTTCAAATAAGCCGTTATATCACTCAAGTGTGATCCCATATTTATAGACCTTGAAATCAAAGAGCCGTTGGAGAGAAATTTGAATTTCAGTGCTATATTTGGTAGACTTGTAGCCTTGATGTGACGAGCTTCAGAACTAGCATGGCCAAAAGCGTGAATTTGTACTTTGTAGTCGTTCTGAGAGAGGTAGCATCAAATCCCACAATTTCCGGCTCCGATCATACGTGTCTTGTTCTTATTGGATAGCAGACTCACTTTTCAGTGAAGTTCTTCCAACTACGCTTGACATTCTTCTTATTCAGATCATAGATGTATGATTAGGTGAAACATCAGATTTCACTGGTGAGTCGACCGATCACCGAACTAATCACCAACCGATAGAGTCTTCGGTGCGGTTGACTTAGCTTCAACTAGCGACTTCGGTGATGTAGGTCTTCCGTCCGATCTTCTGGAAGTCATCTGATCTTCAAGTATACTGAGTTTGAGCTTTATGACTTCAGCTGAGATATCTGACTAGATCAGATCGATCTGATCTTCTGTTCTTTTCTAGCATTCTGGCTTGTCGGATATCAGCTGTCCTTGAGTCTTCAGATCTGACCTATATATATTGAGTTTCCCCCTCAATATGTGACCTATATATTTCATCAGTTGTTCTATACAATCATTATCAACTGGTTTCCTATAACAGGTAATATAAACATCAGTCAGCTAACAGGTCTGACTGGTCCTATTACATGTGTTTTTGGAACTCTCATCAAAACTATAAATTTCCCAACAAGTAGGATAAGATCTGATCATGGAAGGGAATTTGAAAATAGTTTGTTTACTAATTTATGTGAAAAGAAAGGTATTTTACAAGAGTTTTCCTCACCTAAAACTCCACAACAAAATGGGATTGCTGAAAGAAAGAATAGAACTTTGCAAGAAATGGCAAGAGTTATGCTAACCTCAAAGAATCTTTCTAAGAAATTCTGGGCTGAAGCTTTAAATATTGCTTGTCACATTGTGAATAGAGTGTACATTCGTTCTGGTAGTAATTGCACTCCCTATGAGATTCTGAATAACAAGAAACCAAATTTGAAATACTTTCATGTTTTTGGTTGTGTTTGTTACATTTTGAATGATAGAGATCAGTTGCATAAGTTTGATTCAAAGAGTGATAAAGGATTTTTCTTAGGATACTCTAAGAATAGCAAGGCATATAGAATCTATAACTTGAGAACTGATACAATGCAAGAATCTGTTAATGTGGTATTTGATGAACTTGCAAGTCTTGCAGGAAAAAGTGCTGAAGACAATGTCTAAGATTTGATAGAAGTATCCAGAGATACTGATGACACTGAAGATAGTAAGGATGTTGATCAGAATGTTCCTTCCACATCTGATACAACATTACCCAAAAGTTCAAATACTGAAAATCTGTCACAAGATTCACAGTATTCAAAACAGTTGGTTCCCTCAACAAAGATAATGAAAAGTCATCCATCAGATCAGATCATTGGAGAAGCAACCACAGGTGTACAAACTAGAAGAATAATGGGTATTTATATCAATAACCTTGTAAGATCAGTTTGCATGTCATCCATATGCAATCGGGTAACTTTTGAGTGTTATCATTCTGCAATTGAGCCTAAGAATGTTAAAGAAGCTCTCAATGATGAAAATTGGATAAATGTTATGCATGAAGAACTTAATCAGTTTGAAAGAAATGATGTTTGGACACTTGTACCTAGACCTAATTCTGATATTAATGTCATAGGAACAAAGTAGATTTTCAAAAATAAAACTGATGAATCTGGTAATATTGTGAGAAATAAGGCTAGATTGGTTGCTCAAGGTTATACTCAGATTGAAGGAATAGATTTTGATGAAACATTTGCTCCTGTTGCTAGAATAGATACTATTAGATTACTTCTTGCTATTGCATGTTTCATTAACATTAACTTGCATCAAATGGATGTTAAACTTGCTTTCTTAAATGGTATTCTGGAAGATGAAGCTTATGTTGAACAACCTAAAGGTTTTGAAAATCTAGAGTTTCCTGATCATGTTTACAAGTTAAAGAAAGCTTTGTATGGTCTAAAACAAGCACCTAGAGCTTGGTATGGTAGACTTATTGATTTCTTATTTGAGTTTGGATTTTTGAGAGGTGAAGCTGATAGAACCTTGTTCATTAAAAATTCTAAAAATGATATCATGGTTGATCAAATATATGTTGATGATATTGTATTTGGTTCAACTAGTAATGATATGTTTGAAAGTTTTGTTAAAGAAATGACCTGTACTTTTGAAATGTCCATGGTTGGAGAACTAAATTTCTTTTTAGGTCTTCAAATCAAACAAATGAAAGATGGTATTTTCTTTTGTCAAAACAAATATGTTAAGAATCTGGTGAAAAGGTTTGGTTTGGAAAATGCTAAAATTATGAAAACTCCTATGGGTTCAACTCAAAAGTTGAGTAAAGACTTGATTGGAAAAGATGTTGATCCTACTTTGTATAGATCAATGATTGGAGGTCTTTTGTACTTAACTTCTAGTAGGCCTGATATTATGTATAGTGTCTTTCTTTGTGCTATATATCAAGCTAATCCTAAGGAATCACATCTCAATTCTGTAAAAAGAATTATAAGATATGTGGCTGGAACATGTGATCTAGGTATTTGGTACTCAAAGGATACTAATTGCTCTTTAGTTGGCTACAGTTATGCAGATTGGGCAGGTGATTGGGATGACAGAAAAAGTACTAGTGGAGGATGTTTCTACATGAGAAACAACATTATCTCCTGGCATAGTAAGAAATAGAATTGTGTTTCACAATCGACAGCTGAGTCTGAATATGTTGCTGCTGGAAGTTGCTGCACTCAACTGCTATGGCTTAAAAAGATGTTTGATGATTATGGGTTGGAAAGTGGTATTTTGACTGTTTATTGTGATAATACTAGTGCTATCAATGTTTCCAAGAATCCTGTGCAACATTCTTTGACTAAGCATATAAGTATAAGACATCACTTTATAAGAGATCTTGTAGAGAAAGAAGTTGTGAAGTTAGAGTACATTTCTACTGAAAAACAACTTGCTGATATTTTCACAAAAGCCCTTGATAATGAGAGGTTTTCTTCACTTAGGAAATCTCTTGGTCTTTGCTATATCTGAAAATAAACACTAGATGTTGTGACAAATATTTCCAACATTTGAAGCAACATTGTGGTTCTGATAATGAGTTTGTCTGTTGTTTTTGCTTATTTTTTAGCTTTAAATGATAGTGTTTTGATCTTATTGTTTGAATCATGGTTTGATACAGAGTCCTGGGCATATATCTTTTAAATGCATTAAAAATAAAACACAACTTAGATGTGTAATCACTGAGTAACTATGGGACACAGAGCTCGCTACTACGATGTTCTCTTTTCAAAAGGTGATTAAATATACATCTATGTTTGTTCACAATCCATTGAGTAACTATGGGGCACGGAGCTCGCTACTACGATGCACTCTTTTGAAAAGATGGATCAATGCGAACATGTGTTTAAAGAAAAAATCAAAATATGCAACACTTTGATGATGAATTTCATGCAAAATTGAGTGTTGAGATATATGTGTGCCGACATTTTGTGAAACTTTAAGTGATTCAAACTTTATCTATCATACATGATTCGTTTAATGTTCTGGATTAGTTGAATTCGTGGATTGAACAAGTTATTTGAACTGATTTGTGTTTATTTAATTTTAGATATGGTTTCCTGTTTTTTTTTTTTGAAAATATTTTCGCGGTCACTTACACATCACACGATCACATAACTTCAAAGTAGTGGGTGGTTACCTTTGTTCCCACTCCTGATCGGTTTTCTTGTGGATGTGTGTTATAACCTCCTGTCTTTCTTCTCTACTTAAGTTCGATTTATCTATGATGTTTAATATTGAAAGCTGAAAACATTGTTGCTGCATATTGGATTCGAGGTGTGTTGTTGTTCTTGTGTTATTTCATATTTTTCGGTCATATGCTTCTTTTCCCTCCTATTTTCTGATTTCATTATTTTAATTGCCTATGTATTTATTTGTTTGGACAGAAAGGAGAAATTGCTGAAAAACAAAACCCATCGGTCACTCCTGAGCAATCGCAAACTCACGCAAACCCTTCTCCCTCGAAACCTTCTTCTTCAGAAAATTCAAACCATCTGAACCTTCTCGCTGAAATGGCTTCACAAAATCCAGATCATGATTCCACTAATGTTGGTGGATCATCTTCTTCATCCGTACCAAAACCCACTCCGTACGAATTTCCTGAAGATACTCCTCAATCTCTGGTTCGACTGATCATTGAACAAATGCTCGAGAAAAATCTTCCTGATCTTCCTAATGTTTTTGTTGGCAAAAGACAAGTCAACATTAATGACTTTGTTGATCTTTCTGCTAAACCCTTAGTCACAGAAATTCCTTAAGAACCTTCTCTAGAAATACCCTCAGAAACTCCTATTGCTGACCCTGTTTCTGAAAACCCTTCTGAAAACCCAAATCAAACAGCCGATGTTAAAATGAAAGCTGCTGACTCCTCTGATTCAGAAGGAATGGGGGAGAAATTGAAGAACATTAGGCTAAGAAAGAAGCAATTGGCTCCCAGAAGAGGTGTTGGTAGATGAGGAAAGAGAAGAATGTCACAGAGAAATCTAGGCAAAAATGTTGATTACACTGGGAAACGTCCTAAGAGAACTGATGGTGGTATTAATGATCCTATCTCTATTGATGATTCTGATGAAGAGATGGCAGTTCCAAATGTTCCTATTGCCGAGCCAAAAGATTCAGATGATGACTTAACCATGCAAGAGTTGTTGGCTAAAAAGGAAAGGAGAACCAAAAAGAAAAATGAACCTCCTGTGAATACTGCTACAGATGTTGCTAAATCATCTGATTCTGAACCAGGCATTGATCCTCAAGCTGAGGATACTGAGGAAGATGAACCTGAGGAAAATGTCCCTGAGGATGATGAACCTGAAGAAATTGAACCTGAACAAAATGAGTCTGATGATGAACTTGATCAAATCTTTGATGAGGTAATGGAATCTGACTCTGACTCAGATGATAAAGTTGAGCATGATAGAAAATCTGCTGTTGTTAAATCCATGCTTAAGAGATTCATTGTGGATGAAAGGATAATCAAAATGCCTGATTTTGAAGCTCAAAATCTGATAGGTTTGCTTGATAGTAGATCTTTGTTGCATGCTCTACAATATGCCAAACCTCATTATGTTTCTTGGGTTGCTGAATTTTATGCTAATCTTAAGAAGAGTTGTGGGAATAGGCAGTCTTCAAACTATGGGAAAGTAAGGTTTAGATACAATGTTGTTACCATTTCCCCTAAAATTATAAACATCTTTCTGAAGACTAAACAAGTGGAAGATGATTCCGGAGAATTGGACATAGGGGAAGTGATGTCTGTCATCACTGGTGGTAGACATTCTGTGTGGACTTTACAATTTTCTGCTGCAAAACTGACCTCTTTATACTCTGTGATGCATAAGCTGCTAGTCTCTAATTGGTTGTCTTCCAAGAATTCTACTGTGTTAACCAAGGAACAGGCATTCTTGTTGTACAAGATTGTGCACCTAAACAAATTCAACATGTGTCAAATCATATTTGACAACATTGTATCCTATCTTTGGTAAACACTCTGGAACTAACTATTACGCCTATCCAAGTTTGATCTGTCAACTCTTGGATAGACTGGAGTTTGAGAGACCTAGAGGAGAGAGGATAAGTGGGTATATGCCAAGTTTTGGTATCTCACATGTACTGAGGTCTGGAAACCGTACTGTTGATCTACCCTTGGAAGATCCTGCACCGCAAGTGGAGGATGCTGTCAATGAGGCTGTGGAGGATGCTGTGGAAGATGTACTCAATATCGATGATGCCTTTTCTTTCTTCGAACAAATGGTACCTGATGATGCTGAACCGGTTGATGATAGCCCTGATTACACTGATGATGAGGTGTTGATGACACCTACCAGGGAGAATTTGTCTCCAGAGAGCATTGCTATCATTGATCAGTTTTATGGAGCTGATAACTGGTGATTGGATTCAAGACAACAACATTCTCTAAACATGGAATTTTGAAGTATGGGGAGCATTTGGAGATTATGGAGATGCGCAGCCCTTCCTCGCCCATCCTTCCCTTTATTTCTCTATATTTTTTCCTGCGTGTTGTAATCTTTTATTTCTGCTCTTTACTTTTTAAACTATGTTATTGGACAATTAGATGATAGGTTTATATTTATGTCATTTACTTTATGTTGTTGGGTACTTTGGCCTAAGTACACCTTTTGATGTACATGTGTGCTTTGTTTATTTATTTTATGATTTGGTTGAATAGTAGTTGTTCTCCTCAATGACTATTATTTATTTCTTTCCCGACACACAAGTTTGAATGTTGTTTTTAACAAAGTGTGTTGTAGTAGAAAGACCAAATTGGGGGAGTTTGTTGATGTTGCACGGATGTTGCTCTTATTAGATGTTGGACAACATTCTCGACAACATCATAAATTTGCCTTTTCTCCCTAACACCGACTCGGTTTAATAGATGTGTTTCTCTATGTTTCCTACATTGCGAAAGTTGAAGATAATCTTTAAATTATTAAATGCGGTTGCACTGATGGAGTGAGAATAGAAATATCATGGGTGGTTACACCAAGATCATGGAGATAGTGGAGGAGAAGTTCAAGGCTGTTCACACCAAGTGGATGGGACAATGCAGTTGGTCCGAATGTCTATAAATAGACTGCATTGGTCGACATTTCGAGTTCAAGTTGAAGTGAAATTCCATTTGCTCTACTCCAAACTTAAGAGAGTAACATCTAAGACACAACCAAGAGTGAAAAACCGAGTGTTTGTAATTCTAGGAGTGTGAGGGTCGATGTTATTCTATGTGTATAGGTCGAGGGAATACAATATCTCCTATCAGTATTGATTTTATCTTATTAGATCAAGTTTTAGGTTGAATAAGATCACTATTTACTTGATTGAATATATTGATTTTGGTGTGTGGTTTTTCACTACACCTTTTAGGATCTTGTAAGAGATTCATGTGTATCTCACTACTTGTTATAGTGATGTTTTTAACCATGAGGTTCGTATAGTCTGGATTATAGACTATACAAAATTTTGAAATCCTTTTCAGACTTTGCTTTTTATGTATTCATTTAAATATATATGTTGTTTCACATGTTGTATAACATTTTCAACAATCAAAATGAAAGGTATTAATTGATTAAAAACGTATTTTTTTTTTAAAAAATCAAGGACTCAAAAACACGCACAAAAATAATAATCGTAATTATTAATTATTTTTTTTATTAATGTTGATTTTTACTTTTGAATAAGGGGCAAGGAGGGGTACTTAAATTTCCGCTAATTTTTGACGGATTTTCCAAACAAGGACTAAAAAGTAAAAAATTTTTATTTGAGACCAAAAATATAAGGTTTGAGACCAAAATCATGTGGAGGCGTGTCTTGTGGGACCAAAAGTGCAAAAAATCGAATAAGAGTGTAAAAGTACACATTCACATTGAATTTTTATTTTTTGAATAGAAAAGTAGTACTTGTTTAAATGAAAAGTATTACTTGTTAAATTAAAAGTATTACTTGTTTAAATAGAAAAGTAGTACTTGTTTTAAATAGAAAAGTAGTACTTGTTTAAATGAAAAATAGTACTTGTTTAAATAGAAAGTATCACTTGCTTAAATGAAAAGTAGTACTTGTTTAAATAGAAAAGTCGTAAGTGTTTAAATGAAAGGTTCTATTTATTTAAATGAAAGGTATTACTTGTTAAATGAAAAGTATTACTTGTTTAAATAGAAAAGTAGTAGTTGTTTAAATAGAAAAGTACTACTTGTTTAAATGAAAAGTAGTGCTTGTTTAAATAGAAAAGTATTACTTGTTTAAATAGAAAAACAATACTTTTTTAAATAGAAAAGTAGTACTTGGTTAAATAAAAAAACATTATTTATTTAAATTAAAAGTATTACTTGTTTAAATAGAAAGTATTGCTTGTTTAAATGAAAAGTAGTACTTGTTTAAATAGAAAGTTTTATTTGTTTAAATAGAAAGTATTACTTTTTTAAATAGAAAGTAATATTTGCTTTAAAAAAATGAATTTGTAGGACATATACAATTTGAAAAGAATATAATCATTTATTTATAATTTATAAAGTAAAAAATATATATAATTAATATTTTAAAGATTATTAGATAGTTAAATTAAATAAATGAAATTAAAAAAATTAAAAAATGTAAAAAAATAAATTATAAATAAATAAATATAATTTTAATATAATACAATTTAATTTAAATTTATAAATAAATAAAAATTATAATTATTATATTAAAATGTGGTTAAATCATTAAATTAGATAATTGAAATAAAGGATTTTAAAAACAAATTGAAAAAAAATGATTTTTAGAACATATATAATTAATTTCATTAAGAAAGAAGAAAAAGTGCCCGATCGGTTTGATCCTGATCCTCGGGCCCCATAGGTCCCACCGCTCATCGGTCCCCCTTGGAAGCGAAAATTTGTCTCATTTAATAGGGGATAATTGGTTGCTTATATATGATATGCTTGGTGGTTGGGTTCGAGATGGTTCGTGTTTCCGATGGTTCGGTCCCCACCCGGGCGCCCCTGGGCTCAGGTTCAAACCACCGTGAGTCATTTTTTATTCGTAAATTCACGCTTTTAGCGACGGATATTATTAAAAAAATTAAAATTAAAAAAAATTATAAAAAAAACGTCGCTAATCAGCTTTTATTCGTAAATTCACGCTTTAGCGACTGATATTATTAAAAAAAAATTAAAATTAAAAAAAATTATAAAAAAAAAAAAACCGTCGCTAATCAGCGACGGTCACAAAAAATCGTCGCTACGGTTAGCGAATGCATATGATTCAACAACGGATTTTTTTTTTCGCA
The DNA here is from genome assembly GCA_037126765.1 of Stenogyne calaminthoides. Classification (NCBI taxonomy): domain Eukaryota; kingdom Viridiplantae; phylum Streptophyta; class Magnoliopsida; order Lamiales; family Lamiaceae; genus Stenogyne; species Stenogyne calaminthoides. The sequence goes on from JBBCBC010000012.1 coordinate 5,798,749, forward strand.
CCAAAAACGTTGCATCATGTCGTTAATGTTTATTTATTTTTTTCGCCGCTAAAAACCGCGTTAAAACCCCATCTTTTTCAATTTTTTGTAGTGACAAAATTTAGGAGAAAAGCGACACGTCATCAAATTTAAGAAGACGACACATTAAAAAAAGAGAGGGTAAAAGTACACTCGTCTCGTCAAATTAATCTATGTTATTCACTTATTTAGTAGGTATTTGAATAAGAGTGTAAAAGTACACATTCACATTGAATTTTTATTTTTAAATAATTTAATAATCATTGTTGAATAGTATAGAGTACTGAATTAGTTAATGTAATCTGTGTTGTCCATTATTATTAATTAATTAATTAATAATCAATGTGAAGATAAACTTGTAACTTGTTTCCTTTCAAAAAAAAAACTTGTAACTTGTTTAGGGGTATTAGCCCATAGTGTCTATATGAAATATTTGAGCGATAACACATGATTTATTAACTATTATATAAACTGGTGACCAGCCAAATATAGATATTATCAATAATATTCGAATTTCCATACACAATATATTAATAGAGAAATGTATGCATCATCTGCTCCTGTTCTAATGAAGAAGGATAGTTTAAAAGATGTTCGTCGATCGGTAACATATCATCCCACCATTTGGGGAGATCATTTTCTTAAATACACTTCACACATTACGGTATATATATTATTTAACTTGCTCTAAGTTTTGCCCTTAATTGATTATATATATTATTTTATCTGTTACAATAATACAAAATATATATCATCGAATTTTACGCAAATTCTTAAGACATGCCCGATTATTTAATATATATATATATATGCTTACATATTATAAATTTATACAAAAAAAATTGTGCGGTCTCATGGATCGAGTATATTAATTAAATTAGATCATTGGTTTAGATTAGTTTAATAGTAATATTTACTTGTAGGGATTAATAAGAATTGATCGCTAATTTTAACTAGATGAACTTAGCTAATTAATTTTCGACAAAAAAAAGACTGAAATTGACACATTCAGGATTAAAATTGAAAAAATACAAAATTACAGGACTAAAAAAATAATTATCTAAAGTTATATGACTAAAAGTTATATTTTCTCTCCTTTTCGCTCTGATAGTAATGCTATGAAAGAATTTCATCTTATCCTTAAGTTCGAACTTATAGATATATATGAAATTAATCCTTAAGTTCGAATTTGTAAATATATATGAAATTAATTCATTTATATTAATTATTAATTTCCAAAATAAATATAACTGTTTTGTACGTATGTTAATTTTACACTAGGATATTTGTGGTTCCGAGGAGAAAGAAATTGAAAGACAAAAAGAAGAAGTAAAGAAGTTGTTAGTGGAAACTCCAGATGATTCTACTCTTAAACTAGATTTGATTGATGCAATTCAACGCCTTGGGGTTGGTTATCATTTTGAGCAACAAATTGAAAAATCCTTGCGTCACATTCGTGACATCACTTATAACTCCAACTGCAAAAATGAGGATTTGCGCGTTGTTTCTCTTCGTTTTCGCCTGCTCAGACAACAAGGCTACCATATTCCATGCGGTAAATATGTATTCCTAACTTCCTTGGAATTCGTTTTTCATCCAAAAAAATTTAACTATTCAATTTTGATTCCATAATTATCTTGATTGTCCAATTTTAATTTGGTCTCATTTTCGTCGAAAAACATAAACTTTTGTCGTTTCGATCATGCGCACATCACGTGCCGATTAAAATTGGGGGTTTCAGAGCTCGTAGCTGACGTGGACGCTGACTGTTAAACAAAAAAATATATTTTTAAAAATTTTGAAAGAGCAAAAAAATTTCTCCTAAGTTGCGGAAAAAATTAACTTTTGTTTAACAGTCAGCGCCCACGTTAGCTATGAGCTCGGAAGCTCCCAATTTTAATCAGTATGTGACTTACGCATGATAAAAAAAATTACAAAATTTATATTTTCCAGCTAAAATGAGACCTGAATCAAACAATCTAGATAGTTATGAAACCAAAATTAAATATTAAAATTTTTAGGACGAAAAATAGATTACAAAAATTTATGGAACCAATTTTTTTTTTCACGAATTAATTGGTCACTTTTGCCATTTATGCATGGGATTGTAGTGCAATTAATCTTTCATTCATCCACATGCATGTCTCATGTATGATGTATGAGCTTTATCGCAAATAAACATATTACTCAATCCATCAAAAGTATGCTCACTTATCTTATTTGTCTGTCCAATAAAAGTATGTACATTCCTTTTAAGGAGTCAAACACATGATCTCCACCCTCCAATCATACTCTTTAACAAAAAATAATCATTTAATTTATAAATTGACGCCACAGTATCCTAGACTTTATCTTTTGTTTAAACTTGTGTCAAAACAAGTGATCATACTTTTCATGGCTAGAGGGATTTGTATTATATATGTAGGATGGAGAAAGAAATACTCCCAAGTAATAATTAATTATAATGGCAAGAACTTATGCGAATCCAAGTTCACGTGAACTCATTTTCTTCAAGTATCATTGTTGTGTACACAAAATTTTACTGTAATATATGCATATATACTATCACTATTGTGCATACGAAGTGTCATTATTTAAAAACCTAAGCTTTAAATGTGCTAGATTTTTAACAATGACACGCATATCAATGATATATATTGTGTATGCATAGTAGTGGTACTAGAAAACGAAAGATCGAATATGACATTTTTATTCTTGAATAGAATGGTAACGCATAGGTCGCGCGACTGTGCGACCCATGCACGACCACTCTATTCAAGGATAAACACGTCATAAAAGGGCAAAAAAAATACTCATTTAGTCAAAGGGACAAAAAAAGAGTTTGAACTATGAAATAAGGGCAAAAAAGAGTTAGTCCCAATATTTAAACAAGATTAATATTTTGTATTTATTGATTTATGACTTTCTCATTGCAGATGTGTTCAAAAAATTCCAAGATGATGAAGGAAATTTTAACAAGGGGTTGATAAGTGATGTTGAAGGGCTATTAAGCTTGTACGAGGCATCAAATTATGGAATAGATGGAGAGGAAATTCTGGACAATGCATTACAATTTTCTTCGTATCATCTTATAAAATCTAATTCTCTTTCACCACTTATCAAAGAAGCTTTGAATGTCCCTATTAGCAAGACTTTGATAAGGTTGGGAGCCACAAAATTCATCCCTATTTACCAACAAAATGAGTCTCATAATCAAATATTACTCAATTTCGCAAAATTAGACTTCAATAAAGTGCAGAAGATACATCAAAAAGAGATATGCCAGATCACCAGGTTAGCTGCATGCCTGTGTGTACCACATTTTTATTTACAATCAACCTTGTACTAAAATTAAGATAAATTGCAAATAACTTCTCGAGTTTTTTTATATTTTTGTAATTAAATCACTTAAAAAAAATTAATATCATAATTAACCTTTTGTCATTTCATTTGGTGCAGGGGATTATATTTTGGTAAATTATAGTTGACGTGATAAATAGTCTAATTAAGAAAATAAAAAAGGTGGTGTGTGGCGCTTTATAGATTAGAGGACGGTGATTAAATTGTAAAAATACAAATAATTATATAAAATAATTCATGAATAAAAAATCAACGAAATATAATTCGGTTTGAAGGAGAAGTTGAAAAAAACGGAAGGGGAAGCAGATGAAATAGAGGGTGTGTCGTCGTTTTGTTCATACAGTGACACATATGTATTGCTTGGTTCTTACAGTACACATGTTTATCCTTAATACAATAACACATATTTTCCCTTATAGTAATAAGTGAATTTTTTTTATTTTATCTTTGCATAATTTTTTTGGAAACTCCGTTTAACTCGTGAATTAAATCAACAAATTTTTATCCCCATCTCAATTTATACTAATATTACACGTAATATATTTTAAAAGAGGGCTTCTCATATGTTGTAAAAATATTAAACACGCGTTTATGAATATATTTGCCATTTTTTCTCTTATATATAATATAATACCAAATTATTGTAGGTGGTGGAAGAATTTAGACTTCACAAATAAACTGCCTTTTGCAAGAGATAGAGTAGTGGAATGCTACTTTTGGATATTGTCAGTCTACTTTGAGCCCAAATACGAGTTTGCCAGAAGAATACTAACTAAAGTCATTGCTGTGACTTCCATCATTGATGACATTTATGATGTTTATGGAACACTGGACGAGCTTCAATTTTTTACAGATACTCTTCAAAGGTCGATCTTAGTACTATATATAATTTATTTATTTATATATTGTGAAAAAAATGATTTTTACATTAATTTTATATTGAACTCTGCCAGTTGGGAAATTAATGAGGGGAACCAACTACCACCATACATGAAGATATGTTACGAAGCTCTTTTGGGTGTTTATGGTGAAATGGAAGATGAAATGGTAAAAGTTGGCAAATCATACCGTGTCCAGTATGCAAAAGATCACGTAATTAATGATGTCACTAGTTTGGAAAGTCATTTCATTCATGTAGCATGACACAAAATTCTAATATAAATTTGATTTCAATTCTTATCATCCATGACAAATTAAAGTCTTTTATGGAACAGATGTCTTGTGCACTTTAAGTGTATTTTATCAAAACATGTAACTCTTTTTTACTGAAATGTTTCAAAAATACATTTAAGTTGCAAAATGCACCCGGTGCACAAACCAGTTGCACATATTTCACTAAAACAAATTACATATTTAAAAAACACACTTATGTTGCACAGGTGCACAAAAGATCTACTCTTTCTTTAGTGATCTCCAGTACTAAAATTGAGTTCACGTGAACACTCTTTTTCTAGTGTGTCACTGTTATTAGAGCAAACAATTCGAGTCCAGCCTGATGGGCTGACCCAACCAACACAAAGGTAAGTATGAGTTGAGAAGGGGCTTTAAATACAAGCCCAAAAAACCTTGGCCTAATTGGCTTGGGTCAATTTGTCCCGTGAAATAATGGGCGGCCTGTTTGGCCCATCGTTAATTCTAATTGTTTTTTTAAAAAATAATTTATCATTTTTACTAGGATTTAAACTTAGAGTATTATAAAATTATGTTCTTGTTGAAGAATTTGATTTATGTGGATATAACATGAAAATATATTTTCAAATATAAAATATTAATGTGGAGTATTTGAAATCTTTCTTTGAATTATGTGCTTCAATTAAATGCAAATTGTGGGTGAAAAAAGTGTTTATTTGGCCTCAATTTCTTATATTATCCAGGATTTCGGATAGATATAATAAAATTATGCAATATTCAACTTTGAACGATGTGAACAATGTACATTGATTCTAGGTGAGTTAGTATTTTAATGCTTATTTTTTGTTTCTAAAAGATTATATTTAGTACATATATATATATTTTTAATTATAAAAATAAAAAAATTATCGTTGGGCTGACCTATTGGCACGCTAACCCATGTAAAAGGATGGACTATATTTTTACTGGTCCGATGAGGGTTTGGACTGGGCCGACCTAGCCCAATAGTATTAATTGGCCCATTGGGATAGACAAGACCGCTCGAAAGTTATTCATATATAATAAGTATCACTATTGCGCATAAAAAGTCTAGCTAGTTGTTTAAAAAAATAATTAAATTTTTAAACAGTGACACTTCGTATGTACAATAATAATTATACTCATTATGCATAATAATAACATTTCGTATGCACAATAGTAAATACTTGAAAAAATAGTTACGTGCATTCGAAAATACATTTTTTGTAGATGAATAAATTGATTGGTGCCTACTTTGACGAGGCAAAATGGTATTATAATACGTACACACCAAGTATGGAAGAGTACATGAAGGTGGCACTTGTATCTGGTGGTTACATGATGTTGTCAACGACGTCGTTAGTTGGTATGGGAGATGATGTTTCAAAGGAAGACTTTGATTGGGTTTCGAGTGAACCAACAATGGTTCGAGCAGCCTCAATTATTTGTAGATTAATGGACGACATGGTCGGATATGGGGTAACATTTTTTATTCAAATTATGATTTTAGTTCATCATACAAGCTATATCATTTGCGTATATGAGCATTTAATTAAAAAAAAAAATATATATATATATATATACGCAAATATAATGAGGTAATTTTGAACTTGTGAGAGCGTTTTATATGAAAAGGCTAAAATTTATTAAGTAATAATATAAAATGAATAGGAGTTAAGAGGGTCAAAAATTATAAATTCGCATACAATATCATTGCACATGAATAATTTATTATGCATAATATGTTATAGGAGATGTATATCAATCCAAACTTGATACAAAATTAGAATTTAGTAAAAAACAAATTTCTCAGTTGAGAATTAATTGGATAGAAATAAGGATAAATTGTAAAAAATAGGCCTTATCTCTGTTATTAGTTGGAGCCTGAGAATTGAACTTTTGATTTTTATAGGGCAGATACCGAATTTTCCTAGTTTTGCAAAAAAAAAAAAAAAAGGTCTCAGTTAATTTTTTAGGCAAAACAGCCACATGCGAATTGACAAAATATCCCCATGGTTTGCCTATGAATTTTCCCGATATCCTTTTCTTTTCAACAATATGAAAGTTTGTTTCATGTCTTATAAAAGTTAAATTTGATCCTGAATTGTAATTAGTGACAAAAACTAGTCTTGTTCTACAATGAAACTCATAAGTCAATATGTGTTCATTAGTCAACATACGGTGCACCTGGTGGATATAAGACTTTGTTTTTCATTGAATAGAATTTAACAAATCAACTAAATTTTGTTATTAACTGTATATTTAGATACTTATACATATATATATATATATATATATATATATATTTTTTTTTTTTTTTTTTTTTTTTGAGATCCATCATGTCACGTGAGGGAAGACCAAAGTTCATTAATAGTCAAAAAATAAAATCACAAATAGAGTAAATTGGTAAAGTTAAGTTTAATTTGAATTGATTTCACAACATGTCTGACATTACATAATCTCACATAAATTATTTGTCTATATTTTGCACAGTTTGAACAAAAAATCACAGCTGTAGAGTGTTATATGAATCAAAATGGTGGGTCGAAGATGGAAATTTTTGGTGAACTTGAAAGACAAGTGAAGAAAGCATGGAAGGATATGAATAAAGAATGTCTTGAGCCTAGGGCAGTGGGTATGCCTATTCTTACGTGTGTTCTCAATCTTGCTCGTGTCATAAATCTTTTATACGTGGGTGAAGATAGCTATGGAAGTTCAAGTGGTAAAACCATTGACATAATCAAATGTGTACTCATTGACCTGTTTTGTTCTAGCTATTTGGAGATTTCTAGTGTATGGTATAACTGATGGGGCTGAATCCTGTGTCCCCAAAATTAAAATAATAAGATAAGCTTTATTTGATGGGAGGGATTTGGGTTTGGAGTAACACTGATACAGAATGAGTCATCACCTTTAATATATGTTATTGTTGAGATATTTTAGTTTTGATAATTTATGTCAAAACATTATTAACTTGTGTTATTCGAGCTAATTTACAGATAACAAGTTAAGGGGGAACGAAAGAACAAATTGTGGGGGAACTCAAGAAATCAGCAGAAGATGATCGAGATCAAACGAGGCTGCAGACGAGTCGTGATCGAGATCAGATGAGTCAGATGAGTTCCGGAATCAACTGATGAGCTGTGCAAATCAAATGTGAAGAAAAAAAAAAAAGCCAAAGAAATCGTAAGAGAATGTTGCGATCGAAAGATGAGCAAAAGAGACCGATCAAGATCGACGCGGATCAAGATCGATATAAAAGATGAAAGGTATGAGACCGACGAGATCGACGTGATCGAGATCGATATGATAAACTGATATGCTAACCTAATGCAGATGACCTGATGCTATCCTGAGATAATCCTGAAGATATGTTGATCTGATCAATGAAATGATCGATCGTGCAAAGAAGAAATCGATAGCTCGAAATAATGTGACTGAGGGTCGATGTCTGACTCAGAGAACTCAACTCAAGAAACCCGAAAGTGTCAAGATGCCCGACGATAAGGTCCGGCAAGAGAAGTCTCATTAAATCAAGAACCCGAGACTCAAAGAAGTTATCAAGAAATCAAGGCTCAGATAACCTCAAGGTTCGATAGCTCAGATAACCCAAGGCTCGACAGAATCAAGATCCCGAGACTCGATAAGATCTTGAAGAATATACCAAGAGACTCGTAAGAAATCAAGAATATAAATCAAGAAGATTCAAATTTTCGCCGACGAGACCAATGAGAGGAAGACGACAAGCCCGAAAAGCTACAAAAAGCTACAGAGTAGTATGGATTTAAATGTGATTCTCTCCAACGGTAACATTCAAATTCACACTATAAATACAAGTTCTTCCTTCATTATCAAGAGTGGATGAATGTGGAAGAGTACGGAGAATGCAAAGAAACGATGCTACAGAGCTAAGAAGATATGGGTTCCAAAGTAGCTTCCCAACCAAGGTCGTGGTGCCGATGACGCGAGTCCCAAATATGGCCCGATCAGAAGACGGCTAAGGCACTCAACAGGAATTGTGCTCCCAATCCTATATACTCAAGCAATCCCACCATAGAACACAGATCTAGAAATACACGCATATATTCAAGAGTGTTCTACCCTAGATCTAAGCACAAATGTTATATCCTAAGTTTAGAGAGATTTTCATCCTTAAGATTGAGGCTAAACAAATGTAAGAGAAAATCTCAACCTAGTTGGAAACCAAACAAACCTTTACCCAAACTCTAAGTTAGGTTAAGATTGTTAGGTGAGTGTGAACTCCCAGAACATCTATCGGCAATCCCGCGAGGGAGATAAGTCCCGCTTTGAGTGTGAACTCGGTAAACATCTATCGGCAATCCCGTAAGGGAGATAAGTCCCGCTGAAAAGCGAACTCCCAAAACATCTCGCCATCCAAAGGAGGGGTATAAGTCCCGCAGTTAAAGAAGGTTAAGGTTCCCCTGTTAAGGGAAGAGTGGATGTAGGATCGGGTTTCGTCCAACCACTATAAAAATCTCGTGTGTTCTTTATCGCTTTATGTTCATACTTGCCATATGCATTCGACATAAAGCAAAACAACATACATCGTTCTTAAAAGCGAAAAAATTTGGTATCACCATTCCTCACCCCTCGCTTTTATATGCATCACACGAAAATGATCCGCTTCCGCACACACAAAATCGGTTTTAATCGGACTTCACAAAGGGTATCGAGAGGGTTGTTCAACAGATCACTATTTTCAAAGTGATCGCCTGAACTAATCTAATTTTTAAAACAAAAACCCGATCTCCGTAAATGCATATATTTTCAAATGTTTTAAGGCCATTATCAAAAAAAAGAAATTGTTGATATTTTAGTTTTGATAATTTATGCCAAAACATTATTAACTTGTGTTATTCAAGCTAATTTACAGATAACAAGTTAAGGGGGAATGAAAGAACAAATTGAGGGGGAACTCAAGAAATCAGAAGAAGATGATCGAGATCAGACGAGGCTGCAGACGAGTCGTGATCGAGATCAAATGAGTCGATGAGTTCGAATCAACCCGATGAGTCAGGCAAATCGATGTGAAGAAAAAAGCTAAAAGCCAAAGAAATCGTAAGAGAAGGTTGCGATCGTAAAGATGAGCAAAAGAGACTGATCAAGATCAGACGTGATCAAGATCAGATATAAAGATGAGCAGATGAGACTGATCGAGATCAGACGTGATCGAGATCAGATATGATAAACTGATATGCTAACCTAATGCAGATGACCTGATGCTATCCTGAGATAATCCTGAAGATATGTTGATCCGTCACGAGCCGATCGATCGTGCAAAGAAGAAATCGATAGTCTGAAATAATGTGACCCGAGGGTCGATGTTCGGTTTAGAGAACTCGAACTCAAGAAACTCGAAGTGTCAAGATGCCCGATCGTGCAAGGTTCCCCTTAAGAGAAGTCTGGTGAATCAAGGACCTGAGACTCAGTAAGTTACTGAAGAAACTGAAGGCTCAGATAACCTGAAGGCTCAGATAACCTGAAGGTTCAGATAGCTCCGATAACCTGAAGGTTCGGATAGCTCGATAACTCAAGGCTCGCATGTAAATCAAGATCCTCAAGAATATAGCCGTAGAGACTCGTAAGAAATCAAGAATATAGCCAAGTAGATTCAAATTGACGAGACCAATGAGAGGAAGACGACAAGCCTGAAAAGCTGCAAAAAGCTACAGAGTAGTATGGATTTGAATGTGATTCTCTCCAACGGTAACATTCAAATCCACACTATAAATACAAGTTCTTCCTTCATTATCAAGAGTGGATGAATGTGGAAGAGTACGGAGAATGTAGCAAACGATGCTACAGAGCTAAGAAGATATGGGTTCCAGCAGTTCTCAGCCAAGGTCGCGTGCCAGATGATGCGAGTCCTGAAATATGGCCTGATCGTAGCACGGCTAAGGCACTCAACAGGAATTGTGCTCCCAATCCTATATACTCAAGCAATCCCACCATAGAACACAGATCTAGAAATACACGCATATATTCAAGAGTGTTCTACCCTAGATCTAAGCACAAATGTTATATCCTAAGCTTAGAGAGATTTTCTCATCCTTAGCATTGAGGCTAAACAAATGTAAGAGAAAATCTCAACCTAGTTGGAAACCAAACAAACCTTTACCCAAACTCTAAGTTAGGTTAAGATTGTTAGGTGAGTGTGAACTCCAGAACATCTATCGGCAATCCCGCGAGGGAGATAAGTCCCGCTGAGTGTGAACTCCAGAAACATCTATCGGCAATCCCGTAAGGGAGATAAGTCCCGCTGAGTGCGAACTCGGTAAAACATCTCGCCATCCAAAGGAGGGGTATAAGTCCCAAGCAGTTAAAGAAGGTTAAGGTTCCCCTGTGTTAAGGGAAGAGGGATGTAGGGACGGGTTTCGTTCAACCACTATAAAATCTCGTGTGTTCTTTATCGCTTTATGTTCATACTTGCCATATGCATTCGACATAAAGCAAAACAACATACATCGTTCTTAAAAGAGAAAAATTTGGTATCACCATTCCCTCACCCCTGTTTTTATATGCATCACACGAAATGATCCGCTTCCACACACACAAAATCGGTTTTAATCGGGACTTCACAGTGGTATCAAAGCGGGTTGTTCAACGATCACTATTTTCAAAGTGATCGCTCAACTAATCTAATTTTTAAAACAAAACCCGATTTCAAATGCATATATTTTCAAATGTTTTAAGGCCATTATCAAAAAATCGGGAAATTGTTGGGATATTTTAGTTTTGATAATTTATGCCAAAACATTATTAACTTGTGTTATTCAAGCTAATTTACAGATAACAAGTTAAGGGGGAACGAAAGAACAAATTGAGGGGGAACTCAAGAAATCAGAAGAAGATGATCGAGATCGACGAGGTCAGAGACGAAGTCGTGATCGAGATCGATGAGTCGATGAGTTCCTAATCAACCGATGAGTCAGGCAAATCGATGTGAAGAAAAAAGCTAAAGCCAAAGAAATCGTAAGAGAAGGTTGCGATCAGAAGATGAGCAAAAGAGACTGATCAAGATCAGACGTGATCAAGATTAGATATAAAGATGAGCAGATGAGACTGATCGAGATCAGACGTGATCGAGATCAAATATGATAAACTGATATGCTAACCTAATGCAGATGACCTGATGCTATCCCCGAGATAATCCTCGAAGATATGTTGATCCGGTCACGAAATTTGCCGATCGATCGTGCAAAGAAGAAATCGATAGTTCCGAGTCAATGTGACCGAGGGTCGATGTTCGATTTAGAGAACCGAACTCAAGAAACCCGAAAGGTCGGTATGCCCGATCGTGCAAGGTTCCCCTTAAGAGAAGTTTGCTGAATCAAAGACCTGAGACTCAAAAATTAAGTTATCAAGAAATCAAGGCTCGGGATAACCTAAAGGTTCGGATAGCTCGATAACTCAAGGCTCGCATCCCCGAATCAAGATCCTCAAGAATATAGCCAAGTTAGAGACTCGTAAGAAATCAAGAATATAGTAAGCGATTCAAATTGACGAGACCAATGAGAGGAAGACGACAAGCCCGAAAAGTCGCAAAAGTTACACAGTAGTATGGATTTGAATGTGATTCTCCCAACGGTAACATTCAAATCCACACTATAAATACAAGTTCTTCCTTCATTATCAAGAGTGGATGAATGTGGAAGAGTACGGAGAATGTAGCAAACGATGCTACAGAGCTAAGAAGATATGGGTTGATAACAAAGAATTCCCAACCAAGGTCGTGGTGCCGATGACGCGAGTCCCGAAATATGGCCCGACAGAAGACTCCGCTTAAGGCATTCAATAGAATTGTGCTCCCAATCCTATATACTCAAGCAATCTCACCATAGAACACAGAGCTAGAAATACACGCATATATTCAAGAGTGTTCTACCCGCACAAATGCTATATCCTAAGCTTAGAGAGATTTTCTCATCCTTAGCATTGAGGCTAAACAAATGTAAGGGAAAATCTCAACCTAGTTGGAAACCAAACAAACCTTTACCCAAACTCTAATTAGGTTAAGATTGTTAGGTGAGTGTGAACTCGGTAAACATATATTGACAATCCCGTGAGGGAGATAAGTCCCGCTTGAGTGTGAACTCGGTAAACATCTATCGGCAATCCCGTAAGGGAGATAAGTCCCGCTTGAGTGCGAACTCGGTAAACATCTTGGCCATCCCGTGAGGGGTATAAGTCCCGCAGGTTAAAGAAGGTTAAGGTTCCCCTGTGTTAAGGGAAGAGTGGATGTAGGACGGGTTTTGTCCGAACCACTATAAAATCTCGTGTGTTATTTACTGCTTTATGTTCATACTTGCCATATGCATTCGATTACAAGCAAAAAAACACACATCGTTCTTAAAAGCGAAAAATTTGGTATCACAATTCCCTCACCCCTGTTTTTATATGCATCACACGAAATGATCCGCTTCCGCACACACAAAATCAGTTTTAATCGGGACCTCACAGTTATGTATTTTCTTTAATAAATTTACTAATTATTGTCGTTGTTTTCCTTCTGTTATTACATTGATCTCATTCTTTGGGAACAAGTTAGAGTTTTACGTTTCATTAGATAGGTGTTCTATTTTCATTTCCAAGGACACCTTTGATTATCGATTAATATATATTTCCAAAAATTTCCTGAGTACTTGAGACGTAGTCTCACCCTTTTGTAGAGCGCGCTGCATCATCTGATATCCAGATTTAGGGGTTTCCGCTGCTAGGATGGATCCCCATTTCAATGAATTCTTGTCTGGTTTGATCTTTGCACACTTGAAATCCCTCGCCGCCATGTTCGAGGTTTCGGTTTTGGATGACGAATCGGATTCGCCAAGTGTGTCGGACGAGACCCACTGACACCTGCCCTCTTAGGCCGCCACCACTCATCACCGATCCACCAAGATCGAGACATATCCATCTTCGTTGAGTACCCGGATGATTTGGATGAAGATGATATGGATTTTGTGGAAAATCTATCCACTCACCAAACCAACTCATCACTACAATCCGCCACCACCACCCACACACACCCCTCCAACACTCACACCACTGCAACATCGACATGAGTCATGCCCACAACCCAGTCACATATCGACCACCACCAACCACCCTTCACCGTGGTTCAGCCTGACTAGATGCGCGCCAACACCTAATTTCTCTTGGGTTATCGATCTGCCACCGCATTCAGATTAATCCCTCTACGCCTGTCAGCCCCAGTCGTCCCGCTCGCTCGTCACCACCCTATCAGATCCACCACCACTCAGCTGCCGCAGCTGCACATCACCACATGACCTCGTCCAACCACCGCATCTCCACCCCGCACGACGTTCTGGAACCCACCAGAATGTCTTCAAAAACTGCTCGTCTTTCATCTACCGTCGCACACAATCCCACAACGACGACTTCAGCGCTTCATAGCCAATCCAACATCAACAAATCGCCGCCTCTCACCTTCTCACACGCAACCCCCTGTTTCTCCCAACACATTGAACCACATACACTGTCTGACCTTCAGTCATCTTCCTGTTGGGGAATAAGGGGTGCCCATATCTATTCGAGGTGAATTTAAATACATATTTAAATTAATCAATTAATTACTAACATGAATTAATCCTAAATCAATTCAACATAATAATTAAACAAATAAATAAGCAACATGCGTACACATAATCCACGTAAATCCTAAGCATGCAGAATCTAGGAGTTACGAGATTACATACCTCTTGTAGAGACAACCGTTGAGACGATGGATCAACCCAAAGTGCCTTCTCAAATATATCCCACGTCCACTAACGTAATCCGCTGGAAGGATTCTCAACGAACGATTTTAATTTAAAGGAGAAAATAAAAATATTTGCCACCACCTTTGTAGATTTCTAATTTTTTCAACACATGGAATTGCATTGGGGATGAAAAATTCATCCCCTATTTATAGGACAATGGGGGATGAAAATTTTAGGTCAAGTTGGGCATTGGGAAATTTATTTGCTTCTTCCTCAAGATACAATCTAGAATATATCCAATATATTCTATTTCCCAAAATATCTCCCAACAAAATCTTCTCCTCCTTCTTGTCACACAATTTTCGAAAATATCCAATAAAATAGGGAAGAAATAAGATCTTTTACTTTTCTTGAATTTATGGGATAAACTTGTATCTCAAGAATACTTATTCCATAAACTTGTATCTCAAGAATACTTATTCCATAAATTTCCACTTGCAAGATTTGGTATGATAAAGATTTTGAGCCCACCAAGGGGACAAATCAAGCAAGACGTGCTTGCACACGATTCTCCGTATTAAATCTTAGCGATCGTCTTGTAACTAATAATATGCCCAAGATATAAGGTATCGAATCGCAATGATTCTCTTCCCATCATAAGTTAAAACAATAGTTATTAATTTCACATGATCATATTTAAGGAATGGAGATTAAGAAATAGCGCACCACTAAGGTCTAATTCTTGTATATTCAGTATCGAAAAATTTATCCTCCTGTAGGTCCTATTCAGCGCATCATAATGCACTAGTGTAATCTCTTGGTCAAGACAAGTCAATCTGAGTCTTACACTTCAACATTTCATGATGGATTGTTCATTTTCATCTGGGTTGTGAATTTGTACTTAATCACGAGGGACTGTTAATTTGATCTTCTGTGATCTGGTATGGCCAAATTAACTACAACGTGATACGTACTTACTTATCGAACAAGTTTGCAATAAATATATATAATATTCATTCATATTTAGTGCAACAGTGATAAATAATTTATTTCATTAAATAAATAAGAAATTCAGTTTGGTTATACAAAGTAAAAAGTATATTTTTTAGTATAACCCCAACACTTCCTCCGCCGCCGCAAGATCTACATCGCCCAATTTCTTCTCCACTGTTGTTGAGGAGGACGTTGGAGGCCGTTCCGAATCTGACACCCTAAATTCAGGAGTGTCTCTTCGCACTCCGCGAAGTGTGAGACACTTGGACCTTTTCTATTGATGGTGAGAGATTTGGGCCACCAAGTGTTTTTACTAAGGCCCAGGTTACTCAAACCTAGAGATGTTAATCCGGGGTCCGGCTAAAACAGTGTCCCCATTTAAACCTATTATACGCAGGTTGGTTAAGAGACAATAGAGCAATGGGAAGCCCGCTTAAAATTGACCTTTTGGCCCCGCATGATAGTTAGCTCATGTTAATTTCGCCAAACCCGCTTTAGACCGTTTATATTTATATATACTCAAGTTTTTTATTTTATTTTATTTTCTAATTTTTCAATTAATTTTTTTAAAAAAAATTTCACAAATTTAAATAAGGCAAAAATCAATTATGGCCAATCAATTACAAATTAAATATTTCTATTTGATTTAGTCAATTAATAATTAATCCTCTCCAATTCAATATTTTTTAACAGTTTTCAATTTCTATTGAATTGAATAAATAAGTAAAATATTAATTCAATATAAAATAATAATATAATATTTTTATAAATTCTATTATGAAATTTGTTCATAATATGAAACTGATATCATTATAATTATTAATTTATAAATGTGATGATACAAATTTTATATTATTAACTAATTTCATGGGAACTTTGCTCAATTATGTTATTAAAGATGATGAGAACTAATTTTATATTTTGAACATTGGTTATTAAAGATGATGGGGCAGTCTGGATCGAATTTTTGTCATTATGTAATGTTAATGTTTGAATTTTTTTTTGGAGCCCGTTAGGTGGCCCGTTTAGCCCATAACCCGCTAGGGTTAGGGTCAGTCTCCACTATTAGAGGCCCGTTTAAAATGAACCGCTTAAGGCTCGGGACCGTTTGGCTCAAGAATCCCTCAGAGGGCTGGCCCTAATGGGTTAGGGCCGACCCGTTTAACATCTCTACTCAAACCTGCATTTTTAGTAAATACACCATCTGAATTAATACACCACTTGTATGATGAATACACTTCTCTTGATTTCCTCAAAATACTCCAATATATACCTTTCTTATTCACGCATCCTTCTGTCCATTTTTTTTTTTAAACCTTGATACACCTCCACCCAAATTGTGAGGCGAGCGAGACAACTACGGCCTCGCCCGCGTCTGTCGTCGCCGCTGCTCGTCCGCGTTTGCCGCCGCTATGTAAAATTTTGGAGAAAGTTCCCGAATTATGTACATGAATTCGTAAAATTTTCTCGAACTTACTATAAAAATTTGAAAAATATTTCCGAACAGTAGGATCAATATTTCACATGTAAATCGACGGAAAAAAATTTCGAAGTTGGTATAATATTAGAAAATATTAATCGAATAACATGAAAAATCTCGAAAAATATTTCCAACCAGAATGATCATTTTTTCACATGTAAAATTCGAAAAATATTTTCAGCCTGTTATTGATCTCTTGTTTCTTCGTTTGAGGAACATCAAGATGTTGTAGCGCCAATACTTTCAATGATTATTATTCTTTGCTTTGGCAAGTTCATGGATATTCCGGCAGACGGCTTTTCAAAGATTATTATGCCTTACTTTAGCGAGTTGAAAGCTATTTCGACTCCTCTGCGTCACTTTTCTGAAGAATGAGTCATTTATGATTCGAGGTTGAATCTCACCGAAGAGGGGAAGGATTATGCAGAATGAGTCATCGCCTCATCATATTCCCACATATATTACGTATTTCCTTTAATAAGTTTACTAATTAATGTCGTTGATTTCCTTCTGTTATTACATTGATCATTCTTTGGGAACAAGGTAGGGTTTTACGTTTCATTAGTATAAATAGGTGCTATATTTTTATTGTAAGAACACATTTAATTATCGATTAATATATATTTCCAGGAATTTCCTGAGTACTTGAAACGTAGTATCTCCCCTTTGCAGAGCGTAGTACATGCTGCATCAAACACATTGATGTACCAGTTGCAGTGGGCTACTAGTGCAAAGAAATAATACGATCAACTTGAGAACTCGGCTCGGCTCATTTATACTGATAAACGAGCTCAAGCTCGTGAAATACTCTATTTAACTTACTCGAGCTCAACTCGTTAGGCTCGGTGATTAAGAATTTTCTTGTAATTCTATTAGGCTCGTTAGATTTCTTTACGAGTCGAGTTGAACTCTCTTTTCAGCTCGTTAATGTAGTCAAGTCAGCTTGAGTTGAGTTTAAATTTCAAGTACACAGCTCGAATAACAACTCTAGATGCAATTTTGACTAAAATAAATGAGTTAGTCTTATGTGAAAATTTTCACATGTGAATATCTATTTTGTGAACCATAATAATAGATAAATGAGTAGCGGACGAATCTAGCATCAAAGGTCCTTGTTGCCTGGTGTCGTGCGGATTCTTCGTTTGGTTGCTAGGTGCAAAAGGGTTCGAGCCCTCCTTTGCACAATTTTTTTTTTCTCTGTAAATAAAAGAAAAAAAAATTATGCTATTCTCTTGATTCGAACCTGAGCAATAAGATTTTTTTTTCTCTGTAAATCAAAGAAAATACAAATTTTGTTATTCTCTAGATTCGAACCTGGGCTACAAGAATAGTTTAAAAGTACACTCACCACTACAACTGTACAACACATTGATTATTTAATAAATATTCCCTAAAATATTTACCTAAATGATATATATATATATATATATATATTTTCTATGCGAATCATAAAATTGAAAAATTCTATTATTCTCTAGATTCAAACTTGAGCTACAAGAATAGTTTAAAAGTAAACTTACCACTATAACACATTGATTATTTAATAAATAATTTTTTTACTAATATATTTACCTAAATGATTATTGTGTACATACACTGCATATTGCTCTGTAGTACAATTTACGAAGGGTACATGCAAAAGTGAAACAATATTACATGCAAAACATAACAGTATTACATGTAAAAATATTGCATCCAAAACATAAGAAAAAGATAAAATTTTAAAGTGTATTAAATGCATAACTTAAACAATATTAAAATTCATAACAACAATCATTAATGTCGTCTACTTTGATTTCAAAAAAGAAATTGAAACAATATTACAAACAAACATAACAATATTACAAGTTGATGGTCCCGGTGGAAAACTCATTTTGCGCGTGCGGAAGCAAACATTTCGTGCGATGCATATAAAAACAGGGGTGAAGGAATGGTGATTACAGATTTTTGCGTTTTAAGCTCATGTGTTGTGTTTTGCTTATAATCGAATGCATATGACAATATAAGAACATAAAGCAATAAAGAACACAACAAAGTATAGTGGTTCGGAGACTCAAGCTCCTACATCCACTCTCCCTGTTCCTAGGGAAATTCCTTCAAACTGGACTTATCACCCTCTCGGGTTCGCCTCTAGATATTTAACGAGTTCTCACTCCAACTGGACTTATCACCCTCTCGGGTTCGCCTCTAGATATTTAACGAGCTTTCACTCCTACGGGACTTATCACCCTCTCGGGTTCGCTTCTAGATATTTAACGAGTTCTCACTCCTACGGGACTTATCACCCTCTCTTGGGATTGCCTACCCTCCCTTTCGGGATTGCTAGATGTTTACCGAGTTCACACTCACCTACAAACTTAACCGACTGATTTGGGTAAGGTTTGTTTGGTTTCAACCAGGTTGAGATTTTCCTTACATTTGTTTAACCTCAATGCTAAGGTTGAGAAAATCTCTCTAAGCTTAGGATACATCGGGGTTGCTTAGATTGGGTTCTAGAACACTCTTGAACATATTTGTATATCTACAGACTTGTGTTCTAGGTGGGGAATGCTTTGGGTATAACTCTCTTTGGCTCAGAAGATCTCGCTATAATCTCCACGCATCCACACTTTACTTTGATGGAAGAACTTAGATTTATAGTGTGGATTTGAATGTTACCGCTGGAGAGAGAATCACATTCAAATCCATACTATTCTTGTAAGTACAAAGCCACTTTCTTCCTCGGGCCGGGTTGTCTTCCTCTCATCGTCCATGTCACCGATTCTAACGGCTATATTCCTCGATTCCTAAATTTCGAATCATTCAAGATTCTCTCGAGTCTCAAAGGTGTCTTCAGAGACAACCGAGTCTTCAGTTTCTATCCGAAGTCTCGTGTTTATCCGAGCCTCGGATACTTGATTCAAAGAGACTTCTTCAATGACCTTGTCCTTCGATCAGTATATCGACACTCAGCCGACCGAAGTTCGCTTATCCGAATTTAGACATCCCGACCTTCAGTGTCACTTCGACCAAAGCATCTAATTTCTTCTTTGCCCGATCCGATCAAATTTAGACCGATCCGATCAACACTTCTTCAGATCAATATCTCAGATAAAGATCAGTCAAGACATTAGGTTTAAGATATCGGGAGATGTTTGCTTTAGCACATCCGATCTCAATCACGCCCGATCTTGATCATCCGCTTCATCTTCATATCCGATCTCGATCACGTCGATCTCAATCGCCCCATCCGCTCCTTTTCTCGATCCGTAACCTTCTTCTCCGATCTTCCTCGGTTTCTTTTTATCGATCAAATTTTGTCCGCTTCCGATCACCATATCAAATTAATCGCTTTTCCGATCATCCGATCGGTATATTCTGGTCATCCGATCTTCCGATCACCGGGTTTAGTTTTTCTTCTCTTCCGATTTTGCATTTTGCTCATCAAGAACTCGAACTCATCTATCTCATCCGATCTCGATCAGCCTCGCTCGCAATTTCGCCTCGATCTCGATCATCTACGCCCGATTTCGTGAATTCCCCTCAACTTGTTCTTTTTTCGCTCCCCTCAACTTGTTATCTGTAAATTAGCTTCAATAACACAAGTTGATAATGTTTTGGCATAATTCATCAAAACTAAAATATCCCAACACAAGTTATGAAGGGTGTCTAATAAAAAAAAAAAATATTACATGCAAAATATAACATTGTTACTAAAAAAAAACAAGTTTGAACGTGTTATATGTACAATTTGTAAACAAATTTATTAATAAATGTTTCGTTATATATTTTTAACTCTGTTTTTATTCATCAATCTATTGTGAATGTAATATACAAATAATTAAAATATACGTACATACCTAATTAAAATGGTTAAATACAATTTATTGTTTAGAAAGTTTTAATATCAAAATATTTAATGGGAACCCGTGTCCGACCTATAGGTAATGTGGTCGAATTTTTTTCTTCATTAAACAGATATACTTAAATCAAAATAAAAAACAGGATTTATTGTATAAAAAATCTCTATTTGGAACATTTTTTTCTTTATTAAACAAATATGTTTAATCAAAATTAAGAAACAAGATTTATTATATAACAAATCTCAGTTTGGAACATATAAAGTTGTAGCATAGCGACTAGGAAGTCTTGTCTTTGCTCCTCAAACCTAGGTTCGAACCCCCCAAAAGTTTCACATAAGACATTGTCAAAATAAATTTATCTAAATTGTAGCATAGCGGCTGGGAAGTCTTGTCTTGCTCCTCAAACTCGGGTTCGACCCCCCATAATTTTCACATAAGACTTAATCAAAATAAATGTATCCAAATTGTAGCATAGCGGCTGAGAAGTCTTGTCTTGCTCCTCAAACTCGCGTTTGAACCCCCTAGAATTTTCACATAAGACTTTATCCAAATTATTTCTTTTGAATGAATAAAATTATGTTAAATTTGAGTCAAAATTGCATTAATTGTCTAAACGACTGATGTATAGAAGTTTTTGCCCGAGAACTTATGAGTTTTAAATTCAAGAATCATGATCTAGGTTCACCCCATCCGATTTGGTATAGGTAGGGAGTCGTCTACCTTTATATATCCTTACGCATAATTTATAACGCACATCAAAAATCAGTTTTACTTAATAAAATACTATCAATTTAATTAGTTTTTTCATTTCCTGATGTTTTTGTTAATTCTGTTGGGATTTACTTTTAGAAGTGGGAATAGATCAGGCGGGCCAAGCATCACATGAAAAAGTCTGGGCCTGGTATTTATTTTTTGGCTCAAGCTTAGCTTATTATCTATCATAGACTTTTTTATTAGGCTAGGCCTGACCTTTTTAGTGAATAAGCCGGACTTGGAAGCCTTTTAAAAGCCTATATAAGAGATATCTTTTTTAAAATCTTATTAATGCTATTATTCATTATAAAAAATTCAAAATTCCACCTATAAAAATTTTAAGTGTAAAAATAATAATAATAAGTGCTTCATCAAATCATCAAAAACAATAATAAAATCATTATAAAAGTGAATAGTTGTTAAAATATTTAAATCATTATAAAATTATTTAAAACATTATAAAAATTAATAATTATCGTGTTGCGTTACTTGCATTTGTATACTAGATATATTAATATAATTTACAATTATATAATTATATATATATACGAATTTGATCATATGCCCGCAGGTGGACACAAACTTATATGCCCACCGCTTATGTGGTGCGCCACATATGCAAGGTCTCCACCATCATTTAATTAGTTTCTTTAATTAATTCAATTTTTTTTATTTATATATATTCCATATTTTACCCAATTTCATTAATTATATTAAAAAAAATTACCCAACCCGAACCCAACCCGACCCAAACCCGAACCCGGCCCGAGTGGTTCATGATTCACCCGGCCCGAATGGTTCATGGTTTAGGGTTCATGATTTAAGGTTTAGGTTTATATAATTAATGAGACGATTTGAATTAATTAAATAAACTAATTAAATGATGATGGGGACCTTGCATATGTGGCGCGCCACATAAGCGGTGGACATATAAGTTTGTGCCCACCTGCGGGCATATGATCAAATCCGATATATCGGGAATGATATAGAGCCCACCAGTGGGTACTATAATTCGGCAAATTCTCTTGTGCACCATTTGCACCAATTTAGAATTGGTGCAATTGGATTTTTTTTTCAACTTTTGTTTTCCAGTATTTTTTTCATTTTTTTTTTAGTTTTTTACCCGACCTGAACTCGGCCCGACTGGTTCATGGTTCACCCGACCCGAATGAGTTTAGGTTTTTTTTGTAAAGTTTTTTTAAATGCCCGTTCAGGACCCAACCCGGCCCGATCCGAACTCGGCCAAAGTGGTTCATGGTTCACCCGACAATGGTTAATGGTTTAGGGTTTAAGTTCATGGTTTAGGGTTTAGATTTAGAGTTCATTGTTCATCTAAAACCTAAACCATGAACCTTAAACCCAAAACCATTAACCATTCGGATCGGGTGAACCATGAACCACTTGGGCCGGTTCGACGCCGGGCCGGTTGGTTCGAAATCCGTATTTAAAAGAACCGAGAGAAAAAAACTAAACCCATTCGGGTCGGGTGAACCATGAACCAGTCGGGCCGAGTTTGGGTCGGGTTGGGTTCGAGTCGGGTAAAAAACTAAAAAAAAAAAAAAACGAAAAACAAAAGTTGTAAAGAAAAAATCAATTGCACCAATCTTAAATTGGTGCAAATGGTGCAATTATGGTATAAAATTAAATGAAATCCAAAATATCTATATATATGGTGATTAAGGAAAAAAATAAACTTTCTTATATTGCACTGCCACATAGTCAGCCACGTAGGCGGTGGACACAATTATAGCGCTCACTGGTGGGTTTTATATCATTTCCGAATATTAGAGATAATGATCCACATGAATATTAATTAATGTTAGAGATAATGAGTTTTTAAGAGATACATCAAAATATTCAAAAGTTTCTTTATTCTTATAATATTTCTTTCTTTTATTTGATTCTTTAAAAATTAAAATTAGAACTATAAAATTAATGATATTTAATGCTCATTAATTATTATCACATCATCTCGTTATATAATGATGACACGTGGATACATATTTTAAAAAAATACGAGTAAAATGAATAAGAGGACGCCATCAATATAGAGAGATATTGTATTTGGTGACGCTATTATGAGTGTGTTTTGAAACACTTAAAACAGCTTCCAGAAGCAATTATTTTCAAAAGTTGTTAGAGGAAGCTTTGAAAATAAATGCTTCTGGAAGCTGTTTTAAGTAGTTTCAAAACACGCCCTATATATAGAATTAATTTAAAATAACTACTGATGATATGCCAATAAAATAATGAGTATGGAGTAATATGAATTTTAATAGTTTCATTTTCAATGTTTAAAAAGAACTGAAGAAGAAAAATAAATATTTTATAGAAAATAAATATTATAAAAGAAACATTTAATTGATACAATCCCTTAAAATCAACTTATTATTTCTGATAGTAGATTTTAGTGATTAATTTATTTTCACAGATTCGCCCATTTTCTTATTGTTATTGTAGGAATGTGATCGTGTAGGTTATGGAGTAATTAATTTGCATATTATAAATATTAAAATTTTGTAATTTTTTTAATTAAATATTAATATTGTGATTTAAAAAGAAATTGAATATAAAAAAAAATCCCGCATATGTACTATAATAATAACACGAACTCTCTTATTAAACTTGTTCATATTATGAATTTGATATCATTAACTTATCAATTGATACCACTACATTTATAAACTGATATCTATAACATTTAATATTATGGTATCAATTTATAAATATAGTAATATCAGTTGATAAGTATTATTATATAAATTTCATATTATAATCAAGTTTTATGAAAAGTAAAACTTTCAACGATACCCTTTTTTAGGTTTGTTTTAATCAGAACGCCAACGGTAATCACTTCTATTTTAAGTGATTTTATTTTAAAAAATTCGGCCACACCAACTTTTATAAAGGAAATTCTGCTCTGTTCCAATGGGGTTGCAAACACCCCTTCATCTTGGATTTCTTAATAATTAATCTCAATGATAGTTAAATTTAATAAAAAAAATAAAAAATAAAAAACCTCATATCCCCACTGCTTGCATGTTTTTTTGAGAAAACTATTTTTAACACATTTATTTATTGTCTTTTTTAATCAAAATTGAAATCACTTTTACCTTTGCAATATCCTCACAGTCTCAATGACCCTATGAAACTGGAAAACCTTGAGCAACACCTTAGAAGGCCAGCTTTCTTGAGATGTTATTGTACCTAAACATTTACACCATAGCAACCCATTATTAATTTTTGGATCCGCCCTTGCTGCTTGCAATACCTAATATAACTTGTGGGGCCCAATGAAGATCGAAACCCTAACCCGTACTTGGTAAGAGATGAACATACCTAAGACTTGCCATTAAAGATTCGCATTCTATTGTCCGGCCTTGGAATCTTGACGATGAATTATCCCCACGACGGAATTTAAACTCCATAACTTTGTGAGATCAACTTTCAAAGCATCCTACGGCCATGGCTTGTTACGTTTTGAATAACGATACGCCCAATAAATGCATCTCTGCATGAATCCACTCTCTATTTGTATAATTCATCACTGATCACAGAGAAATACTCCCCTTTCTGAAATTTGTCCAAAACCTGTAGGCCCAACTATCAATCTCAATTCCTCAAATCATTGTATGCATAAATTCTGATCACCCACACTTAGATTAAGTACACCCTGCAAAAAAAAAACAAGGTAGAAATATTATTCATACCAAAGAATTAAAAAAATCAAATTCATGTTAAAATGATAAAACACCAAGATAACTCATTTGGTTCTTCACAATTTACTTTAATGTAAATAAGAATTAACTGAGAAAGACAGAGTCGAGGGAATCAACAAACATCACACGAAGAATAATAAAAACGTACGATAGAATTCCAAAACCGACAGTAGATCCCCGTCCCAAGCCTAAACAGCGGAATCCAAAACAAAGATCAAAGAGAAGATCTAACTAGAGACACAAAAACCATATAAATAGACTCTAAACCTAACTCTAACTTAAGCCCTATGCAATAAAGCCACGGGGCAATTTATTCAATATATTAAATGAAGAGAAACCCTAACAACAATATAACAGCAGCTTACCAATGCATTACTGAACCAAGTTTACTCAGCTTAGTTCAGATTGCTTCAGCTGGCTTCCCATATGAACCTCAGCTTTCAATAGAAACACAAAAATGTAGCAAAACCACATTAAAATGAATTAGTGAATCTTCATATTATTGACTTAAAAAACATGCATAATCATAACTCACCAGCAATAATACCCCAATTAAAAGGGCAATACTGGTAGCTTTCTGGGACTACTTACACTGGTGCATATATAGTTCCCATCAAATTTTCACCTTCCTTACTTCAAGGTGATCATATTCACATTTCTTCCTGCAGACAGAGAACAGTAAGTGTGAGGCCAATATGATTTGTGTAGGTGTAGACTCCGAAATTAATAAATTTCGGTTTCTACAGCAGGTTTAATAAATGAGCAAAGAAAACTACCTTCTTTGGGTACATGCGATGTTTTTAATGGACTTCTCGGATCTCAAATGAGATTTGTGTGATATGATTGACCATCGCATCGTTCTTGGTAATTATTTAAACAAAGTATATCACCTTTTGATTGGGACAACATTCATATTTGAGCCAAGAAAAGTTGGCCACAAAAACAAAGCTAAGATCATGGTAAAATCTGTCATGCTTATTTAGAAAGTATCACAAGACCAAACTTATGGAGTAATACTTGTAGCTTTCCAAATACAAAAGTAAACAGTAACACCTATGAATATTTTGACAAATTAAATATCTTAGCCTCTTGAGCAAATGTGGGACTGAATATCCTTTGCTTTCACGTGATTTTCTCGGTGAGATCCATCAATTATCCTTCAATAAGCATCAAGTATTTAAAGATTGACAAGATCAGCATAGAGAGAATGTTGAACTGGGAAAAACGCACTAATATAAATTAATTAAAAGCTGAATCTTTCAAAAAAATAGGCCTATTCATGGCTTAAAGCATCAATGAGGCATTACAAAATAAAGACATGGGGATTTAAGCAAAAGTAAGCATACAAATGACACATATGGCATAAAACCACAGAAACGTTTATCATTCCTAGTATACATGTTGAACAAATATGATCACCAAGAAAAACTTACTGCTATTCCGAAACTATTCAGAAATTAGAAAAAGAACTACCTAAACTGCATCCAAGCTTTCCGATATTCGGGATTCAGAAACAGAAGCTCCAATCTTCTTTTTTTATTTCTCCTAGAGTATGTCAGAAGGGGCTTGGTATCTTCAGAACTTGTCTCCTTAACATGAGGTTGTCCAGAAACTCTTCCCTCAGCTGAATCAAGATCTGTAGTCACGTTGAGAAGCTCCAAAGGGAGTGCAGCAGGATCCAACTCGTAGCAATTCTTAGGAGCATTCTCAGCTTCTAGCCCACTCAGGACGTAGAAAGGGACCTGATGAGAGAATCTAAACATCTGTTTCCTCGAAATTGTTCTCTGATCCAAGAGTTGGTTGAAGACTGACGTGAAGCCAGGCACTTTAACTAGTGGAGCAACCAAGATGCCTCTATCTTCAGTGTAGTCTTCAAGTACCACCACCACATCATATTTATGTATTATTTCAGCAGCAGTAGTCTCATCCCAATCAGGGGACCAGTTCCGGTACAATGCCCAAACATCCCCTTTTGTTGGGAAAATCTGAATCACACCTCTTGCCCCCTTTACTGACTTAACTGGATGAGAGAAAGAATATAATCTTTTACTGATTACACTCTTTCCAGCCCTAAAATTTCCACTAGTCTTGGTGAAGCCAGAAGGTATCCAAACGAGGGGCCCAAATTCAGAACTGGACTTTGAGTTCAACCAGCTAATTTGCATCTTAAAAGGGCATCTGGATAGGACATGTTGAACCAGAGCATAATAACGAGGCATGCCATCATCGTCATCATATGCAGCCCATATTTGACCCTCAGTGAAGGATTCCTCTATTCTGTCATTGTCAAAATTGTGGAAGTTGGCGTCTGGAACAACCATCGACTCATATTCATCAGGTGGATCAATTACAGTCTCTTCCACATTTGGAGATAAACCATCTGTGCTTTTATCTGTCCTTGGATGGATGCCAGTACCAACTTGATCCAATGTATCCAAAGAATCCCTTCTTCTATTCACTCTCTTCAAATGCGGAGAGTCAGATTTTGCATAATTCCATTTGTTTAGCTGGTTAGGAATATCCAGCTTTGCCTTGCTCATCAGCATTACACGCAGCTGAGTCTTAGATAACTCCTCAACACTGTTTGGTTGTTGTTCTGCTGCCCCTTGGCACTTTTGCCTATCTTTTCGTCTCCTTTTCAGTGGCTTCTCTCTCTGAAGACCACCAGAAACAGTAGACGGGGCTGAACCTGTTCCCAAATTGTCTGGTCCTCTTTTGGCATGCTCAATAGACGGCTGGCTTCGATCATCTTGCGTGGTTCTTGCAACTGAGGGTGACATATGTGTGGTACCACCTGATGCAACAACCGGATCTTGTTTCCGTTGAGGGGGAGTGCTACTTTTGGCAAAAGGAGCAGACACCGCTGTTGCCAAAAAAGGCTGCCGGCAGCGAGGACATAGAAGTGTCTGATCCAGATAAATCTTCTGAAATTCGTACATTACCTTGCACCCATTGCAGCTCGTCCAAAATGACTCAGGGTTTGACGAGCAAGTTCTGGGGTTTGACTGGTTTTTTAAACAAGCAAACCAACTCTGACGCTTTCGAGCAGCAGAGGCTGGTGCTGGAGTCTTTTGATGCTGGGGAATCGGTGGAGGATTTCTGGCAGAACTTTGCTGATTACCAGAAAGTGGAACATTCATAGAGCTGGTTCCAGTTGTTGGATTAAGTGTTCGGGGTGGAGTGTAGTGTGAACTGGCAGCTGGCGGGGACCACTGATGACTTGGGTGGTGCGAAGAAGAAGACGGTTGGCTGGGGGTAGTATATGGTCGAGTAAATACAGGCGAAGGATTAGTGGCATGAGTTTTTGAATTGAAGCTGCCAGCCTGATTTGAAGCTCTTAGGTTCAGCATCATATCATATGCACTTCTTTGGTCTTTATTGGATAGCACCCCCCATGCCTGAGAAAGGATCATGAAGGCACCAGCTGCCCCGTCTACCTTGTTTTTGTCAGGATGAATGGACAAAGCCATTCTTTTATACTGCTTCCGCATAGTTTCTTCGTCAGCGGAAGGATCTACACCCAATATTCCATAATAGTCCACTTTACCATTTCTGGTGTGCTCGTGTGCAACATAAACATTGATGACGTCAAGAAACTGCGACAGACCTTCAAGCTCCGGGAAGAGATCTTGAGCCTTTAGAGCCAACTTCTTTGCTCCGATAAAATCTCTCTCTTTTAACTTATTCTCCGCAAATACTTTGGCCCTGATAGCTTCACCTTTATTGCATTCCATTTTAAGATATATTAGCCTTAACCTAGTAAATCAAAAGAATGATTGTAAAAATAAGATTTTAGCAGAAAAATAATATCACGATTTACAAAGAATTCACAATGCAGTGAGAAGATGTATGAATCAGTACTTTTTAAATTCACCTATGTGCTCAATGAAGTCTAATAAAATTGATAAACTTAACAAATTTCAAGCAAAGACATAACAATAACTTTAAGAATGAACGTCGGAATTTGGATTGAAATATTAATAATAATAATAAATGAATGTATTTCTAAAGAAACTTTCTGGGATTAAAGCTACATATCTAACATATGAGTCAATAAAGCTTATATGCACACATGTTAACAATTATATAAGTACTTACAGTGCATGCTTAATAGGTTTGTGAGTAAGAAAGATATAAAAGGATCTGCTTTTTATTACAAAAAAGGCTTTACTAAACTCAAGAGAGTTAAAGATTATTACCAGAAACGTGGGTATCTTACAGTTATAACATATGTGCCACTACCTATATCATTATAAGTAAATGTAATGACGTACAAAGAGTTAACTCATTAATAATAAATTTAAAAGTAGCGCAGCAATTCCCGAAATGGAAGTCTACCCTTCACTAAATTCAGCACACATCCAGGCCATCATATCAATTGTAAGTGGGGCAAACAAAGATAATTGCAAATATGCTATTGCAACAAGGGGATGTTTTTCTCAGGGAACTTCAAAATCGGGATTTTGTGTATAGAAATAAAGGGTAAGCGGCAAACCCACAAATGGATAACTGTAATACCGAACTTTTCAAACCCGTAAATCATATTGGCGCTAGAACCACATGCATCTACATATGCACACACATGATTTTCATAATAAAACAGCATAAACAAGCAGATTTTTATAAAAAAAAAAAAATTAAAGCTGATCATCAAATATCAATTCTGTACATTTGGGAAGTTCATGCTTTGTTCTTCAGAGAAACATGTTTTCAGATGATAATGATAATCTAAGCTTCAAAAGGGTCCTGGCAAAAAAAATAAAAAGTATTGATATACCTATGCTTCATATGGATCCTGGCAATTCTTTGTCTTCTTCTTTATTTTCTTTTTCTTTTTTATTAGAGAACTTCCTCAGATCTAAAACCAACAATCTAAAAATATTCAGAGTATATCTTAGCAATGCTAGAATTTCACACAATCTTAAACCCTAGGCATATAATGCTTCAATCACTCCCAGTCTAATTTCAATGAGAATGATGCAAGAATGTTCTAGATCTCGGCATTGATATTCAAGCAAAAAACATAAAGGTGAAAAAAAATTATATACAACATCGAAATTAACTGAGATTAAGTCTGGAAGAAAATATTCCAAGAAAGAAAAAAACTGGAAAAGAGACAAGAATCACATAAAACTCCAATTGACTTAGAAATAATCAACCTTGATCAGAATTTACAGCATGCAAACTCACCAATGCATTGATTCAACAAAAACCCTCAATCCCAACTTGCATATCAGTATAAACTCATAAAACTTGATTTGATTAAAGATTAAAACATGGAAACAATCGTATGAGAATTCAGGTAGAGAAGTGAAGAAGTATACCTAGTGGTGATTGCTTTAGGGGACGGCTGCTGAATTTACCTCAGAGCAGAAGACAAATAAGCGGAGTTTTCAGGATGTTTGCAAGAACTATAAAAATGGAGCTTTTATTCTGAGCGTCTTTTCCAAAAATCTGTAAAGGAAAATTGTAATAAATGTGTGTAGAGATTTTTCTTGGGAGCCACCTTTTTTTGGGGGAAAGTTTTGGAGCTGCATGTATTAAACCCTAATCATAGTTTAAATTTAACCATAATCATTATGTGAAATTAATGTGTAATCTACCCCAGCATATGCTATAAATTAGAGTGCTTTTCTGAATTTTGTTTAGATTGTATTTTGAATTATTGCCATATTTGCTTGATATTTCACATTTTCAAAAATAAAAAAGTAAATTTCTTGGATACTTTTCTTTTTTTTTTTTTAATTCTGAATTATTGAAAGTATAAAACTATTACATAAGAAATATTAAAAAAAAAAATCTTTTAATTTCTATGTTGGGCCAGGTCCAAATATAATCTAAAATAAAATTTCATTTTTTCATGAATTTGGTGAGTGGTAATACCATTCACCATGAACATGGAATTAATGAAATTTTCCATTCTAATTATATGGAAAGATTATGTGTTGTAAAACCATAAAGCCAAAACAAAAGAAACCGCGTTTACAGCTGCAATACCAGCAACACTTAAATGTCTTATGGTTTTTCTCATTTGAGACAACCTTTCTGGTAATCTTATGAGGTCAGCAGTGAGGTATCTTTATAATATATGTATATATGTATGTATACACTCGCACATATATAAATATGTATATACTCCCTCTGACCCAAAATGTTTGTCGTTTAAGAACGTTTCACACGAATTAAGAAAGTCCATTAAATTAAAATAAATATATGAGTAATGTGTCATTTTTACCCTTTTATTTACCTACATGACCATTTATTGCATATTTTTACAAAAGCAAATATAAGGACAAAGTTAGAATATGACATTTAATTCTCCCAGATTAGTGCAAAATGTCAAACATTTTGGGAAAAAAAAAATTCACACTAGAAAGACAAACATTTTGGGTTAGACTGGTAGTAGGATATATGCATTAATGAGATGAGATAAAATGAGTTGCAATGAAGAGAGAGAAGAAAAGTAGAGGTAAATAAACAATGAAAACTTATTATATATATAATAATAATTAAAATTGCAGATGAAGATGTGTAAAAATAACAACATTCTAAAGATGAAGATATCTAAAAATATTTCATAACTGGACACAGTAAACTATCAAAAGCCACCAAAATGGAGAAGAAAGTTTCTCAAGGCCTCATAGGCATAGACAAGATCCTCAAAATCCTTGCATGCATAATATCTCAGGTATCAATCAAAAAGAAAATAAGCACAAAATAGGAGCATGAAAACAAAAGCGTATGCATGATGATGAAGCAAACACTGAGCAGGTGGCCATACCTTACCGACATTCAACAAGTTTCAACCACAAACTTAATTGCTTCAAGTCTGAATTGAGTTTTTCAGTTCTGGTGGAATCCCAAGAATGCGAGAGAAGGTTCTTCGGATCTGAATTCCGTATATGACCTTACGGGGCCCAAGAAAATGGTTGCAGCAAATAAGAATATACCATAACCGAATGCACATGAAAGTTCACAAGTCAAAACAAGAGAATTCTTTATACCATAACCTTTTGCCCTATCTTGTGGTTGATGGGGCATGGGCAAAGGGCAGAGCTGCCTACTTTTTACACTTAGAACAAGTTTAACAAGGAAAAACCAAAACACGACCAAGAAAGGGATTACATGAATTCTTTGGGAACACATGGAAATTATATTAGCTCAAATAAACTATTCAAGAAACATACTAAACCACAATAATCAAATACATCGATATCAACTTAAAGCAACATTCAAAATCCACATTTGAAACATTCACGTGATTGATCCATCATGTTCCACAAATTCTTTTCTTCATAGTAGTTGTTGGAATTCAGTATCCATGTAACAGGGGTACCTTTGGAAACCTCTTATTGGTCTTGGCTTAAGTTCATTGTTTTATAAACTTCAACAATTACTCTTATTCGTAAACAGAAACTAATGAAACAGCTATATCTAGAATTTGACCAAATCTTAACCGAGAATTAATGTTTTAATACCTTCATTAACTGCCATATCATTTCAAGCTCAATGAAACATGCACATTACATTACAGCACTTCCTATCTCCAATATAAACCTAATATGGCCATGATTATTTAGGTTATCTTGCAGCTAATTTTACACTCTTTCACTCTTATATATCCATTTTTGAGTTTATGTAACAAAGGGCTGCAAAGGTGTGAAAAGAGCTGTTCCGTTAAGGTGGATCAATTACTTGATAATTTGAAAAGGAGAGATATTTGATAATTGAACTCCATGCAGTTCTTGGAAACAGGTAGTACTACTACTACTCAATAATAATTATAACATTTTCAAATCAAATTAAACCTCAATTTCTTAAATTAAACAGGTGAGATTGCTGCACAATTAACCTGCGAGAACGGATAATGAAATCAAGGAATAACTAAGGCAAATGCACTGAATCCAACACTAACAAACCCTTCTCAGCAGTCGATATTATCAGAGACTGGAAATAGCAAAAACAATTACAAAACATCCCAAGGCTGGAGAGAACTCACCTTCATCGACGCGCCTCACAATTCAAATATTAATCAACAAATTCTCCCAGAAAACACTAGTACCACACTTACTAATTTGGCACCGGTCTCTTCCAATTCAACGCATGAATGCTTCATCAAATATTAATCAACAAATTCTCCCAGAAAACACTAGTACCCAACCTATCCGGGCTTCTCTTTTCCAGTAGCTGAACTACGGGCCCAATATCGGGCTCCATTACTGCGATTCGAATCCGAGTCGAGACTTGATTGACCCAAGGAAAATCACTCGTCATTTTCTATTTTTCCGGTGTTTGGTCTTTTTTTTTTTTTTTTTGACGGAGGTGTTTGGTCGTGAATTGAAATGATTTTAGCGTTTTTTTTTTCATTCATTCAGCTAATGACACGTAACATCCTTTATTTTGATGTAATTAAATAAACAAAATAATATCACAAAGAAAGTGCAAATACGATTGATTTAAAATTATGGACAAAAACTGGTGTGAATTCATATTCAGATACTCAATTTTTTTAGTATCATTGTTATATGTAAAAATTAATATTGTTATACATAAAAAAAATTATTATTTAAAAGATATTTTATATTTTTTAATAGTAATTTTTTTTATATAAAATAGTAATTTTTTTTATATATAATAGTGATAGAGTTCAACCTAATTTATAGGAGTGTTACTCAAAATTATGTATATTCTTTGCTTTGATTTATTGATTTATTAATTTACACTTCCCTGATTATTGTGCGTTAATTTTAGTTTATGTATGCTTGTGGATCATAATTCGGAGTTATTCGGAAGATTGAAAAATTATGAGTTTTTAAATTATAATGTGAAATAAGTTACAAAAAATTTAATAAATAAACTTACAATCGGTTCTCAAAATATTATTAGGCGTTCTTAAAAAATTTTAAGAAAAAAAAAAAAAAAAAAAAAAACCATACAAATGAACGGAATGGGCAACTGAGATGTAAGCAAAAATAGTAGGAATGCAATCCAACCGAGTCGAGTTGAACCATAAAAATCTTGAGTTTAGTTTATTTATTTTTTAACTGAGCTCGAGCTTAATTATCGATGATTTACGAACTTTTTCAAGCTTAATTCTCTACAAGTCTAAATCGAGCTTAATAAATTTAATTTTAAATTAGATTATTTATTAATTTATTAATTAATTATATAATAATAAATTATATACTCCATTTCTTAAAATCATATATATCTACTGTATTCTATAATTTCATTTAATTAAATATATTTATTAGATATTTTTATTTTTATAATATATATTTAGTGTGAATATTTTAATTAAGATCAAACTACTAATTATAATTTATATGAATTAGCTCATGAGCTTACTAACAGACTTATTCACAAGGTAACGAACCAAATACCATTAAGTTGAGATAGTTTGTTTATATTGATGAGCTCGGACAAATATTTATTGAGACGAATCTCGGATAGTTCTCAAATGACTTGATTTAAAAAGAAATGTCATATTTATATTTTCTAGTTACAAGTACTATTTTTACAAATTTACTTTATCTAGGTCGTGATATGAGGTAGATACTTCTTTATAAGTATTAGTTGTATTGTACAATTCAAATGCATTTTTAAATGACATTACTAAAAGATATTAATTGGTCAGTATTAATTATTTTAGCTGAATAATAATATATATTTTTATTGAACAATATTAGTTGTGCAACAATTTCACGATGCAGTCGATCAACTAGATATAAAATGAACAAATTAGTTAAAGTACGCAAATGGAGTACAAGAAATATAATATAGACGAATGAATTGATAATACAGAAGACCCTACGGAAAAGGAAAAAACTTTGGGTAATGTTGAGACCACCAAGTTCACTAGTATAGGCCCGATACGAGCGATTGTGAAGGGAAAAGTCTAGAGGGGCAGAGTGAATAAACTTTTCACACTTTTTTGTGAGCTTAGCATGGACAATTGGCTTTGTGAGAATCAACTTCTTATAATGCTGAGTGTTGAAATGAGTATTAACAGCTTAGTCTGATAACTAACCTAGTAATTGCTTGTGTAAGCTTGAGTTGGACAACCATCATGATCAGTTGAGTGTGGAAGCTTGTGAGCCCTTAATTCGTGTAGAAAATCTTTTTTAAAGTTATGCTCAAACTTGTGATCAGATGAGTATATGAATGTTATTTTAGAAAGATATGCAAATGACAGTTTAAGAGTAGTTTAAATACAAAGCTCTTACGTTTACTTTTCTTTATCAATGGGGTAATTCATTGATCTCATGATTCTTTGGTTTAAAGTGTGAAGGTGCACTAGAGTCACTTGTTTCAAACTAGAGATTATACCACTAGAAGTTTACTAAGTTACAACCCTTTATAAATTATCAATCTATCAACTAGTTTATCACTTACTAACCTCACAAACAATCTACTAAACTTGTATGAGAATCTTGTCTTACAATATTCAGCCTTGAAGCTGGGATTGAGAGGATTTCTTCTCAACTTGGATATGAATGAACATAAACATTGACGATCCTAATAAGAAACTTCGATTCAGGAAGAGACCTTGATCTTTTAGCCAACTTCTTGTCCGGTAAAATCCTACTCTTTTAGCTTATTCTCTGCAATTACTTTAACCCTGATAACTTCATCTTTGTTGCATTTCATTTTTTTAGATATATTAGCATTAACCTAGTAAATCAAAATGATCACAAAATCAAATTTTAGCAGAATTAAAACTGAATAAATGGATCTGCATTGAAAGGATTCAACTAAGCTCAAGAGATTTAGTAGCAGAACTAAAGCTGTTTATAATTTATTGTAAAAACATGAATTGTATTACAATTATTACACACGTCGCACTACCTAGATCATTATCCGCAAATATAATGATTTAAAAAGAGTTAAGTCATTAATAATACAATTAAAATTAGCTACACAATTACAGGAGAGGAAATCTACCTTTCACTGCAAATTCATGCCATCGCTATCCATTTTACAAGAAAGCAAAAACAATTACGAATAAGTGATACTGTAGAAAATTAAGGGATCTTCACAATTAGATTTTTGTATATTGAAATAAAATGGCACGTAACAAACTAAATATAGAATATTTGTAGTACAAAACGTTTCAAATCCTTAAACTATATATAACGATATTAAGAGTGTGTTTTGAAACACTTAAAACAGCTTTCAGAAGCATTTATTTTTAAAAATTGTCTCACATCTTTTAAAAATAAGTGCTTCTAAAAGAGACAACTTTTAAAAATAAGTGCTTCTGAAAGTTGTTTTAAGAGTTTCAAAACACACCCTAAATCTCATGTACCTATAGATGCGGGCAGATGAAGTTCATAGCAAAATAACATAAGCAAGCAAAACAACGAATTTGATCATATGCCCGCAGGTGGACACAAACTTATATGTCAACCGCTTATGTGGCGCGCAACATATGCAACGTCCCACCATCATTTAATTAGTTTCTTTAATTAATTCAATCTTCTAATTTATATATATTTAATACTTTACTCAATTTCATTAATTATATTAAAAAAAATTACCCGACCTATACTCAACCCAACCCGAACTCGAACTCGAACCCGACCCGAGTGGTTCATGGTTCACCCGGCCCGAATGGTTCATGTTTTAGGGTTCATAGTTTAAGGTTCAGGTTTATATAATTAATGAGAAGATTGAATTAATTAAATAAATTAATTAAATGATGGTGGGACCTTACATATGTGGCGCGCCACATAAGCGGTGGACATATAAGTTTGTTCCCACCTGCGGGAATATGATCAAATCCGAGCAAAACAGACTATCAATAAATAAATTATGTATTTGAGAAGTTCATGCTATTAGAGAATTATTATATAAATGAATGAGTTTCACATCTCTCTAAAAGTTCGAACTATTAAATAAAATGAAAAATTTTCATGGTACCAAAGCCTTTGGTTCAAATCCCGCTGACAATAACTCTACCCATATTAAATCAACGAGTGGGTCTAATGTGCACCCGGGTGCATCGTGCACTCATAGTGCATTTTAAAAGTGTGCAACTATACAAAATAGAAACGTGCAACTATTCCAAACAGAAGCATGCAACTATATTCACATATTAACAGTTGCATTTTTCTGTGTAAATAAATCGCACTTTTCAGCATAACAAGTTGCACGCTTCTAAAATACACTATGAGTGCACGGTGCATCCGAATGCATACAAGACTTAACCTAAATTAACACGTTTTTTATTCTTTAATGAAATATATTTTAAATGATAATGATAATTTATAAATTTTCCTTGATAAACCAAAGCATGATGAGAGGGTGGGGAGTAAATTGGAAAATAATAATAATTTGAGTTACTTTATTGTTCTAATGGATTCTAAAAATTCTTCGTCTTTTTCTTTATTTTATTTTATTTTTATATTAGAAAACTTACTCGGATCTAAAATTGACACCCTAAACATATTCGGAACATATTTTAGCAATGCTACTAGGTTTTTTCTTACGTCAGTCAGGGTGTCGTACTCACTGACAATAGTCAATTAATCTCGTCCATTAGATCTGAAATCCTAAGGTTTAAAATTAGTGGTCTGCTACCTATTGTACTACGCGTCGTACTGATCATCGTACTAGCTATCGAATTGAGTCGTATTATCGCACTATTAAAATAAATTTAAAAAATTAAAAATTACAATTAGAAAGTTACAAATTTATCCTTATTTGATCTTAAAAAATTTAATTATAAGCTTTTATAAATTTTCCAATCTGTTGTCCTCCTTTTTATTTTTTTCTTCTTCGTGTATGTCTTTGGGTTTCTCTATTTTCCATGGCCGCCGCTGCAGAAGTTCTGGTTTGCCTGCGATTTGTTCCAGCGCTTAGTACGTTGTCGTCGCTGGTAGGCCATTGGGTTTCAATTGAAGAGATCGGCCGCTTCTTGAACTCTGTGTGCGACCAAGCGTCGCCGCTGCTATAGGGTTGTCGCCCCTGTAATCGCGACGCCGTTCCACCACCACGTCTGGGAGAAACAAATCCGCCGCCGCCTGTATGCAGTTCCCGGTAACCAGTGCCACAACTATTTCAATACAGTGTCCGATCACAGACACTGCTTAATTTGTTTAAACACAATTTCATCCAACTTTCTATAATTTT
This sequence comes from Stenogyne calaminthoides, assembly GCA_037126765.1. NCBI lineage: Eukaryota > Viridiplantae > Streptophyta > Magnoliopsida > Lamiales > Lamiaceae > Stenogyne > Stenogyne calaminthoides. Next base: position 5,836,934 of record JBBCBC010000012.1, read on the forward strand.
ACCTAAATCCTTTTTTTCTTAAACCACAATTTCGCAACAATTTAAATGCAACAGGAGAACTAATTGTTTCGCAGCTCATTTTGCCTATAATTTTTCATCCAAAAATTTCTATGAATGATAGACTGTGTTAGCAATTTAAACTGTTTCATTTTCCTTTATTGATGATTAATTATATGCAATTATCTGAAATTCAAAGCATTAGAAAAACTAATTGTCCTCTCCATGTTGAATCTTCTATCTATGAGTATTGTGTTTTAACTTTTAACTTCTACTGTATTTAGTCTCATATTTTTTATCTTCATGTTATTAATATGCATTACACGACAATGTAACATGATAACATCATCTCTACTCACTGCCTTAATATTGCTAAAAATGCAACAGGAGAACAATCCATAATTGAATAGAGAATCTGATGTGATATTTTGGAATCCAATTTAGCTTTTTCGCTTTGCTGAATATTATTGTAAAACATGATTGATTTATTATAAGGACCATTTAGTTGCATTCTTGATTGTTGTATAATCCTTGCTTTTGTGGTTCTTATAAGGTTGTTACACTGGTTGAATGGAACTCTGATCAATATGAGAATATATGACACCTAAAGTTTTCAATTATAGGAGAAGACTAGCAGGATATGATTCTCTTGAGAATGTAAGTGGAACATCTTCACTCCTCACTCTTGTTGAAATTTATTTGTAGTTTCATGGGAAAATCATGTTTTGATAATTTATGCTTGTTGCAAAGTTTACTTCTATTACTGTTGGCAATATTTGATAAACTTATTTATGCCTGTTTCTAGCTATGACAAGTCACATAGAGCAAGTAGGAATATAATGTGAATCATGTTTCTATTTTTGATCTTCTTGTTTATGATTTGTACCCAATATTCATAGAAGTCGTGCTTCAACGAAAGCAGAAGCTCATAAAAGGCACTCCATCGAAGTGACCCATAAAAATATGAATTAATAAAGTACATAACATATCATGTTCTTCTATTATTGATTGATGAATGCTCTCTTTAAATGAATGTAAATCTTTAAAACAGTTGAAATTATTTTTTCTCTAGGTCCTCATTTAATTTTGCGAATATTAAAATGTATTAAAAAAAATTAAGTTTTTGAGTGAAATTGAATTGTCTTGATTGAAACTAGGGTGTTTCTTACGTCAGTCAGGGTGTTGTACTGACTGACAATAGTCAGTTAATTTGAGTCATTAGATTTAAAATCCAAAGGCTTAAATTTAATGACCTGCAATGTGTTGTACTATGTGTCGCATTTACCATCGTACTGCTTCGTACTATATGTCGAATTATGTCGTACTTTCGTACTTTTATAATAAATTAAATAATTTAAAATATGCAATTATCAATTTACAAATTTGTTCTTTTAACACTTTCAAATACTACTGTGTTTAGGAACCCTAAGCGACTTCTCTCCTTTTGCTGTTGAGATAATTATTTATCGCCTGATTTTGTAATTTCTGGGTTGTTTGTTTGCTATTACTGATTTGAGTGGATAATCGTACAATTCCTTGCCCAAGCTAGTTCTGGTGAGCCTTCATTGTTGGTACAACATTTTTATTGACGAGTTTCTAGTTAAATTAATAGAAGAGATGCACAAATCACTTGTGAAATATGAAATTAATTCGTTGTTTGATTTTAAACTGATTGTTATTTTGGCACATAGATGAAGTCTCAGAATTGCATTATTGCTGTGACGAATTCCTCCTGGAATTTCGAGTGGAACATCTTCTCTTGAGAATGTAAGTGTAACATCTTCACTCCTCACTCTTGTTGAAATTTATTTGTAGTTTTATGGGAAAATCATGTTTTGATAATTTATGCTTGTTGCAAAGTTTACTTCTATTACTGTTGGCAATATTTGATAAACTTATTTATGCCTGTTTCTAGCTATGACAAGTCACATAGAGCAAGTAGGAATATAATGTGAATCATGTTTCTATTTTTGATCTTCTTGTTTATGATTTGTACCCAATATTCACAGAAGTCGTGCTTCAACGAAAGCAGAAGCTCATAAAAGGCACGCCATCGAAGTGACCCATAAAAATATGAATTAATAAAGTACATAACATATCATGTTCTTCTATTATTGATTGATGAATGCTCTCTTTAAATGAATGTAAATCTTTAAAACAGTTGAAATTATTTTTTCTCTAAGTCCTCATTTAATTTTGCGAATATTAAAATGTATTAAAAAAAAATTAAGTTTTTGAGTGAAATTGAATTGTCTTGATTGAAACTAGGGTGTTTCTTACATCAGTCAGGGTGTTGTACTGACTGACAATAGTCAGTTAATTTGAGCCATTAGATTTAAAATCCAAAGGCTTAAATTTAATGACCTGCAATGTGTTGTACTATGTGTCGCATTTACCATCGTACTGCTTCGTACTATATGTCGAATTATGTCGTACTTTCGTACTTTTATAATAAATTAAATAATTTAAAATATGCAATTATCAATTTACAAATTTGTTCTTTCAACACTTTCAAATACTACTGTGTTTAGGAACCCCAAGCGACTTCTCTCCTTTTGCTGTTGAGATAATTATTTATCGCCTGATTTTGTAATTTCTGGGTTGTTTGTTTGCTATTACTGATTTGAGTGGATAATCGTACAATTCCTTGCCCAAGCTAGTTCTGGTGAGCCTTCATTGTTGGTACAACATTTTTATTGACGAGTTTCTAGTTAAATTAATAGAAGAGATGCACAAATCACTTGTGAAATATGAAATTAATTCGTTGTTTGATTTTAAACTGATTGTTATTTTGGCACATAGATGAAGTCTCAGAATTGCATTATTGCTGTGACGAATTCCTTCTGGAATTTCGAGTGATGCTACAAACAACCTCTCAATATGGCCCAATGTTAGGAACCTAGAATGCTGATGCTGCTTTGTTCTCCAATCGTTGCTCCTTTCTTTAAATTAAACTGATCATTTTGGTATACTTGGTCATTTTTGTAAACAGAGAAATCACAATTTTGTATTAGTCTTAAGACATTTTGCTCACAATACTTGTATCATCCCCTAACTCATTGTTTCAACTATGTATTTGAATTGCTAATTAAGTGTACTTTCACGGTAAATAGCAATATCAATGTATTTGTTTTGTGCATTGCAGGTTGTATCCAGGAAAATGTATCTTAAATCAAAGTTGTCATGGAATGTGATAATTCCCGCTGAAATCAAAATGCTATAATCACCCGCCTCATGGCTGATTTTGCTGCCAAGAAAGCCTCTAAAGATCAGGGCTACTTCATTGCTAGCTGTGACTACGGTGGATAAAATCAGGGAGGGAGGGAAAGGCTAGGCAGCAATCAGGTGACGTTCTCTTTCCGGTAGATTTCATCACCTTCAAGATTCTCAATGGATAAGTCTTGGAAGGCGTCGTCCACAAGATTCTAAAACATGGAATCTTCTTGAGAAAATATATCTTTCTCATCAGAAGATGGACGATTACCAGTACGCCCTTGGGGAAACCCCTACTTCATGAACGGGAAGTCATCCAAAATTGAAAAGGGTATGGTAGCGAGATATTTTTACCAGTATGCCCCACGGGTGCAATACTAGGACCCAATGTGGTGATGAATGTCTTCAATGCTTGGTTTTGGAACCGTTTGTATCGTCCTCGATTCATTATTAATTATGTTGTGAAACTAGTACAATGAAGAAGCTAATTTGTTTACAATGCTAGCTTAAAAATGCTCCTGTGTTTGTGCTTCTGGTAGCAATTAGATTTTTAAGAATCTGATTTTGGAATGTTTCTCCTGCATAATTCATTATACCTCATCAATTTTCTGTATATATCATGTTGGGTTCTATATCAAAACCGTCTTATGTTGTATAGTTGCTACATTGTGTCAAATGTTGAGGAATGAGTGTTATCTTAAGTTGCTTTAGAGAACTAACGCACTGAGAGTCTGAGACTAGACAATGCTCTATGACATGTATTTATTTATTTATTTATTTATGTTTTAATTCATAAAATTTTGTTATTTTTTCTCCATGATTATAAATATTTGCCCCCTTTTACTTTATGAAAATTCTTCGACCACCTTGGACGAAATCTTGGATCCGTGTATGTTTAAAATGTAGCAATTGTGAGTTGAGTCGGATCGCTAATTATGTAGACTTAATTCATGATTTTCTGCTTGTTCGAATTTGTGTATGAAGAGTCCTGACTCCTGAACGTGGGGATTTGTTTTTTCATATTCAGATTTGTATTAAAAAGAAGAGCACTGAATTTTCAATATCAACAGTTATTTTAGTTACCCAAGCATTGATAAAAAAAAATTAGGTGTAGTGTAATATGCAGATCAATTCATTGTGTTGGTAGTTTACCAGGTTGCGTTGGACAACATTTCCTAAAATTTACAGTACTGGAAATATAGACATTGGTGAATTTTAATTTTTTTGTAATCCAGTAACTTGTCATGATTTTGAATTTGGTCCCGATAGTTTTTACTTTTTGAATCTGCTCCTATAAGTTTGCAACGATTTTGAAATTGATCAATTTTACCTGCTATAGAAGGTCACATTCGGTCATCAAGGCTCATGTGATTTTTTTTTCATTTTCCTTTTTCTTTTATGTATTATATGACCCTTTTTTTTATGAATTAAAGTCTTATTTATGTTTATTAATTCAGAATAACATAATTTATAATTAAAAAATATAATCAATTTATAAAATAATTATTTTCAATAATTATGCAATATTTTTTATTAAACTGTAATTATTTTTTATACAATATTATTTAAATTAAAATAATTTAATATATTTTTAAAAATAATAATGGACAAAAATAGTATAAAAAATAAAATAAAATTGTCTAAGTGAAATTAAATTAAAAAATAATAATTTAGCTTTTACTATTTTAACATAATTTTTTTAATTTAATTACGTTAGACCAATTATTTTAATTTTTTATATTAATTTTTGTTAAATAATATTTTTAAACTACATTAAAAATTTTAAATTTTAAATATGTTGTATAAAAAATTACAAATTAATAAAAATATATGATATAATGTTGAAAATATTTATTTAAAATTTAATTATATTATTTTGAATTAATAAATATAAATAAGACTTTAATTGATAAAAAAAGCCAAATAGTATATAAAAGAAAAGGAAAAACGAAAATAAAAATCCACATGGGTCTTGACCTGAATATGATCTCTATAGCAAGTAAAAAGGACCAATTTCAAAATCTTTGCAAATTTATAGGACCAAATTTAAAAAGTTAAAACTATCGGGACCAATTTCAAAATCGTGATAAGTTACTGGACTAAAACAAATTTAATCCCTAAAAAAAATTATTTCTACTTTATCAATTTCAACTCTAGGCGTAAGCGACTTACTAGCATTACAATGCTTATTGTCAGGTGAAAAATTACAAAACTGAAAATCTAAATTAAAAAGTTTAGAATATTAAAATGACAATCATGATATAAGCCCAAGTTTCATTGACAAGTTTCAAGAAATGATGCAAAAACTATATCACTATTCAAACAATATCGACGGACAAACTTCAACTAGGAAATTACCTTCGCACAACCAATATCACACTTGGATTTACTATGCAATAGAGATGCATAAAGTCAGGATACTAAGCTTGCTAATTTTAACTCAGAAGACACACAAATGCATTATATATACTGCTCAGTGAATTTTCAATATAAACATCGTCATCATATCATCTAATCTTCAACTAATCAACTATAACTCATAACCAATCTACATAAATATATTACTCTACTCTAGTAAAAAATAAGTAACTCAATAATATCAACTCCATCAAAAATCAAAATTCTATCTCAATCCGTATTAAAGCTCAAATAAATCTTGTAACAATACGTGTAAAATCCCATGATCAAACAACATTAAAACTCAGAAACTATTTTTTGTACACATCGATGTATGTTGTGTCGAGTGTGCTCCGCATACCCTTTTTCTAAGGATCCTCATCGTCTTTGGTGAAATGTGACTTCTTTTCTTGCTCATCTTTGCTCTTCTTATCTGGACATTCCGTAATTTTATGTCCTTCGTACCTGAAAAATGCAATTTACAAAATTAATGATGTGCATACAAAAAATATAACTTCATAAAGGATTATTAAACGGAATGCAAGAATAACAACTCTTTAAAGCTCTACTTACTGGTTTGGGTAAAGTTCATAACAAGGATTGAGGTCAACTGGTTCTTCAAAAGCCTAAATTTGTTACTTTTGTTTTTGTACAGGATAACAATCATGGTGGCAATGAAAATGGCTTGCTCCATAAGGAGGTAGGATTGTCTTATTTCTGAATTAGCTCATGAGATTCTGGCATCTTTTTTTTTTTAAACCCTTCTTCAGTTTCACCCAATTCTTTTTCACTCAATTCTTACTTGTGCCATTTTTCTACAAAATAAAGTGAAGCTCATCAATATTTGTCCAATAAATTCAATCATAAATGATAAATCACTTCAGCACATTTTGTTACTTCAAAGATTTCACATAAGAGCATTCATGCTTTTCTTATATTACATTCTCACTTTTTTAAAGATGTTTTGTGATATTTCACATCTTTTCACAATAAAAACACCAATTTCACTTGTACTTACTCATGAACTTTTCATCTTTGTTCTCAAATATGCCTTCCCATTGCAAATATTTCACACCAACTAAGCATATATCATGGTAATTTCTCATCTCTGTACTAACATTCATGCCCAAATTCCACACATAATCATCCATTCAAATGAAAATATTCAAGAAACATGTTCAAATCCTGCATAGGGGGTTTCACCAAGCATCAAAATTTCAGAAGTTCTCATCATTAAAATCGTACCACGTAGTACAACACAGAAAACACGCTTCATCTTCAACATTCAAGCCATAATATTCATGCAAACCAAATTGTTTGATGAAAGTCCTCAAAGAAGTCATGCTCACAATCAAATATCAAGACCATCATCATGTTACCCATGCTTTTCTAAGAGGGACAAGATCAAATTCAAAGATGGAAGAAATCATACCTTTTTGTCTTGGGATAATATTTTTGAAATTTTTTCCAAAGTGTTCAAACTTGTCTACTTCTTTCACTTATCCACCAAAACAACCTTCTTTCAATTATGTTATTGTGCAAATTCATGGGTGAATTTCAAGTTTCAAAGGTGAAATGGTGGATTTTTCTAGTTTCCAGAGAGAGAAAGGCGTGCCCACTTGGAGAAAATACATCAATCTGATTGGAACGTGAAGAAATAAGGAGAAAGACAACATAAAAGAACTCAATCGTAAATATGGAAGCTTATCGTCTGAATTTATGGCCAGACATCAGACAAGGCGCAACGTGCGTGAGTGGGGAGAGGTGATGGGGGTGGCGTCAGCAGACGTGGTTGGGTGGTGGTGGCGGCCGGCGATCAAGCTGTGGAGGAGGAGGAATTAGGGCTTTTGTAATTCTGGCTTCTGTTCTTCCTCTGCATGTTAATTGCAATGAAAGAATGAAATAATCTTATGAATAAATTAAAGTATATTTAGCTTTAATTTTAATTATGTTTATTAATAGGGAAATATAGTAAATTATAAAATACTATTCAAAAAATAATTTAAAAATAATATATTAGTACAAAAGGTAACAAATCAGTACGATATAATTCAATGACACGTGGCACGATTTGAGACCTCGACTTTCAGCAGTCAGTACGAATTTCTGACTGCCGTGAGAAACACCGATGCTACTAGGCATATAATACTTTAGATGTCATTCATACTCTAATTTCAATGAGAATGATGCAAAAAAGTTTTAGATCTCGACATTGACATTAAAGCGAAAAAACATCACGACAAACAAACTTATGAAAAAAAATCAGAGACAAGAATAATTGAGAAAGAGATAAGAATCACACACAAAAAATCCAATTGACTTAGAAATCATCAACCACGATCACAATTCACGATATGCAAACTCACCAATGCATTGATTCAACAAACTTGATTTTTTAATTAATTTTTTTAAATGAAAATTGTCGACTTAAAATTTATGTATTAAAGTGAAGATGTATACCTAGTGGTGATTGCTCTAGGATTCCTTTGAGCAAAAAGACAAACAAGAGTTTTTTTCCAAGGGTATTTGCAAGAATTCTAGAAATGAAGAGGTAAATAGTGAGCATATTTTCTTAAAATGTGAAAGGAAAATTGTAATAAATGTGTAGAGATTTTTCTGATAGTCCACCTTTTCCACATTGAGCATCTTTTCTCAAAATCTGTAAAGAAAAATCGTAATAAATGTGTAGTGATTATCTGAGAAACTACCTTCTTTTTTTTTTTTTTTGAAAAGTTGTGGTGTTTTAAAACCTAAACTTTTTTCTTTCTTTCTTTCCTTTTTCTTGGTCGAAAAAAAAAACCTAATCTTTTCTTAAATTTAACCATAATAAATATGTGAATTTGGTGTGTAATCTACTGCGCATATGCTATTAATTAAGTAAATTTCTGAATTTTGTTAAGATTGTATTTTGAATTTATGTCATATTTTCTTAATTTTTAATATTTTCACATAAAAAATGATTTTTTTTTATTAGTTTTTATTTTTAAAAAAATTATGAATATCTGACATTGATATTGAAATTTCAGGTTGTTTTGAATTTGAGAAACTATTAATATATAAAAAATGTTCATAAAAAGAAATCTCTTTATTCTCTGATTGGTCAGGTTCATATATATTTTAAGGCAAAAATTGTGTGAACATGAGTTCACAGTGAACGTTATTTCTTCAAATATCACTTTTATATATACATACTATCACTGCTTTGCATAGACACTATAAATGTTATGTTTATGCATTATCAGTGTTTTAAAAATAAAATAACAATAATAGAGTTTACTGTGAACTCGAGTTCATTTAAATATTTTTTCTTTTTTTTCACCAATTTGGTGAGAGCGGTAAATACCATGACTATAAACTCATAATAAATGAAATTTGTCATCCTAATTAGATGGAAAGATTTTGAGTTGTAAAACCATAAAGGCTAACAACAATAGAAACCGCGTTTACAAAAAATAGAGAAAATCTTTTCTAAGTTATTTTAAAATATAATATTTTCATTCTCAAGAAAATCAAAACGTTTATATTATTTTTATGCTTCAAGTTTGATTAATTAATGTTAAATAGCAATATTATAAATGCATTGATGAATTGACAATTTAAAAAAAAAAAATAAAACATAAAAGATATTGAAAAAATTAGACAATGATCATTTTAACAATTGAACCGCCGATCCAACCGATTGAACCGTCAATCGATACTCAATCCGGTTTGGTCGCCGGTTCGAGTTATGAAAACATTATCCTTATCTACTAAAGGTGGATCACCTCCATTCATATAGTGACTTTATTTCAAATCTATGAAATTCGTTGATTTTATTTCAAATCTCTTAAATTCGGTAAGAAGTTATTTATGGTAATATTATTAGTTTTTTTTAATTTTTTAATCTCATCCATTCATTTTTTTAATTTTGATCTTTACTTTTCGTTTATCTCTTATCATTTAATTATGAATCATCCCCTATTCATATTCATGTGGTTGCTACATTCAAATATTTGAATTTTTATCTGTAATTGAATTAATTAAATATTTAATCTAAAATCAATAATAATACAATTATTTTAAATCACGCGTAGTACGCCGGGTTACATGCTAATTGTAAATATTTCATGGTATAAGAGTGAAAAGGTTAATTTACACCCGGCTTCAATTTCCATTGAAAGCAACTCCGCTCATATTAAATTTTATACCCGGTGAAACTCCTTCCAATGAGGGAGTAAGAGAATTCAACCCACGACTGAGTTTGTTATTATAAAGTTTTACGAAATTTATATTACTGACTTTGAAAAAAAATATACAACGCCAATTAATTTTTTTTTTTTTCTCTTTTAGAATGAAAAAACAACCTTAATACAAATACTTATAAAAATTTATTATTAATTAGTTAAAACATAGTTGTGCATCGCACGGGTAAGATATATAAGATATATAGTTGCTAATGTCGATTAATCTACCTCTCGGTTAAAATCAATTAATAGAAAGTCTAGCACAAACTAATATCTGTACCTGACAAGTACTAAACCAATTAATCTACCTCTCAATTAAGATTAATAAATTCCTCCCACACTTAATCATCTCTCGATTTCATAATAGAGTGGATTATACATTTGAGTGTCAATCTCATGTCTACCTGACGCCTGAAATGCTTTCGATACAATATTTAAGTGCACAAATATAAGCATAAATAAAGAGTTATTTCATAAAAATATTTCAAATATATTCACTGTCCAAATATTTCAAGTTACCTGATTTGAAGAATAGATTAATATTAGTCCCGACCAATTAATTCATGGAGTGAATGCAAATTGATTCAAAGTAACATTAATAATGGTTCAATATAGTTTGCAGTTTTCCAGCCATCAGAATCACATCTTGATTTAGCTTGCTGTAGTGATTATGCAGAATAAGGGGATATTTGTATGAGATCTTTCTCTTGTTATCACCCAAAAGTTAATACACATCATCACAAACAAAAGTCCATAGACAATCATCCAAATTCTGGAAAAAGAAAGTGCAAGAAACAAATATAATTATTATTAAATATAGAGAACAGATGAATAAAGTTTTGACTTCATTTAAAGGTCTAACAAATGCTACAAACGTTAAAATCCTGGTAATAAACTCATTCTAAAATGCACAACATTAATATGAAATTGTTTTCTCCATTACAAAACTCTCGAGTGATAAAAAACTAGAGATGTGAAGAACTGGGGTGAGATTACATATCCCTCCAGGGATATCAATTCTTCCAACAGTTCCATTCTTGTTGGATACGTAGAAGAGGTTTGCAACCAAGCGGTCACACGAGAGCAACATGTCACCTTTTTTTAAACCTATGAAAGGAATTACTCCACCGCCACCAACCTGAATTCCGGTGATGCCAAATATCTTTGTCCAAGATTTCTCCATCCCATATTCGTTCATCAACCAGATTTCTGATTCATCCTTAGATGCATTAAAACATAAACAAAGACGACCCTCAAAAGCACAAAGGCACGTGTCGCTTGTTCTACTATCAGATGCAGGGAGAGGAGCAGAAAAAGTGGTGAAAAGTTCAGTTTCAAGATCAAAGCAAGAAATCCGTGGAGAGCCGTCCTTTAAATCACATGCAACCCAGTGAATATTCCCGTTCACAAAAGCTCCATTATCAACAACACATGATTTGTGATCTAACATAGAGCCGGACGCAATGCTTCTCCATGATCCCGTTCCAAGAGTGTATACTAAGCACTTATTTTGAGTAAGCATAACGACCTTATATTTGCCGCTTCGAAAAACTCTTGAGGATTAAGGCTGATATATTCACGAGTGATTGGATTGCATAACAAAAGAGTATAAGACCGCGTACCGGATTTGAGTTTGTGCAAAAGAAGCAAGCCATCAGCTGATCCATGTATGTAAAAAGTAGGGGTGGAGGAATTAGGGAAATTAGGGATATGGAGCTTGGTGATTGCATTGGCTTGAAGGCTCATGTTGTGTTCATTAATATCTGCAAATTCAATAATCCCCACTTGGGAGAAGACAGCCACAGCAATTCCTGGAAAAGATTTAGAAAGATGGGACTTGACGAAGGCATGAGTCTCGACTAATTGTAGCCATGACTTGCAAACACACTTGCAATTTATAACAGTTCAAACAGAGAGTCTTGAGAGGATATCAATAATTATTTCTGAAGGTAGGATTGCAAATACTTGCAGCATTGGGAAGAGATCTTGAGCCTTTAAAGCAAACTTCTTGGCTCCGAAAGCCCTGATAGCTTCATCTTTGTTGCATTCCATATTCAGATATATTAGCCTTAACCTAGTAAATCAAAAGAACCATTTTAAAAATAAGATTTTAGCAGAAAAATATGTTAACGACGTTAATAGATAGATAGAGAGCATTCAGGTGCACTTTTTCAAGTAATATTGCAATTCACAAAGAATTCACAATACTGTAATTGTAAGATGTATGAATCATTACTTTTTGTAATTCACCTAGGTGGTTAATGAAGTCCAATAAAATTGATAAACTTTATGAATTTTAAGCAAAGACATAACAATAACTTTAAGAAGGAACACCAGAATTTGGATTGAAATAATAATATTAATAATAATAAATAAATGAATGCATTTCTAAAGAAACTTTCTGGGACGAAAGCTACGTATCTAACATATGAGTCAATAAAGCATATACGCGCATATGTTAACAATTGTATAACTACTTAATATGCATGCTTAATAGGTTAGTGAGTAAAAAAGATATAAAAGGATCTGCCTTTTATTACAAAAAAAGGCTTTGCTAAGCTCAAGAGAGTTAAAAATTATTATCAGAAACGTGTGTATATTACATTTATCACACATGTGCCACTACCTAGATCATTTTCCATAAATATAGTGACGTACAAAGAGTTAAGTCATTAATAGTAAATTTAAAAGTAACACCGCAATTCCCAAAATGGAAGTCTACCCTTCACCTCAAATTCAGCACACATCCAAGCCATCATATCCGTTGTAAGTGGGGCAAACAAAGATAATTATGAATATGCTATTGCAACACGGGGATACTTTTCTCAGGAATAAAGGGTAAGCAGTAAGAGGCAAACCGACAAATGGAATAACTGTAATACCGAACTTTTCAAATCCGTAAATCATAATGGTGCTAGAACCCCATGCATCTACAGACAAGCACACATGACCTTCATAATAAAACAGCATAAACGAGAAGATTTTTATAAAAAAATTAAAACTGATTATCAACAAATCACTTCTGTACATTTGGGAATTTCATGCTTTTTTTTTAATGAAACATGTTTTCAAATGATAATGATAATCTATGCTTCAAATGGATCCTGGCAAAATAAAAAAGAAAAAGAAAATTTGAGATACCTATGCTTCAAATGGATCCTGGCAATTCTTAGTCTACTTCTTCTTTATTTTCCTTTTCTTTCTTTTTAATTAGAGAACTTCCTCAGATCTAAGACCAACACTGAACACTCTAAACATATTCAGAATATATCTTAGCAATGCTAGAATTTCAGATAATCTTAAACCCTAGGCATGTGCTTCAAATGTCACTCCCAGTCTAATTTCAATGAGAATGATGCAAGAATGTTCTAGATCTTTGATATTCAAGCAAAAAACATCAAGGTCAAAAAGATTTATATACAAATTGTAAGTAACTGAGATTAAATCTGGAAGTCCGTCAAAAAAAAGAGATTAAATCTGGAAGAAAATATTCCAAGAAAGGAAAAAACTGGAAAAAAGACAAGAATCACATAAAACTCCAATTGACTTAGAAATTATCAACCTTGATCAGAATTCAGAACATGCAAACTAACCAATGCATTGATTCAACAAAAACCCTTAATCCCAACTTGCATATCAGTATAAACTCATAAAACTTGATTTGAATAAAGATTAAAACATGGAAACAATCATATGAGAATTCATGTAGAAAAGTGAAGATGTATACCCAGTGGTTGCTCTAGAAGATGGCTGCTGAATTTACCTCTGAGCAGAAAGACAAATGAGCGGAGTTTTCAGGGTGTTTGCAAGAACTATAAAAATGAAGCTTTTGTTCTGAGCATTTTTCCAAAAATATGTAAAGGAAAATTGTAATAAATATGTGTAGAGATTTTTCTTGAGAACCCACCTTTTTTTGGGGTAAAGTTTTGGAGTTAGTATGTATTAAATCCTATATTATGTGAAATTAATGTGTAATCTGCCCCAGCATATGCTATTAATTAGAGTGCTTTTCTGAATTTTGTTTAGATTTTATTTTGAATGATTGCCATATTTGCTTGAGTTTTCACATTTTCAAAAATAAAAAAGCAAATTTCTTGGATACTTTTCTTTTATCATTTTATTTTGAACTGATATTAATATTGAAATTTCATGTTGTCTTGAAATTATGGAACTATTACAGAAGAAGTGTTAAAAAAAATCTTTTTATTCTCTGTTGGGCCAGGAATAAGGTTGCATTTTCTCATGAATTTGGTGAGGGTGGTAATACCATTCACCATGAACATGGAATTAATGAAATTTTCCATTCTAATTATATGGGAAGATTATGTGTTGTAAAACCATAAAGGCTAACAACAACAAAAAACCGTGTCTACAGCTGCAATACCAGCAACACTTTAATGTCTTCTGGTTTTTCTCATTTGAGACAAACTTTCTGGTCATCTTATGAGGTCAGCAGTGGCGTATCTTTATAATGAGTATTATATGTATGTATACACACACAATATATATGCATATAGGATATACTCCCTCCGACCAAAGTTTGATTGTACATTTGCCCAAAAGGTCCATCCCGTTCCATCCCAAATTAGATTCAACATTTCCTAAAATGGCAATAAAGCAACTTTTGATTTTAAGCTACACCTTTTAAACATCTCAAAATTACACCATATGCCATTACTTTTCCCACACTAAAAGCAACTTTATCTCCTTTAATTTAATTTAACCCTTCAAACATCTCAAAATTACACCATATGCCATTACTTTTCCTACACTAAAAGCAACTTTATCTCTTTAATTTACACCATATGGCATTATTTTACCATGTAACAGTCACTAAAAAGCAACTTTATCGCCTTTAATACTAATAAACAATTCCCACATTAAACTTCGTGTAAACAGTAAATATTGAATCAAAATTGGGACGGAGGGAGTATGCATTAATGAGATGATATAGAATGAGTTGCAATGAAGAGAGAGAAGAAAAATAGAGGTAAATAAGCAATGGTAACTTATTATATTAATATTGATTTAAATTGCAGATAAGGATGTGAAAAAATAATAACATTTCTAAAGATGAAGTTTAAAAAAAAAAAAAAAAGATTGCAGGAAAACATAATCTTTCATAACTGGACAATGTAATTTGTTGAAAGCCACCAAAATGTAGAAGACAGTTTCCAAGGCCTCTCCATAGGCATAGACAAGATCCTCAAAATCCTTGCATGCATAATATCCATTTATCAATCAAAAAGGACATAAGGACGAACTAGGAGCATGAAAAAAAAAACAGTACACATGATGATGAAGCAAGCACTAAGCAGATGGCCATACCTTACTCAACAAGTTTCAACCACAAACTTATTTGCTTCGTATCTGAATTGCGTGTTTCAGTTCTGGTGGATAAAAGTTCTCAAGTACATACGAGAGAAGGTTCTTCAGATCTGATTTGCGTAAATGATCTTATGGGGTCCATGCAAATCATTGTGGAAAAAGAGAATGCATTACCAAATGCAACCATGAAAATTCACCAAGCCAAACCAGAGAACTCCTTATACTTCGACCCTATCTTGCGGTTGACGGGGCACGGGCAAAGGGCAGAGCTGCATACTTTTTACACGGACAACAATTTTAACAAGGAAAAACCAAAACACAACCAAGGAAATTATATTAAACTCAAATTAAATATTCAGGAAACACACTAAACGACAGTAATCAAATACAACAATATCACCCTAAACATTCAAAATCTGCATTTGGAACATTCACATGATGGATCCATCATATTCCATGAGCTCTTTGAAAACCTCTTCCTGGTCTTGGCTTAAGTTCATTGTTTTATAAACTTCAACAATTACTCTTATTCGTAAATAGAAACTAATGAAACAACTATATCTAGAATTTGACCAACCCTTAACCGAGAATTAATGTTTTAATACCTTTACGTTTAAGCACTTCCTATCTCCGATAGAAACCTAATATGGCCATGGTTGCTGGAGTTTTGTTCTAATTACTCCATGCAGTTCTTATATACAGGCACTACTACTACCAAACAATAATTATAACATTTACAAAAATAAAATTAAACCTAAATTTTATTTAATTAAACAGGCATCGATTCCAACACTCACACCCTTCGAAATTAACCGAGACTGGAATTAGCAAAATTAATTACAAAACATCCAAAGGCTGGAGTGAACTCACCTTCATCACAATTCAAACATTAAACTAACCAATTCTCCCAGAAAACACCAGTCTCTTTCAATTCAACGCATGAATGCTTCGTCAACAGCCATGAAAGCTCAAAGCCCGATCTATCCGGGCTTCTCTCCTTCCAGTAGCTGAACTATGGGCCCAACATGGGGCTCCAATACTGCGAATCGAATCCGAGTCGAGACTTGATTGACCATAGGAAAATCACTCGTCATTTATTTTTCGGCGTTTGGTCATAAGTTGAAATGATTTATTAGCATTTTTTCTCTTTTCATTTAGAGAATGACACGTAACATCTTCCATATGTTGTACAAAAATAAGATAAATAATAAACAATAAACTTTAACATTATTATACACAAAACATATTACTCTCTCCGTCCCACAAGACTTAACACACTTACTTTTTGCTCGTATTTTTGCGTGCGAGTTATTTATTAGTACTTAAAATAATAAAATGATCCGACTTTTAAGATGATGTATAATAGTCTTTACCACTCTCATTTGTCATACGCATTTTTTAAAATTACTTTATCATTTAAAATAGTAATAAAAAACTCGCTCGCTAAAACACGAGCGGAACAATAACTGTGCAAAGTATTCCGGGGCGAAGGTAGTATTATTATACAAAAGCTAGTATATCACCCGTGCGTTGCACGGTTTGTGAGTATAAAATGAACATAATATAAAATATATTCATTTTTGTGTTAAATAAACTATAAAAAATTATTTTACTTATAATAATAATAAGAATATTTTTTTTCATTTTTTTTTTTTAAATTTAGATGCAACACACGATTTATGAATATATTTTGCTTTTGCAATCAGACATGTGAAATGGGTGGAGCTCCAACTGCTTAAAAATTTTACATTGTTAAATAATGCAACTTTAAATGTATTTTTTTCTTACAATTTTAAATTATTTCCTTCTAAATCACTTTGATTGTCACCTATTATCAACTTCCCAATTCTCATTGCATGTCAAAATTTTCAATTGTCCCCTTTAGTTACTCTGGAAATGATAATATATAATTATCCATGACTTAAATTAATCTCCTTAAGAAAGTCCAAGAGAGTCTACTATCTGATGATGACAGTGTCATTCCCGAAATCAACACTCTTTGTCCTAAGTTAGTCTCGATTAGTATTTTCTTTTAAAAATATGGTTACAGAGTTTCATCACAACCAACCCAGTATCGTTTTACAATCCAAGGTCTAATGTCAATTGTACTTGTAACTAATTCATAGTAATTGGACTCAATGATGGACCTACATGTCCTATGTTGGGATCACGTGTCCCATATTTTTTTTAAGTATATGTTATATATATTATAATTATTAGGAGTAATACTTATATTATATGTATATAATGACTTAAATGAGTTTTTAAAAGTGTTATAATTAGTTAATCATGCAAATATTTCATCTAAAAAAATTTGTAAATATGTTATGTATATGCACCATCATTATTTAAAAAATCAAATATTTTTTAAGATAGTAATAGTGTATAACTATAAATGCATAATCGTGACACTAAAAAAATAGATTTCACGTGAACCCGGGTTCAGAGGAAAATCTACTTGTTAAATATTATATCCTATGAAAGAATCATACAAATAAGTAAACAAATCGAGCTTTATCACAATCAGTCTAGTGTCGTTTTACAATTCAACTAATAACGTCAACTAATAATTTAATTAAAAATTATTCAACTAACAATTTAAGTCTAATGTCAATAGATCATGCAACTAATTTATGGTAATTTGTCTAATCAATTTAAATCAAATATTATGTAATATTATCATACAAATAAGTATATAAATTATACATTTTCATATATACAATACTTCTCGTCTTTTTTAGATTGCTCAAAATCTCAAAAATCATTTTTTATCACATACTTAAAATAGCAATAAAGTATTCATTTCACCCCTTACAAACATCACTAAATTACATCACATGTCACTAATAATTACATATAAAAATAACTTATTTTTTATCTTATTCAATAAAATTGACAAAATACTCTTATCAAAAAGCTATTTTATTACCTTCAAATATTAATAAAGAATTTCCTCATCAAAACCCGTGTCAAAATCAAGTGAGCAATCAAAAAAAAAAAAGGAAAGAGTAACTTATTTTTTTAAAAAAAAATATATATATATCTATATCAACTACAAAATATAACATTTTATATCATTAATCATTAATGTGCCACTTTTAAAATTTTATGATAAATTTGTAATAATTTTTTGTTGAATTTTTTTCTATTTTGGTATAATATTTTGTTATTATATATGTATATATAGATTTAGTTCAAAAATTTATAATAATTTTTTTGTTGATTTTTTTTTGGTATAATATTTTGGTATTATATATGTATAAATAAATCTAGTTCATAAATTTAAAAATAATATTAATAATTTAGAAAATATTAAAAAAAATAATTAATATATATGTGTGGTAGATATGGGGAACTGAACCTTTTACTCTTGCATACAAAGAAAATAAAAAATATTTGTTATACCATTTGAGCTACATCAAATTTGTTAAGATGTTTAAAATTTTATTACAAAATTATAACAATTTTTTTGCCCAACTTTTGGCCAAACATTTTGTTATTAGATATGTATAGACTAGTATATCACCCGTGCGATGCACAATTTGTAAGTATAAAATGAATTTGATGTGAAATATATTTTTTTCTTTATAATCTTAATTATCTTTTATATATTATTACACGATCAATTTTTTTTCATCTATGCGATACACGATATTTGTGAGTATATTTTGCTTTCAAAATTTAGCGTTTAAATGAGTTGCGATTAAAATATTAGAAAATTTTACATTATATTAAATAATGCAAGTTTGAAAGATATTGTTTTTTCTTACGATTTTGAATTATTTTCTCATAAACCATGTTGATTGTCACCAATTGTCATCATTCCTGTGGTATATCAAAATTTCCAAATCGGAAATGATAATATATAACTGTCCATGATTGAGAATTGTTCTCTTGAGAAAAGCCCAATGTTTTTAAGAGATTGTCCTAACTCTTGTTAATAGTTATATCATATAATATCATTAGTAGAAAATGTGTTCTCTTTAAAATTTGAAAGAGAGTCTATTATCTGATGAGGTCAACGTTATTCCCAAAATCAACATCATTTGTCATATGTTGGTCCCAAATAGTACTTTCGCTTAAAAGTATGGGTACTGAGCTTTACCACAACAAACATATTGTCGTTCTACAATTAACTAATAATGTAAACGAATAGTTTAATTAAAATGATTCAACTAATAATTCAAGTTTAATGTCAAAAGTGCACCCAACTAATTTATAATAATCGGACTTATCAATTTAAATCTCATATCATATGAAATAATTATAAAAATAAATATATAAATAATACATTTATATACATATAGTACTTCCTCTGTCTTTATTTAGATTAATTGCTCAAAATGCATAAATGACCATTTTTTCACATCTCCAAAATAGCAAAAACGTAATTCTACCGTTTCAAAATATCTCACTTCAAACATCACTAAATTACATATCATGTCACTAATAATTACACACAAAATCAAATTCTTTTTGTCTCATTCATTTAAATTGACTAAAACATCTTTTTAACAAAACTCAGTTATTCCCTTCAAATGTCAATGAACAACTCCCTTATTAAAAATTGTGTCAAAGTCGAATGAGATATATGAAAAAAGACGAAGATAGTAATTGATTTCAAGAAAAAAAAATGTATCCCTATTAAATATAAAATTTATTTATTAATATGCAACTTGTGCAAAGAAGAGAGAACAAATTTTGCTCGACCATCTAAGCTACATCTTTTTTTGTTAATGTTTTTAAAATTTTATAAAAAAATTAGTATCAATTTTTTGGCACAACATTTTGTTATTAGATAAGTATAGATTATCGTTATTTAAATAGTGATAGTTTTTTACATAATAATTAAACTTTTTATGTATAATAGTGATAATTTTTATACATAACAATCATATTAAATAGAATTTACCGTGAACTCGGGTTTGTAAATCGAAAAATTCTAATACATGCAAATAAATATGTAGAAGACGAGAGAAAGAATGTATATATATATATATATAATTTGGTGGGTTACAATTCTCGTTCATCTTTTGATTCCTCTCCCCAAAGAGGACATCGGGGGTCCTAGCGACTTATTTCAGATCTCTTGATTCCTCTTTCCAAAGAGGATATCGGGTCTTAGCGACTTATTCCGGATTTTTGGTAATACATTAATAGAGAGTTGATCAAACACCACAAAATAAAGACAATTTAAATAGGGTTTTAACGAGGGAAATAATTCCTCTTTAAAATGGTCATTCTTATTCCGAATACATTAATAGAGAGTTGATCAAACACCACAAAAATAAAGACAATTTAAATAGGGTTTTAATCCTTTTTAAATGAAAAATCGCAATTTAACGAAAAGAATTTAAACCCTCAAAGAAAACGCGACATTTTCCTATCCGGTTGACATGTGTCGTATTTTTTGAGGGCCTTCAGCCCTCGTTAAATGTTGTATACTAATTAATAGTGTATTCTACTACAGATGTATTGTACCATGTATTTATATTTGTAAGATTATAATGTGTGTATTTTACACATCTACGCAAAGATCCCCAATTCCAGTTAACATCACAATCACCCATAATCAAATCCAGCAAAACACCATCAACACAATCAGCTGCACCAACGATAGAAAAGCAAGCCCTAAACTTCAATTCCCCCAATTTCAAAAACAAATAAAACAATTTTGAAACCAAATCAGACGAAAACATTCAAACATTTCCACGACCTGGTGATAATCATCTCCACGAACTCTATCGCGATCTATGAAGACGATTGCATAGAGAGCGTAAATAATCCCAGGGATGTACGTACCCAATATAGTCAAAATTGAACAAATGAAGAACTCCATCTGCAAAATCAATTATCAATTTTAAATTTTAAAGGCGATTCATGAAAATAGTGAAATGAAGGAGTCTCCCGATTTGAAAAATAGTGATGAAAAATTCCAGAGAAAAGAGCTTACGGAGCAGCATCCATGGCGGAGGCAAACGCCGACGGGAGGGAGGAAGATGGCGAGAAGGATTTCACAGGCGAGTTCGCATCTGCTTGTCACCATGATTTTTGCGATTTTTGTGCTTTTTTGTTTCTGTGATGTGGAAAAGAGACCGATTATTTAAGGATTAAGGAGGATACTTCAGTTGAGAAAATCCTGGAATTATGAGTTGGTCTCTCGTATTGGAAGGAGTCTCCCGATTTGAAATGAAAAACAAACTGGAGAAGTTTGGGGAGGATCAGTATCTTAGAAAATATATATGTAGATAGATATACACAAATTTATTATTAACCATATTTAATAGAAAAAAAAAGGGATATATATATATAGTTTATACATTTCCTGGGTATGTGTGATTTGCTGAGGGGTAAAACCCTCGTTAATGGCGTCCGCAAATTTGCCGACGGAATCTTAGCCCTCGTGAACTGACAGCTCTGCATGGCCGAGGGGCTGATGTCCTCGCGAATAATTGACGAGTGTGGTGAATTTGAGCACCCAAATGTTAGTCTTATGCTAAATCCACTTGATATCGTGAGGTTTAGCTTTAGATGTCAACAACTAGATATTAAAATGAACGAATTAATTAAAATTACACAAATGAAGTGCCAAAAATAAAAGAGGCGAAGGAATTATTAATGATGCAGAAAAGCCTATGAGAAAGGAAAAAACTTTGGTAACGTCGAGACCATCAAGTGTAGCAGTATATTCGTGGTTACACGGTTATATAAAAAAATCAAAGTAAAAATTTTATTGATAAACAATTTATATATTCCTTGCACGATCATATACACGTCATCTTTTGAACCCATCATTTATTTAAAGCCAAGGATCTGACTGAATCGATGGTAACGTGAGTATATTCAACGAAGCTCATGTATGATGTTAGAGGAATAATATAAACGAATTAATTTAACACCTTTTTAGACAAATGGTAGTAATTTAAGTAAATATGGTAGCTGGAACATCAGGCAGAGTATCAGCAGGCCCAACTCCATATTGGTGTTACGGTACGTAGCTGGAACAACCTACACGTGGACGCCGGGCAAATATGGGATTCGGTTTGCCATTTCTCAACCAAGAGTTTTTTTATTATACAGGTACATTAATTGGTGCATCAGGTGCAGGGCGTTTGTGGAATAATAATATGTTAGCAGATAGGCTACCCTCCTTTTCTTTTTCCCTGTCCACACCTCATGTACTGCTTGCTCTCTTGTCAATTTAATCAAACAGTGGAGTTCTAAAAAAATTCATTGCTCTTATCTTCTTTTCTTTCCCTTCTCCCTCTTCTTTTACAGCTCATTCTATATATCATCTCATTAATACATATATATTTAATTTGTATAGACATTTAATTTCTATATCTCTCTCTCTCTGTGTATTCATACATATTTATACGTGTGTGTGATAAAATAGAAAATTATGCATGAATCTAGCTTATTAGAGTGTTATTTATTGTATTTAATTATGTTACGATTACACATTTTTCTACTTATTTGTAGATTGATGATTAAAAGTCCCATATGATCTAATTTCCTTGTTTTTTAAAGTTTTTTTTGTCCTTTTTGGATCAAAGGAAATGATAGTTAGAAGCCGAAACATCTGACACTTAAATGTTGGAATGATATCATATGTTCCACATTTTTTGTTCCACTACATGTTCCATAATGCAGATGAATGACACGTGGAATGTTAAAAAAAAAAATCAACGAATCACCATGATTTTTGGTCCATGTGTTAAAGATTCAGAAGATGAAATATAATTGGAACATGAAAAAGTGGCACAGGAATAAATCTGCTTAATGTTGGGCCATCTTTAAGTCGTTTCATCGAGTTAATTGCAGAAGTGGTCCCATGTGAATTTTGTGTTTGCAATTTTTGTCCCACGTTTTTTCTGGTCCTTTTTTTTGCCAGAAAATGTCCAATTTTATTTTTATTTAACAGTTTTGGTCCCAAGAGAATTGTCAAAAAATAAATTTGGTCCCAAAAATTCATTTATTTTTTGCCTGTAAAATCCAATGGGACCATTTTTGTTAAAAAAATGACCATTTTCATGAGGGCAAATTCACATGGGACCACTTCTGCAATCTACCCTCTACTAGGTGACACCGAGTTTGGAAATTCAGTCATTTTTTGGAATTTTAAAGCCTAGCGAGTCTTGGTACTCAGTCAGGTCATTCTCTTTTATATAAAAGCACCTTCGAACACAAATTTTGAGGATTCCAGTTGTCCATATTAGAAAGATGGCAAGAGAAGGGCAAAAAAAGATGAAGGGGACGACGGACATGAGATTTCCATGTATAAAAGATTGAAGATGTCCACAACCATATCTAGCTAGTTTCTTTTCTTATTCTAGAGATGTTTGAACTCGTACTTTGATTACTGCTTATTGAATTATGTAGCGCTTTTGATACCTTGTTTCAGGATTATTTGTATCGACTGCTTTATTTATTACGTGCTTGAATATTTAATTTTGGCTTGATCTATTCAGGTTTGCTAGTTCATATTTTATAATCCGTAATTATTACGGATCTATGGCATTTGGTAGCAACTTACAAATCGGGTTCTTTCGATCGAGCATGCATGGGCATGCATATTCGGGAACTTGTTTGTTCTTTGTGTTTAATTATTTTACCAGAATTAAATTTAGATTGTATCCAGATAGTTCGGTTAAAAAGACGCGCTGAAGAGGTTGTTTCAATTGAATATGAGACAAAACCGATAAACATAGTGTTATAACTGATGCGAGAAAGATATAAAAACGATAAATAAACCGAATAAACCGACACCGAAATTTTACGTGGTTCACTAACAATTTGTTAGCTACGTCCACGGGCAGAAGATATGATCTCGTATATTATTCAGAACCGACAACAATATACAACTCAAATGGGAATATAAATAATAATCCCTAACTGACTGGGCCTAAATTAATTAGCCCAAAACCGAAACCGACTGATGCACTTGTATCAAAGAGATATGGGCTTCTTAAATAATATTAGGAAGCCCTTCACCTTTTTCACAATCCGATGTGGGACAGAATATGACTTCTTATAGGATTAGGAAGTTCTCCAACTTTTGATACAATCCGATGTGGGATAAAACAAAACTTCTTTATTTTACACAATTCCAACAAATCTCTACCTTTGTAAAATAATAGAAAACTTCATTGTCTCCACCTAGACTTGAATCCTCTCACAGATCAACAGATGTACCAGATGCACCATAAAAGTGTCAGACGTACGAGCAACTCCTTGTACACAGATTGCCCCCAAGACAGGGCAACTAAAAGCTTGTAATATTTAACAACTTCAAACAGTGTTGAAACTTGCTATTTGGAACTGGCTTGGTGAACATATCGGCTGAGTTATCAGCTGTCCCAACTTTCTTCACCTTAACTCTCTTCTCACTTCTTAGAAAATGATACCTGACATCAATATGTTTCGTTCTCTCTCATGATGAACTTGATTCTTGGCTAAACATATTGCACTCAGACTGTCACAGAATACAGTTGTATAATCATGATGTAAACCAAGATCACTAACCAGCCCTTTCAACCAGATTCCCTCTTTGGCTGCTTCAGTCAAGGCCATGTACCCTGCCTCTGTAGTAGACAAAGTAACTGTAGGCTGCAAGGCTGCCTTCCAACTTACAACAGAACCACCAAGAGTAAAAGCATAACTGGTCATAGACCTTCTACTGTCAACATCTCCAGCATAATCAGAATCACAGTAGCCTGAAACTAAACAATTAGTATCACCTCCATAAATGAGACCGACATCAGATGTACATCTAAGATACCGAAATATCCTCTTCACAGCCTGCCAATGTTCCTTTCCAGGTTGAGCCATAAACCTGCTGACAACACTAACAACATGTGCAAGATCAGGTCTGGTACAGACTATAGCATACATCAAACTCCCTACTGCACTAGCATAGGGAATTCGAGACATGTACTCCTTCTCCTCAGCAGATTTAGGAGCGAAAGCAATAGACAAATGAATATTTGCAGCACTTGGAGTATCAATAGGTTTAGCTGTAGACATACCAATCGTTGATAATATCTTCTGAATATAATCCTTCCGTGAAAGGAAAAGCTTCTTCTGACTTCTATCCCTATGAATCTCCATTCCCAAAATTTTCTGGGCAGCACCCAAATCTTTCATCTCAAATTCATCACTGAGAAGACCTTTTAGCTTCTGAATATCTGACTTGTTCTTTGCATTTATCAGCATATCATCAACATATAAGACCAAGTAGATAAATGAATCATCTTCCAGCTTGTTGTGATACACACAACTATCATACAGACTCCTGTTGTAGCCAAGATGTGTCATATAACTATCAAATCTCTTGTACCACTGCCTTGGAGACTGCTTTAGCCCATATAAGGACTTCTTCAACTTGCAAACGTACTCTTCTTTCCTGGGAACTTGGAAACCATTTGGCTGGGTCATGTATATCTCTTTATCCAACTCTCCATGTAGAAAAGTTATCTTCACATCGAGTTGTTCAAGTTCCAAGTCCTGATGTGCTACCATTTGAAGTAACACTCTAATATAAGTATGTCTGATCACAGGTGAGAAAATCTCATCATAGTCTACTCATTCTTTCTGATGGAACCCCCTAGCAACGACTCTTGCCTTATACCTGATATCCTCAATAGGTGATATTTCTTCATTCTTCTTGAAGACCCACTTGCATGAAATAATCTCTCTCCGGAGGCTTCTTGACTAACTCCAAGTCATATTTTTGTGAAGTGACTCCATCTCATCTCCCATGGCAGCAAGCCATTGGGTAGACTATGTACATGTAACAACTTCTTTGTAGGTGGATGGCTCATGAGAATCTACCTCTTCAGCAACCTGCAATGCATAACCCACCATATCCTCAAACCTATATCTCTTTGGAGCCTCAACTCCAATCCTTCTAGCTCGATCAAGAGCTATACTGTATGGTCTTGTCTCAGATGGTTGAGATTCTGGTGGTGATGCATCTTTCATCTCGGTGTTAGAATGTGAGTGTTGTTCTCCATCTTCCTTTTGTGACTCACTCTGCTCCACCTGTTTGTCAACACTATTGTTTTCTGATACAACGCTAGACTTCACAATGGGGTTAAACATAGAATTCTCATCAAAAATAACATTTTTGCTAAGTATTACTTTGCTTTCTGATGGAGACCAGATTCTATACCCCTTATCACCGTTTCCATAGCCCACAAAAAGTCATTTATTCGGTCTTGGCTCCAATTTACCCTCATTTACATGATAATAAATAGTACACCCAAAAGCTCTCAAATTAGAGTAATCTGCAGACTTACCAGACCACACCTCATAAGGTGTTTTGAGGTTGATACCTGTGTGAGGTGCACGATTTATCAGGTAATATGACGTGCTGACCGCTTCTACCCAAAATCTTCTAGTTAATCTAGTATTAGAGAGCATGCATCGAGCTCTCTCCAGAAGTGTCTGATTCATGCGTTCTGCTACACCATTCTGTTGTGGTGTATCTCGTACTGTATGATGTCTTGCGATCCCTTCATTCTTGCAGAACTCATCGAAATCAGAAGAACAAAATTCCAAATCATTATCAGTTCGCAGCCTTTTGATTTTCTTCCCTGTGTGATTTTCCACCAACGTCTTCCATTGCTTAAAACTCTTGAAAGCTTCACTTTTATGCTTCATCATAATTACCCAAGTCATTCTTGAGTAGTCATCAATCATAGACACGAAGTATCTATTGCCTCCAAAAGATTCAACACGAGAAGGACCCCAATAATCAGAATGAATATAATCAAGTGTGCCTTTTGTTCTATGAATTGCCTTGGGAAACTTGCTGCGATGAAGCTTCCCAAAAACACAGTGCTCACAGAAACCAAGACCAGTGACCTTGTGGCCACCAAGAAAATCCTCTTTTGATAGAATTTGCGTCCCTCGTTCACCCATGTGGCCAAGTCTCGTGTGCCATAACTTAGTCAAGTCGTCTTTGTGAACTTCCAATGATGCAACAACAACAGAGTCAGATAGTGTTGAACCTTGCAAAAAGTACAAAGTTCCTCGCTTCACACCTTTCAGAATCACATTAGAACCCTTGTAGACATACAAAACTCCATTTTCATCTCTGAAACTGAAACCCTTACTGTCTAGAAGACTAAGTGATATCAGATTCTTCGTCATTTGTAAAACATGCCTAACATCGTTCAATGTGCAAAATTTACCATCATGTGTCCGTAATTGAATTGAGCTTATTCCAACAGCCTTGCAAATTGAATTGTTGGCCATAGAAATATTGCCTCAATCCACTTGCTCGTAAGTTGTAAACCACTCTCTGCGCGGACATATATGATAAGATGCCCCGGAATCAAGAACCCACACATCAGTGTGATGTGTTTG
This sequence comes from Stenogyne calaminthoides, assembly GCA_037126765.1. Taxonomy (NCBI): domain Eukaryota; kingdom Viridiplantae; phylum Streptophyta; class Magnoliopsida; order Lamiales; family Lamiaceae; genus Stenogyne; species Stenogyne calaminthoides. The sequence goes on from JBBCBC010000012.1 coordinate 5,864,464, forward strand.
TCCATTAGCAACTAGGACTACATCCTCCTCGGAGTTAGTGTCATCTCCTTCAGCAACAGCAGCAGTACCTGCTTTGTCTTTCTACTTCTTCTTCTTCAGACGGTCATTTTTCCAATGACCCGACTCTTTGCAGTAGTTACAGATATTGTCTGGTTTAGGACCCTTAGACCCAGGCTTCTTGAATTTCTTCTTCCCCGATTTTCCAGGTCCCTTGTTCCCACTAGCTACTAGTCCAGTGGCCTGATTACCTGAACTTCCACCACTCGCCTTATGTCGCAACTCTCTAGTATGCAGAGATGATCTGACCTCTTCCAATGATACAGTGTCTTTCCCAAAAATGAAAGACTGCACAAAATTCTCATACGACAAAGCTAGAGAAACCATAGAATTAAAGCAGTATCCTCACCATCAACTTTAACATCAATATTACGCAATTCTATTAGAATTATATTCAATTGATCCAGATGTTCACGAAGTGGTTGACCTTCATGCATACGCAAACTGAACGGACGTTGTTTCAACAACTTATTGGTTAGCGACTTCGTCATATACAGACTCTTCAACTTCAACCATAGACCAGCCGCAGTTTTTTCCTCTGCGACTTCGGTAATGATGTCATCTGCGAGACACAACATGATTGATGAGAGTGTCTTCTCTTCCAGAGTGGTCATCTCAGCTTCTTCCAAATCCACCGTCTTTTTAATCAACGGTGCCTACAGTCCATGTTGTTTCAACAAGGCATGCATCTTGATCTGCCATAAACTGAAATTGTTCTTCCCCGTAAACTTATCGATTTTCACGTTTATCCAACCCGTTATCTTTCTCGCCAAATTGCGGAAACCCCCAACAAGGCTCTAGATACCAGTTTGTTATAACTGATGCGAGAAAGATATAAAAATGATAAATAAACCGAATAAACCGACACCAAAATTTTACGTGGTTCACTAACAATTTGTGTTAGTGTTAGTGTCCTAGAGACAATCTATTGTAAGGACATAATACTCGATGATATTCAGTTTGATTTAGTATTATAGTTCAATTAATATTAATGTATGGCAATACACTTGTTTGAATATTATGTTTGATTGTTTGCATTTATTCATACAAGTGTTCCCATGAGTCATTGTTGTCATTGAGATTGTGAGAACTCAGATGACTTAAGCATGATTCTTAAATAGCCCCGATCAAGGATCATCAAGAATGGGATATTGATGATGCAATGGAGATTGGTGTGCGATCTGCATCATACTCTTAGAGAGTGTAGTAAGATCTCACTTAATACGAGATGCTATGTATCTCATGATGGATGCACAAATACCTTAGAGGGTATTGGTATACCCATCCGAGAAACCGTTTGATGTATTTCCACTATATGTGTCTACGGGTGTCTCGGTTAGTGGGAGTGATGCGATACTCCTTTGACTTGAGGTCAATACGCACGACATGTGTGGAGTGATGAACTTTGACCATGACCAACGCTTGCACCCTTCCATGGGTAGATACGGCTTGGATTGGGTTCATCACGAAGTGCATGTGCGTGGTAGTTGAGCCAAGAATATGATTCATTCCTCAATGTGGATTTAGAGAGAATACTCATCTTCTCATCATAATTGGATCAAAGTCATCGGCCGATGCACGTCAACTTAGACTTTGTGGCTAAGTGTGACATACATGATCAATTAGTGATTAGAGATAATATGATTAAGTTATTTGAATAGACACTTCATCATGTTCAAGACTTAATCGAGTATTCGCGAATGAAAGGAGAAAATTGTAATAGCACATGTTTCAGTTACAGGTAGTTGCACGTTTCTCGCAACGTACCTCATATATTGAGAATGTCTGATTTATTGTCTAGGGTTCAATTAAGACCATTAGTTTGACTAATCGCTCGATATATGAGGGCCTATGGGTCACACAACAAGTAGTTCCCTTTTACGGATTATAGTTGGTTGATTAAATGTTAAATTGGATTTAATATTTAATTTATGGAGAATTGATTAATAATAGATTAATTTTTAGAATTAATTATTATTAATGTTTAATTAAATTGGATTTAATTAAATAGGATTCCCAATAATAATATGTGGAATATTATTATAGGATTTAATATATATGGAATCAAATCCGTAGAGATTTGATATACATGGGAATTAAATCCGTAGAGATTTTATATAAGGGAAATAAATCTAAGAGATTTATTTTATAAGACTATGGATTTTATTTCCTAATCAGGTTAGCTTAAGATTTAAGCTGGGCATCTCTATATATATGAGATCTTGGGAATTCACAAAACGTTAATTCATATCTTCTCCATAAAATCTAGAATATGAATTTTCCTAAAAAATTTCGTCTCAGATTCAACGCTGTAAAATCTGTGCAAGTCCGTGAATGAGGATTACGTGGATACCTGTTACGTTTTTGATATTTTCGGAATGATTGTAATATGTTTTTTTAGGTTTTCTGGGATAATAATGAAGATAATATAAATTGCTTGAAGAACAAGATATGAAGATTTGAAGATATGAAGAATTAGGGAGAGAGAGAATTAGATAGGGGAAGAGGTAGTTAGAAGAGAGAGAGTACTGCAAATTTCTGATATTCCTATTCATCGGCCAGTGCCATATTTGTAACTAACATTTGGGGTCCACTCAACAGTGGATATTCTTTTGGTAATTAAAAAACAGAATCTAAAATATATAAAGGATATTCTAGATTATTCTAAATGTTTGGGCCCATTTACGTGAAGCCCAAACCTTAATTCATTCAGATAAGCCGTTCAGAAGATTTGGCTCAGGTAGAATCTGAGCCTCAGTATTCTCGCTCAGATAATTTGTCTCAGGTGGATCCTGAGCCTCAGTTTGCTCGTTCAAATAAATTGGCTCAGGTGGATCCTGAGCCTCAGTTTCTTCGTTCAGTTTCTTTGGCTCAGGGGGATCCTGAGCCTCAGTTTCTACGTTCAGCTTCTTTGGCTCAGGTGGATCCTGAGCCTTAGATTTCTCAATCAGGTTTCCTACTGACGAAAGAAACCCTGATTTTAACTCTCTTTTCGTACCCATCTCTTTACTTTTCAAATTTCCCTCTGGTCTCGCAACAATACACCCTCCAAAAAAAGATCCTTGTCCCCAAGGATGGAATGTAGGAAAATTTCGCAGAACAAAGGCGGTATCTTCCCATGAATCGATTTTCCAATCTTCGGTAACCCAATAGACACGAACCTGATCTTTCTCCTTTCCGCTTTCCAGGTGTCGAAGTCGCTCTGTGACATAGTAAGGTTGGATCGCGAAAAGGCCGTTGCTATCAACATCTGGAAGACTCTGTGAAGGTACATACTTAACCCCTATGTGTTTCTTGAGTAACGAAACATGGAAGACGGAGTGAATCTTTGACCCAATTGGTAGATCTAATTTGTAAGCCACACTCCCTACCCTTTGCAGGATTGTATAGGGACCGAAATATTTTGATGATAACTTCAAATTCTTTCGGTAATGAATGGAATTCTGCCGAAAGGGTTGAAGTTTGAGAAAAACTTGGTCACCTACCTCGAAAACCCTCTCTTGCCTATGCTTGTCTGCTTGTACCTTCATGCGATTCTGTGCTTTGACTAAATTAGCCTTGACTTGTTGTATGATGTGCTGTCTGTGAGCAAGCAGATCTGTAACCTCCTCATTTGTTGAATCCAGATATGGCCCATAAGTGATCCCCGTAGGAGTATATCCGTAGAGAGCCTCAAAGGGTGTCATTTTCAGGCTTGAATGATAATTTGTGTTGTACCAGTATTTTGCCATGGGTAGCCACTTCAACCACTGCTTAGGGTTGTCACTTACTAAACACCTCAAGTACTGTTCCAAACATTGATTCACCCTTTCAGTCTGTCCATCAGATTGGGGGTGATAAGATGGGCTTAGGTGCAGATGAGTTCCTACCAACTTAAATAGTTCCTTCCAAAAACAGCTAGTAAATATTTTGTCACTATCACTCACTATACTAGCGGGTAACCCATGCAGCTTATAGATAACATCCAAAAACACCTTAGCTAAAGATGTAGCAGTATATGGATGTGATAGTGCTATGAAATGTGAGTATTTAGTAAATCTGTCCACTATTACCCATATCACATTCTTTCCCCAAGAATTAGGAAGCCCCTCTATGAAATCCATAGAGATATGTGACCATGCTTGGTCTGGTATGGGTAAGGGTTGTAGGAGACCAGGGTATAAACCTGAGCTTGACTTATTTCTGGCACATACTTCACACTTCTTGACCCACATCAACACATCATTTTTCATATTAGGCCAAAAAAACATCCTTTTAAGCCTCTGATAAGTTCCCGTAACCCCAGAATGCCCTCCATAGGGTGTGGAGTGCATTTCAGAAAGGATTAAATCTCTTAACCCACTACTGCTACCCACAACCAGCCTCTTCTTATATCTCAGAATGTCATTAGTGAACTGAATTAAGGGATAAGTATTAGGATCAGTACCTTTGGCTTTGATGATTTCCTTAATGTAACCATCATCAGTGTAACTTAGCAGGACCTGATCCAACCAAGTTGGGACCATTGTAGAAATAGCAGAACAACTGTTCTCCTTCCTGGATAATGCATCAGCTGCACTATTCTCACTCCCCTTTTTATACAGAATCTCATAGTCAAGACCCAGCAACTTAGTAATCCATCTTTGTTGTAGTGGGGTTACCACCTTCTGGTCCAGAAGGTGTTTCAAAGATTGTTGGTCAGTCTTTATAGTGAATTTCTGCCCCTGCAAGTAGTGTTTCCACTTCTCAATGGCCATTAATCTTTGCTAAAAAACTCCCTCTCATAGACCGAGAGTGCTTGATTCCTTGACACAAAGACTTACTCATGTAAGCAATGGGCTTACCTTCTTACATGAGAACGAACCCCAATTCCCTTCCCACTAAAGATCGGTTTCCACCACAAATCTCTTTGTGAAATCAGGCAATGCTAGCACTGGAACACTCACCATGGCTTCCTTCAACTTCTGAAAAGCTAGGTCTGCCTCAGGGTTCCATTTGAAACTGTCCTTCTTGAGTAAGGAAGTGAGTGGTTTGCTGATGAAACCATATCCCTTCACAAATTTCCTGTAATACCCTGTTAATCCCAAAAAACCCCTGAGTTGTTTAATGGTTTGTGGTTTTGGCCATTGAACCATACACTCAATCTTTCCTGGATCAGTGGCAACTCCATCTTTAGAAATTATGTGGCCCAAATACTCCACACTAGTCTGGCCAAAACTACATTTGCTCCTCTTAGCAAACAACTTATTGGCCCTCAAAAGTTGTAAAACTGCTTCCAAGTGAACTAAATGTTGTGTTTCCTCATTGCTGTAAATGAGGATATCATCAAAAAAAACCAACACAAATTTCCTCAAGTGATCCCTGAACACCTGATTTATCAATGATTGAAATGTAGCAGGTGCATTGCACAACCCAAATGGCATCAATAGGAATTCATAATGACCATTGTGGGTCCCGAAAGTACTAACCCGCCTATGCTCCTTCTTCATTAGGATTTGAAAGTACCCTGACCTCAAATCTATCTTTGAAAAGATCTTAGCACCCTTGAGCTCATCTAGTAACTCATCAATGATAGGAATAGGGTAGTTGTGCTTGATTGTGAGTTCATTAAGGTACCTGTAATCCACACATAGCCTCCAGGTGCCATCCTTTTTCTTCACCAAAATCACAGGTGAAGCAAAAGGACTCTTACTGTGTTGAATTACTCCTGTAGTCAGCAAATCCTTTACAATCTTCTCAATCTCCTCCTTATGGTTGTGAGAAGTTCTATATGGATACTGTTGTTTAGGGATGCTCCCTGGTTTGAGTATAATCTGGTGTTCCACCCCCTCCCTGGTGGTAATTCTACTGGTTCCTCAAATATATCTTTGTAAGCTAGTAGTAGCTTATGTAACTCAGGATCATCTTCGATTAAGGGTAGGAGGTGCTGATGTAATTAAATACATCTCATTAATTTCCATAAAGGCCTCTGTGTGGATCATCTGGTATAATCCCACATCAGAAATCAACTTACATTCAGCTGATGAAGTAAGTGCTTGTAGTTTCACCCTCTTCCCAAGCAAGTTATTTGTGAAAAGTCATCTTTTCATAGTCAAGCTCAATGGGTGTGCAAAATTTTAACCAATCCCCTCCTAGGATCAGATCACAACCCTCATTCTCCAACAGCCTCAGTGGGTAGGTGAACTGATGTCCCTGCATGTTCCAAGTGAAAGGATTCACTTGTTGTGAGCTGACCAACCTTTGCCCATTAGCAACCTTCACTAGTATGGGTTTAACATCACTCAGAGGGCATTTGAGCCTTTTAGCAGTAGTCTTTTGTATAAAACTTAGGGTGCTGCCTGAGTCTATGAGAATGTGGAGTTTGTGGTGTTCAAACTCTCCAAACAGCCTCATGGTAGTAACTCCATCTTCACCACTTAGAGCATTTAGTGTCATCTGGACCTCTTCCATGATGTCAGCCCCATAAACAGCCTGTTCCTCCCCTTCATTGGTAGGAGAAGAGAAGGTTTGAGTATCTTCCTCTTCTTCTGCCAGAATCATGTATGAAATCCTTTGTTTGCATTTGTGCCCATGCACAAAAGGTTCATCACAGTTGTAACATAGTCCCTTCTCCCTCCTAGTTGTCATCTCTGTAGGATATAAGATTTTAAAAGGTGGTTTTCCTTTACTGGAAGGGCCCCCAGTAGCATCACCCTTCTTCCACTGCATAAAATTAGAGTTAGAGTTAGGGTTAAGGTTAGGGTTAGGATTAGAAACCCTGGAATAGGGCTTAAGTTTTTTAGTTAGTGCAGCACTAGTCTGATCTTGCTTCCTGCCCAATTTAATAACATGTTGAAGTGTGGTAGGTTCAAACTTGGTTACTGTAGCTTGTAGCTCCTCATTAAGTCCTCCAATGAAACTTGCCACAAAGTAGGTTTCCGAGAATACATCCCCAGTAACTACCAGCATACAAGCTTTCAGCTCCTCATACTTATCAACATAATCTTCATAGCTACCAGATTGTTTGTGTTTGTTAAACTCAAAAATCACTGTAGAGTCTTTAATCTCTTCAAATCTTGTTGAGAGAATAACCAAAAATTGTGCCCAAGTTAATTCCACATTTCTTTGGTTGAAATTCTGAACCCATAGTGCCGCTTTACCCTCAAAATGGATAGTAGCCAAAGTGATTTTTGTTGATCAGTCATACTGGGCATAAGCTTAAAATACCCATTGGATCTCAGTACCCATAACCTAGGTTTAGAGCCATCAAACCTAGGGAATTCAATCTTAGGTACTGGGTTGTGAAATTGAGTACCATCAGTTAACCTCCTTGGAGATTCCTGATACTGATAGGATGATCCCCCACCAGCAGTTCCGTAGTTAGGCCCTCCACCACCAGATCCAAAGTTAGGACTCCCCAAAATAGAAGACCCTTCATTGTGACCCTTGCCTTTTTCCATATTCAACAGTTGTAACTGCATAGCTGCCAAAGTGTTAGTCATAAGCTCAAATTTCTCATCCATCTTGGTTGTTAAACCATGCATATTGTCTGTGAGCTTCCCTTCTACTGCTTCCCGCTTCATGGCTTCCGTTTGGATTAATAATTCCAGCTTTTTGTGTGATTCTTGCAGATCCTTGGAGTGTGTTCCCTCAGCCATGATCAAAACTTGGCTCTGATACCAAATGTTACGTTTTTGATATTTTCGGAATGATTGTAATATGTTTTTTGAGGTTTTCTGGGATAATAATGCAGATAATATAAATTGCTTGAAGAACAAGATATGAATATTTGAAGATATGAAGAATTAGGGAGAGAGAGAATTAGATAGGGGAAGATGTAGTTAGAAGAGAGAGAGTACTGCAAATTTCTGATATTCATATTCATCTGCCAGTGCCATATTTGTAACTAACATTTGGGGTCCACTCAACAGTGGATATTATTTTGGTAATTAAAAAACAGAATCTAAAATATATAAAGGATATTCTAGATTATTCTAAATGTTTGGGCCCATTTACGTGAAGCCCAAACCTTAATTCATTCAGATAAGCCGTTCAGAAGATTTGGCTCAGGTAGAATCTGAGTCTCAGTATTCTCGCTCAGATAATTTGGCTCAGGTGGATCTTGAGCCTCAGTTTGCTCGTTCAAGATAAATTGGCTCAGGTGGATCCTGAGTTTCAGTTTCTTCGTTCAGCTTCTTTGGCTCAGGTGGATCCTGAGCCTCAGTTTCTACGTTCAGCTTCTTTGGCTCAGGTGGATCCTGAGCCTTAGATTTCTCAATCAGGTTTCCTACTGACGAAAGAAACCCTGATTTTAACTCTCTTTTCGTACCCATCTCTTTACTTTTCAAATTTCCCTCTGGTCTCGCAACAATACCATAGTAGAGAAATACGCGTACGATTTACTGTAAGATTTCTCTTTATGTTTATACGTATTCAATTATGCAATTACGTGTTCGTTGTTGGTGAACTATTTATTTTCGCTGCGCATGTATTATGTATTTACGTGCCTCTAAATTCCAACAGTGGTATCGGAGCTTCGTTCTCTTGATTAATTGCATAATATTTTTCGTGGTCGATTGGTTGCTTGAGTTTCAATCATTTAATTTGTCCAATTGGCCCAAAAATTGTTGATTTGAGTTTTCGTATCTGAAAATAAGAGAATAAATTTTTGGGGCAAAATATGAGCTGCCGAATTTGATAAATCACTGAAATGAGATTTTATTTATTTGCATATATTAATGGAATTAATGAAATCTGATGCAAGTATAGTAGAATTGATTCAAGCCCTTTCACAAACTGGGTAAATAATTCTTCTTGTCGATATGATGATTTCGCTCGAGGTAGCGATTCTCAAATCTGACGATGGTTCTTGATTGCAGGGACTCTGGTTCGGGCGGGGCCGATGGCGGATGTCCAAAACCTGGAGTTGATGCGAGCCTGGTCTTCTCCAGCGAGAAAATGACCAAGGGCCTGTTTTGAGAATTGGATTATCACCAGGACCTTCCTTGCAAATACTAAGAAATTGCAGACTGGTCCCTGGAAATTACTAAAAAGAAATGAGAGTTAATTAAGCCCGGAATTTTATTAAAATTGGAATTTAAAATTCTACAATTAATTTTGAAGGAAATTTTATGAGTTTTTAATTAAGTTATATTTAATTAAAGATTTATCTAGCAAAGTATTTTTGAAAAATGATTTTAGAAATAACCGAAAGTTTAGAACTTGTTGGTATTTCTAAATTTAGCTTTGTTTATCTACGGATGATTAATTGAGTGCACATTTATTTGATTTACGTGTTAAGTATAAGATTAAAATAATTTTGCACATTTCGTGTGCTAAATATTATTGAATATTTTCCACATGCTAATTTTATTTTAATTGAGAACTTGATTAGTTACTCCCCACTTGTATAACTTTTCATGTAAGTTGATATTTACATTATTAGTTATAGTTCGCGTTATAATTGTTTGGGTAGGCGGCGCCCAATAATTGTCGGACTGTATTAAATGTTTGGGTAGACGGCGCTCATATAAGTGTTAGTCCGTATGAAATTATGTTTGGGTAGGCGACGCCCAATAATTGCTCAAATGTGATGTAGATTAACATGTTGGATCTTGATTAAGCAATTAACACCCCGCCTTTAAAATGTTCCTCACTAAAATATGGTTTTCTCATTAATTTGATAAGATGTTTTCCATCAAAATTAAAAGTAAACCGGAGATTTCGTTCCAATGGGTATTTAAGACTAAAGTATTTTGCTCGGATCTACATTCAACGGGACTTTTATATGGACATGTGGTGTTGTCCCTTGATGGTTGTAAACCAACTTAACTTTGTTTCACTAGCCAAAGCAGGGAAACGAAAGTTAAGTGACATCCGATTGAACTAGGTTCAATCAACTAGGAATTGCAAATTTTGCAATTGGTTTGGAGACCTACCAGTTATGTTATTGTGATATTCAGCCAAAACAGAGATCATGATAGTAGGAATGTGGATCCTAGTCCATTACAATTTATATTTGATATAAATTCGTACTCTTCCGATGAGGTCATTGAGTATGTGAAAATAATGGAGACAAAATAAACACTAAAGAAAGACCATGTTTATTTTGATTGTTGAATATTGATCATAGGAATTATGTGTTTAATTCCCGTTTTATTTTATTTCTCTTGGTTAGTTGAAATGTATAACTATTATTGAGATTTGTTTTGGAAACAAACAAATTGGCTAGGCCAAATTTTCTGGACTGGTACCTAAAAGTGTGTTTGGTTCTAAGACAAGAAAAAATTGAGTACGTGTTGGACACGTCAATCCCTGTTACCCCTGCAGCTGGTTTCTTGAGACAGCTACGTTTGACGTAGCACCTCAAAAGAAGCATCAAAAGGATGCTTCCCAGACGCAGTGTGTGATGTTGCCCGACATGACTCCCGAATTACTTAAGGCAACATGAGAAAATGGGTCCTTTCGAGATGCTCAAGCATCTGAAGGATCTTTTTGATTCTGAATCTCGTTCTGAGATTTATGAAATGATGAGAGATCTGTTCAGATGGCGGTTAGCTGAAGAAGGGAATGTTTCACCTCATGTGCTTAAGATGATAGGCCTAATTGAGAAACTTGATAATTTAGGCATTGAGCTAAAAGACCAACGTTCCCATTTATGTTATCCTCCAGTCGCTCCCGGATTCACATTCTAACTTCATTGTGAACTACAATATGAATAAGACGGATGCGACCATGCCTGAACTTCATGACATGCTCGAGACTTTTGAGTTCACTATCACTAAGATGGTGTTCAAAGGAAAGAGCGGGTAGACAAGGATGTGTGCCTCTACTATAAGCAGAAGAGGACACTGGAATAAGGACTGTAAGATTCTGGTTGCTGAAAAGAAGACATTGGGTGCTTCTGGCACTAGAACATGTATGTTTGTTATTAAGATAAGCATGTCCACTAATAACGCTAACTGCTCGGTATTAGATACCGGATGTGGCTCACACATTTGTAAGAATGTGAAGGAGCTCATGCGTCTTAGGGCAGTTAGGGCGGGTGAAGTCGTCTTACACGTGGAAACGGAGCAAGAGTTGCTACTGAACGTGTGGGGACTTATGTGTTAGACTTACCCTTTTGGTTTTAGATGAGAACTTAATGATTGTCATTTCGTTTTTTCTATTACTCGCAACATTATTTCCATTCCAATGTTAGACATTGAGGTTTTTCCTTCCATTTTAGTGACAATAATTGTTATTTCACGTTAAATGGTGTGGTTTATGGGAATGCCCTTTTGGTGAATGATTTACATTTGTTGCATTGTGGATATAATTTTCTTAATATACAAAATAAAAGATTCAAACATAGTAATCATGAAAACCCGACTTACTTATGACATTGTGGACTTGATCATGTAATTGAGAAAGGAATTGCAAGGTTAAGAAAGTTAGACTACTTAACCCCATTAGACTTTGAGTCTTATGGAGATTGCAAATCTTGTCTCATGTGCAAGATGATCTATGAACCCTTTATGAGAAAGAGGTGCATGCCAAAGAAGTTCTAGAGTTGATCCACAATGATGTATGTGGACCATTGCCCACTCTAGCTAGGGGTCACTTCGATTACTTCATCACTTTTACTGATGATTTCTCGAGATATGGATACGTGTATCTTATGAAACACAAGTCCGAATTTTGAGAAATTCAATAGAGTTTAAGGCTGAAGTAGGGAAGCAACTTGGTAAGAGTATCAAGACTCTTCGATCAGATCGAGGAGGTGAATACCTTAGCCATAAAATTCATTGATTACTTGAAGTTGCATGGAATCCAATCACAATGGACTCCTCCCGGAACACCTCAGATGAACGGTGTGTCCGAGGGGAGAAACCGAACCCTGTTAGACATGGTGAGCTCCATGATGAGCTTCTTCTCTCTTCCGACATTCTTATGGGGATACGCGTTACAAACCTCAATTTATATTCTGAATAGGATTCCATCTAAATCGGTTGAGTATACACCATATGAACTATGGTGTGGCAAGAAGCCAACTTTTACACATATCAAACATGGGATTGCCCCGTGATTGTGAAAAATGATGCTTACCGACAAGTTGGAATCCAAAGGTGAAAAGGGTTACTTTGTGGGATATCCTAAGGAAACTAAAGGATATTGCTTCTATCCACCTGAGAAACAATCAGTGATTGTTTCTAGGAAGACCAAGTTCCTCGAAGAAGACTATATCTTTAAGGAACAAGGTCGTAAGCTGATAGAACTTGAAGAAATTCAAGAACCACAAATTAACAAAGAGATTGATATCTTGTCAAAGCAACATGATAACGAATCAGTGGGAGCATTCAACAACTTTCACGGTGGGATTCTTTCACTAGGTGGTCGTCTTTGAGCCAGTGGGAGTGTAATTGGAGTATGCTTGCCAGTGCAAGAACCTCCAAGTGGGCTGAATGAGAACAACATAGTTCAAACTCCCGCCCAAGAGGCATCTGAAAGTGTAGCTCTTGAGGACTCTCCTGACATTGATGATATCGATGCACCACAAAATTTTAACAATCAGAATGTACAGTCTGCACAACCACAACTCCGTAAATCAATTAGGAATCGTAATCCGCCCATTAGATACGGTTACCTCTTGGAGGAACTCGATAATATGGACATACCGGATAAGGACGATCCTAATACTTATTCTGAAGCAATATCAGATATTGATTCAGGGAAGTGACATTAAGCCATGAAATCCGAGATGGACTCGATATACACCAATCAAGTCTGGGACTTGGTTGAGTTGCCTAAAGGGGTTAGACCCATATGTTGCTATTGGGTCTTCAAGCGTAAGACTGATGCAAATGGCAAGGTACAAACCTACAAAGCTAAGTTGGTAACAAAGGGTTATAGTAAATGCGAAAGCACTGACTGTAACGAGACTTTCTCACCAGTTGCAAAGATCAAGTCCATTCGAATTTTACTTGCGATAGCAGCACACTTTGATAATGAGATTTGGCAGATGGATGTTAAAACAACTTTCCTCAATGGAAACATTGATAAAGAAGTGTTTATGACTCAACCAGAAGGTTTTATATCTAAGTCGAATTCTAATCTAGTATGCAAGCTAAAGAGATCCATCTATGGATTGAAGCAAGCTTCTAGGAGTTGGAATATCCGATTTGATGAAGCTATCAAGTCTTTTGAATTCATCAGAAACTCGGAAGATCCTTGCGTTTATCGTAAACGCGGCAGGAAGAATATTGTTTTTAAAATAGGGTATGTCGATGACATATTGATTGGGAAACAATATCCCGTTAATGCAGTCCGTTAAAGATTTGTTGCTAAAAACCTTCATGATGAAGGGTCTTGGTGAAGCCTGCTACATCCCAGGGATCAAGATCCACAAGGTTAGATCCAAGAGGATGTTGGGGTTGTCACAGTCCACCTAAATAGACAAGGTGTTGAAGCGTTTTGCGATGGAGAACTCTAAGAGAGGGTCTCCATCGGCAAATCATGGGATAAAGCTATCAAAGACGGATTGTTGTTCTGTTGAAGCTGATATCAAGCACATGAAAAATGTCCCATATGCATATGCAATTGAGTTAATCATGTACGCCATTACTTGCACTAGGCCAAACGTGGCCTACACTATCAACATCACTGGTAGATACCAACAGAATCCGAGTGAATCTCACTGGATTGCTGTCAAGACCATTCTGAAGTATCTCAGACAAACTAAAGAATTTTTTCTTGTCTATGGTGGACAGTCAGAACTAGTAGTGACTGGTTAAGCTGACACAAGTTTCCAATCCGACTGTGATGATTACAAATCACAGTCAGGTTACGTTTCACTCTCAATAATGAGGCGGTCAGTTGGAATAGTTCCAAGCAAAATGATCGAAGATTCAACAACCGAAGTTGAGTACATTGTTGTATCAGAAGCCTCAAGGAGGCTGTCTGGATTTTATAGTTCTTAAAAGAACTAGGGGTAGTTCCGAGTGTCAGTTGTCTAATAAAGTTGTATTGAGACAACGCTGGTGCGATTGCGCAAGCAAAGGAACCGAGATCAACAAACAGTAACAAGTATGTACACAGACTTATCATTTGATCCGAAAGATCATAACGATAGGAGAAATAGAATTAAAATGTATTCCCACATATTTAATATGACAGATCCTCTCACCAAAACACTGAGTGTTCATGTACACACTAAACATTGGATGGTCTAGGGGTTAGACATGTAGGTGATTGACTCTAGTCCAAGTGGGAGATTGTTAGTGTTAGTGTCCTAGAGACAATCTATTGTAAGGACATAATACTCGATGATATTCTGTTTGATTTAGTATTATAGTTCAATTAATATTAATGTATGGCAATACACTTGTTTGAATATTATGTTTGATTGTTTGCAATAATTCATACAAGTGTTCCCATGAGTCATTGATGTCATTGAGGTTGTGAGAACTCAGATGACTTAAGCATGATTCTTAAATAGCCCCGATCAAGGATCATCAAGAATGGGATATTGATGATGCAATGGAGATTGGTGTGCGATCTGCATCTCTTAGAGAGTGTAGTAAGATCTCACTTAATACGAGATGCTAGGTATCTCATGATGGATGCACAAATACCTTAGAGGGTATTGGTATACCCATCCGAGAAACCGTTTGATGTATTTCCACTATATGTGTCTACGGGTGTCTCGGTTAGTGGGAGCGATGCGATACTCCTTTGACTTGAGGTCAATACGCACGACATGTGTGGAGTGATGAACTTTGACCATGACCAACGCTTGCACCCTTCCATGGGTAGATACGACTTGGATTGGGTTCATCACGAAGTGCATATGCGTGGTAGTTGAGCCAAGAATATGATTCATTCATCAATGTGGATTTAGAGAGAATACTCATCTTCTCATCATAATTGGATCAAAGTCATCGGCCGATGCACGTCAACTTAGACTTTGTGGCTAAGTGTGACATACATGATCAATTAGTGATTAGAGATAATATGATTAAGTTATTTGAATAGACACTTCATCATGTTCAAGATTTAATCGAGTATTCGTGAATGAAAGGAGGAAATCGTAATAGCCCATGTTTCAGTTACAGGTAGTTGCACGTTTCTCGCAACATACCTCATATATTGAGAATGTCTGATTTATTGTCTAGGGTTCAATTAAGACCATTAGTTTGACTAATCGCTCGATATATGAGGGCCTATGGGTCACACAACAAGCAGTTCCCTTTTGCGGATTATAGTTGGTTGATTAAATGTTAAATTGGATTTAATATTTAATTTATGGAGAATTAATTAATAATAGATTAATTTAGAATTAATTATTATTGATATTTAATTAAATTGGATTTAATTAAATAGGATTCCCAATAATAATATATGGAATATTATTATAGGATTTAATATATATGGAATCAAATCCGTAGAGATTTGATATACATGGGAATTAAATCCGTAGAGATTTTATATATGGGAAATAAATCTAAGAGATTTATTTTATAAGATTAGGAATTTTATTTCCTAATCAGGTTAACTTAAGATTTAAGCTGGACCTCTCCTATATATATGAGATCTTGGGAATTCACAACGTTAATTCATATCTTCTCCATAAAATCTGAAATAGGAATTTTCCTAGCAAATTCCGTCTCAGCTGGCAAATTTGTGCAAGTCCATGAATGGGGATTACGTGGATACCATAGTAGAGAAATATGCGTACGATTTACTGTAAGATTTCTCTTTAGGTTTATATGTATTCAATTATGCAATTACATATTCGTTGTTGGTGAACTGTTTATTTCCGTTGTGCATGTATTACGTGTTTACGTGCCTCTAAATTCCAACAATTTGTTAGTTACGTCCACGGGCAGAAGAGAGGATCTCGTATATTATTCAGAACCGACAACAATATACAACTCAAATGGGAATATAAATAATAATCCCTAACTGACTGGGCCTAAATTAATAAGCCCAAAACCGAAATCGACTGATGCACTTGTATCAAAGGTACCTGGCTTCTTAAATAATATTAGGAAGCCCTTCACGTTTTTCACAATCCGATGTGGGACAAAATAGGATTTCTTATAGGATTAGGACTCCTCCAACTTTTGATACAATCCGTTGTGGGATAAAACAAAACTTCATTATTTTACACAATTCCAACACATAGTTTGTTGTTTATTGAGTGACATTAATCCTAGAGAAAGGTAGAATAAAGCATTATATTTAATTTGCATAGTTATAGTTGAGGGATAATTTAATGGTGAATAAGAATCCTTTTTATTATTTGATTTCATTTGTGATAATTTATCATTTTCGTTACTTTAATTGTCTTTGTAGTGATCTAGTAGACCAAGGGAGTGTTTGTAAAAAATTATAATTAAGTGATTATAGTCACCTATAATTGTGTGCATAAATAATTTGAAGTGTTTTATTTCTCTTTTAGTAGCTTAAATAAGCTCTCATAAGCTATAAACTAGAAGCTTTAAAGAACTTTTAATAGCTTATTAGTATTTTTTAAAAGGAAAAATGTCAATTCACGGCTTGAAAGATGACAAAACTATCAATTTAATGCCTTAAAGATTTTTCCTATCGATTCAAAGCCTAGAAGATAGAAAACTATCAATTCAGGGCCTAAAAGATAAAAACTATCAATTTGAGGCTCACACATTTTAAGGTCTTGTTTGACACTTATATTTCATATCCTTATTTCATATTCTTATTTTTAGGGTTTACGGTTCAAGGTTTACGGTTCAGGGGGGTTTAGGGTTCATGGTTCATGGTTCAAGGTTTAGGGTTCATCATTTAGGGTTTAGGGTTTAGTGTTCAACGTTAGGGTTTTAGTGTCAAACATGACCTTAAAATTTATAAGCCTAGAATTGATAGTTTTTATCTTTCAGGCTCTAAATTGATAGTTTTATATCTTCTGGTCTTGAATCGATAGAAAAAAATCTTTCAAGCCTTAAATTGATATTTTTACCATCTTTCAGGGTTTGAATTGATAAACTCATTTTTAAAAACTTTTAATTTTTTTTGCAAACACTATTAACTTTTCTTTAATTTTTTTTTACAAAACTATCAACTTCTACTATTTAATCCATTTTCCATAATTACTAATTTTAATCACTTCTTTAAAATCATAAGTTTTTGCAAACACTCCCCAAATCAACCCCCTCCCCTTTTTATTACGATAAGTTTTTCATTATTTCATTCGAGACATAAAATTTATATTTATGTTATGGGTTGATCGATCTTTTACGTGCCTCTACTACAAGTTAGTGCAATCAACGATGGTAATTTATTATATTTATTTTTGCTTGCCTCGACAGCGTGACGTGGTAAGTGTGTGTGTACACACGTCATTGTTGACTTTGGTATAAGATGACCAAAAAATGTGTCTTAAATTAGAAAATTCCAGAAGACGTTAATAAAGTCTTGTTGGTGGTATTGTTGTTGGAAACGCGGGTTGAGTTATTGCTCTTCTCCATTTGACCACTCGTAATCGTCCTGTGTAATAAGAATGGAAAATTTCATTAATTTTATATTCATATTGATTTATTACAACTCTCACTAAATTTAAGAAAAATGAAACCTTATTTTAAATTATATATGAACCTCGTCTAATAGAGAATAAAAGGAAAAGAAGTTTTAATAATTTTTCTTCTGTAATAATTGCATCATTTCAAATATGAAGTTTCATTAATAACATTAAATACTCAAAATAAATAAAGGAATCCAAGAAATATCATTATTTTTAAATGTCTTAAATCAAGCAAAAACTAAGACATAAATTCAAAATATAATTCAAATAATTTTAATAAAGTATTGTAATTAGTAGAAAATCGGTAGATTACACGCACCAAATTCACATAATTATTATAGCTAAATACAAACCATGATTGGTTTAATACATAAAATTCCAAAACTTTCCCCTACACACATTAATTGCAATTTTCCATTCCAAATTTTGGGAAAATTGATAATCAGTATAAAAGCCTCATTTCTAGAGAACTCAACCACACTCAAAAACCCACTCATTAATCTTTCTACTTAAAGTTAAACTCAGTAATCGTTTCATGGTGCAATCACTACTAGGTATACATCTTCACTTTTCTACTTGAATTCTCATACTATTATTTTCATTTTTTAATCTTTAATTCAATCAAGTTTTATGAGTTTATTTTGATATGGGTGTAGAGATGAAGGGTTTTTTATAATTGTTTAGAAATGTGCAAATAGGCTTTTCTAAAAAAAATGAATGCATTAAAGATGGAGTTGTCAAGGCTAAAGTAAGGGCGGATAATATGCAAGAAAAAAAGATTTTACAGGAGCTAGGAAGTTTGCTTTAAAAGGCTCAAGGACGTCACTTTCTAAAGCTTGAAGGTATGTCACACATTCTTAACATCGTTATTGAATTATGTTGCATATGACACCACAAAAAATGGTGAAGTGGGGACTATTATGGAGTGTTGGGGTAATACAAAATCCAAGCATTATATAAATGTTAAAGACACTAGTGGAAGCAACTTTACACCTCACTTAATCACATTTAATCAGGACATGTAACATTATTTAATTAAGAGTTGCATATTTTGTAATTTTCAAATTGTTATATATTTCTTAGACACGATATCTTGTAAGAAATTTAGTAGGTCTTTTAGTGCAGAACATTGCTGAAAGAATTAGGTCATTTACTCAAGTGACTTTTAATTCAGTATGTATTCTTTTAGCTTCTAGTACTATCTCTATGGTTGGTATGCCTCAGTTTATTACCTTAGTATCTTAAGATATGAAGCATACAAGATCAAATTCTCACTCGCATACTTATACCAAAAAAGTGGGAAGCAATGTTTGTATTTATGAGAGTTCGACTGGCGTATATAACATTAATTTTATATCAACAAATTAAGTGAACAGATGAAGTCAAAGATGTTATTCTAGGTCAATGAGATTGATGGATGCTTACGTGATCTGGTTTTACTGGCATGTTTCTCTACTTGGTTTAAAATGTGAAACATATATATTTTTTACATACAATTCCAACCAATATTTGTGTGAGCCCAAGTATCAAGATTTTGAATCATTAATAAGATGATTGTTGGTCCAGTACGTGTACCTGCACAACAAATTAATTGGAATTGTATGGGAGTAATCTATGGTTCACATTTTTCACCAAGTAGAGAAATATGCCAATATTACCAAATCACATAAGTGTCCATCAATCTCATTAATCCAGAATAACATCTTCGATTTCATCTGTCCACTTAAGTTGTTGATATAAAATTATGATATACGCCAATGGACACTCATAAACACAAACCTTATCGCCCACTTTTTTGGTATACGTATGTAAATAATTTAATGTTAAAATGTGTAACTTGTTATTATATAAGGGAATTAAGATAAAGAAGAAAGAGGTTAATTGTGCATGCATCGTATCTTAGAACACAAGGGGGCGAGGAACTGAGGAAGGAAGATTAACAACGTAAATAATACTAGAAGATGAAAGAATACGAATTGAATCAGGATTTTCTTGAGTAAATGACTTAATTCTTTCTACAACGTTCTGTACCAAAAAGACCAAACAAGGATTTTTTAGAAAATATCATGTCCAAGAATATATATTTATATCAGCTTGAAAATCACAAATATATGTTGTACTTGAATACTAAGTAATTAATGTTAACTCTCCTTGATTAATTGTGAATATGTTAGGCGTGAAGTTGCTTCCTCCAATGTCTAACATTACAAGGTGTCAATATTTTATGTTTCTTTCGTATGATCTATCCCCTCCCCCTCACTCTCACACACATATAATGACGTAAAAATAGGTAAGTCAATGATAATAAAATTAAAATTAGTGTCTCCATTTCATAAAGGAAATCTATCATTATATTCAAGCCATTATATCCATAATAGATAAGGGTAAACAACAATAGTTATGAATAAATGCTATTACAACGTCCCGACATATAGATCAAATAATTGTAATATCGAACTTGTCAAATTCATAAACCATAATGACTGTAAAATCTCATGCATTTAAAGATGCACATAAATCAAGTTCATAGTAAAGCAATATAAATGAGTAGATTTCTATTGAGGATGGTTTCAAACCAAGTAACAGATACCAAGTTGATGTCCAACACCAAGGGTTTAGATTAAAGACCAATGAAAAATAACGGGTGCCCAATATTGGCGATACAGAATGTGAGAATCAAAGAAATAACACCAGATTCAGTTTCAGAATATATACTAGGAAGGATGCTGGGATATTTCACAATTAAGGATAACATCAGTTATACAATTGAGAAACAAGTCATAAACCAAGTCCACACTACGAAATCTTGGTCATCCCTGTAATTCCTCAACGTAAAACTAAAGGTTTCGCTATAAATTAATGTGTGAGGATCCTAAAGATGAAAGAAACGAGCTTTCTACATACTGAACGCTAACAATCTCAAGCATCTCCAACCTTCCAGCAATATTCACTGCTATTTTTTTGGTAAACTTCACATAGTATGCAGTTTTTACCTTATTCTTAAGGGTTTTCTATGTCATCATCACACATTAGATTTACATTACCGCATATTTATCGTTCAAACTTGCTATTTATTTACTTTAACATCGATTTACATCTTCATACATCATATACTATTGTCTATCATCAATTTACGTAATACATTATTGTTAATCGACCATTTAATTGCATCAACTTTCAATTTGATTTGTTGTCATCAATTTATAGCACGCCGATATTGTTATTACATTTTATCATTAATGTTTAGTCTAAACGTTGAAGTTCAAAGCCTAAAGTTGTTAGTTGTGTGATTTTTGGTTAAAACAATTTCTATAAAATAAATTGAAACGGATTATCAACAAATCAATGTTGTACATTTTGGAAGTGCATGCTTTGTTCTTTAATAAATATGTTCACTACAAGAAAAATAAGCTTTCATGACATTTATAAGTGTAATTGTAGGGCACTTATTAATACATTTTGTCTATTATGACATTTGTATAAAGTGTCCTTTAATCTAGTGTAAAAATAGGTAATAGCTTGTTATGACATTTTTAATTGTGGTGAGAAGGTGGCTTATACTACACTTTATAAACTATCGGTTTTCAACTATTAATTGATAATACATTATATAGTGTCATGTTAGATGTTCTAAAATTACCAATTCTAATTATATTCACGATACCAAAATTATGTGAATTTAATAATAATAAATATTATTATAATAAATATCATTCCTCATACAATAATTGGATGAATTAAAATAGTAAAAATTAAATTGGATAGAAAAAAATAAGCATGTTACATTAATGTGTACACTTACATATGTCTTGCATTGAAAAATAAGAGAAGCCCTAAGTTTACCTAGAAGTTCTATTAGGCAATCACACAAATGTGTTTCTATTTTATCTAAACATGGGTAAAGAAATATGTCGTAGAAGTTGCATAGTGCCTTGTAGTCAGCCATCTATCTCTCCATCTCCATGGAACTACTGCGTCATTACTGGTAAAGACATAGATCATGTGTAATGAATCTATTTCAAACCAATCTTGCTTCCACTCTTTCTCCATTGCTACCATAATCTATCAATTTACTGCAAATAATTCTGCATCAAAGGCAAACCATTTCCGAGCTTAGAACAAAAAGTTTCCAAGAATACACCCCTTGAATTGAGAAATAACCTCCACTTTTGATGAAACCATACGTATCCTTCAGATTTAGAAATTGTAGCCTAAATTCCCAGCTTGAGGAGGCAATTAAGATTCATAGCAGGGTTCTTCATAAATCCAATATTGTATTCATTGGCCTCTCTAATCAGCGCAACATCGCAATTGTTGGTTTTTGTCTTCAAATATAATCCCATCTATAACTTTTCGAATATGCCAGCAATAAGTAATTATAGAGTACCTCCACACTGATCCGAGCTGAGCAGCTGGAGCCACCGCAATAAGCTGTATAATAAAAGAAGCAAAACAAGAAAATTGCTCTATATTTAAATTAAAACTATTCAAAAGTACAGACAATAACCTGTTAGAAAATTTGCATGTCACCAAGATGTGGACAACAGTCTCCTCCTAATTCATGCACAAGACACAAATTGACGGGCCTTGAAATCCTCTTGATTGCAATAACACCGAAGTTATGAGCTTTCAATAAATATCCTTCCAAACCACTATGGAGGAATGAACTCATCCCATAGACAAGATAGAATTTGCATTATGACCAAGACAAAATGTAAATACAGTATGCTAATAACAGAAAAGGGTATGTCCAATCATGATATTATGATATATATCACAGACTCTTGAGGGAAGAGAATGTAATTTCACATAACTGCGTTCGGTTCGGTCGTGTATTCAGCCTACCTTTTACTTGTACACATATTGTAGTGCATCTAATTACATTAGGCATAAAAATGAACTGCACAATATTAGAAAAGGGAAATTCTTGTTCAAATCAAAATCCCACACGAGCAAGATCCCTGGTGGCATAATCATTATATAATACACAACCATATCGCTGCACCTTGCAAATCCGTATCAAATTAGCAGAGTTAAGTGTAACTGGACCTCGGTATTACAATAATATTATAGAATTAATTGAGTATTCACCTTGAGAATCAAATAGTAAATGAGGTAAATTCTAAATTAAGTGCACATCTTGAGAATCGAATTGAGTACTCACATATAAAGAGGCGTTTCCATTTACTACCACATAATCGAATTTACAGATTATATCATTTGCATCAATATTAATTCTAGTTATAAATTAGGTAAAATTGTATCTAATCCTTCATTAAACTCATCAATCTTAATATAACAAGCAGATAGGGTAACCTTGAAGATAATTACTACGAGCGGATTCTTAAAACAGTTGCGATTAAATTTAGATACAACGAGCAGCTTCAACCTGATTAGAATCCAAATTATTATAAATGCCTAACCTTTAAGGCTGTCGCACGATGATAATGCGCGAGAGGGGGGGTGGTGGCGCTTGTGAGGAAGACAAGATGCGGCAGCGCAGAGGGAGAAAACAGGGGACGGTGGCGCGCAATAGAGAACAAACTATGAGCCATAGATTGAAGCTTGGCAAGGCGGAGCCAACGGAGGCGATCGTGATTGCGTGAATTACAGTTTCTTCGAGATACAGTGGGTAACCGGTAGAGTAAAAAGGCACGAAGCAAAGTGCCCTAAATTGTAGTTACGGCTTCTTTCAAAAAATAAAATAATCATGGAACTTGTTATATTGAAATATCATCTTCATACATCATTATTTCTATCATCAATTTACGTAATACATTATTGTTAATCGACCATTTAATTGCATATGAATTTGATTTGTTGTCATCAATTTATAGCACGCCGATACTTAAATATATTAACGTTGAAGTTCAAAGCCTGGGATGTGTTGAGGAAAGTTAAAAATTTCTATGGAGAAATTTTGGAAAAAAAATGTGTTTTTAATATTAATTGAGTGAAAATTTATGTAATTTTGTATAAAAATATGAATAGTTTGTAATGAAAGTTAGGATAATACATTATATAGTGTCATGTTATTGTTCTAAAATTACCAAAAAAAAAAACGAAAAAATTATGTGAATTTAATAATAATAAATATTATTATAACCTTTTATCATTCCTCATACAATTTGGATGACAAAAATAGTAAAAATTAATGGTAAAATGTAAAGAAGCCCTTTTACCTAGAAGTTCTATTAGATAGAATGTGAAAGATAATTTTAATAAATAATAATAATAAAATATATGTAAAAATACATTTTAATAATACCTCTTGGTTTTCAAACCATAATCTATCAATTTACTGAATAATTCTTAAAGGCAAACCATTTTTACCGAGCTTAGAACAAAAAGTTTTTTTTGAATTGAGAAATTTTTTTTGAAACCATATTTTCAGATTTAAAATGATAAAATAATTTTTCTTCATAAAGAATATTGTATTCATTGCAATAGATGAGACATCATAATTGTTGGTTTTTGTCTCATAATCCCATCTATAACTTTAAAATCCGATCACTTTAAAATTTCTATATTTAAATTAAAAACTTTCAAAAGTAAACAATTCATTGTCCAACGGTCTCCTCCTAATTCATGCAAAAGACACAAATTCGATAATAAAAGAATGAGCTAATAAATATGCTTTTATAGGATGGAGGAGTACTTAATAAAATGAAAAGATAAAGTTAATAGGGAGAAAAAATCATATACCAAGTCATATAATTTCAACGATAAAATTAAATAACGCCCAAAAAAAACTTTTCTTTAAAAATTAATTCACGTTCAAATAAAAACTAGTACAATATTTATTTTTATATAATACATATCAAGTACACTATATATTAACTCAGTAAGTTGCTCATATAATATTTGTATTTTTTTAATTCAAATTACACACAACATGACATAAAAAATTTAATCTATGAGTTAATTTAGATTAAATGATATTTGTGTTTTGAGTTAATTAAACTTAAATATGTGAACTTTACATAATTCAATAAATTAAAAAAGATTGAACTTGAAATTTGTGTTAAGTGTTGATTTTGGGTATTTTTTAATTTAATGGAGTTCAGAAACAAATTGAATTTAAATAGGTTTGGGTTAAAAACATAACTATCAAATTAATTATATATAATATATATACATATAAATACAAGTTACTGCTTCTTTCAAAAAATTTGGAGAAAAAAAAGTGGTAATTTTAAACAAAAAAATTAGGTATTAAAACTAGTGTAATTAATGATAATGATCACTGCCCAGCCGTAGATATGCCCCCTGGTTAACTAATTCATGAAGAGAGGGCATGCAGGTGCAAACTAGAGGATGGTGAAGAGTTATTCTATGACGTTTCAAATGGATTCTTGCAATTCTTTCGCCTTCTTAATTTGTTTTCTCTAAAAATGAAGATTTTATATTCATGAGCACCTTTGTCAAAATCTTGAAAGGAGAACTGCAATAAATGGATGTAGGGGAAAGGTTTGGTGTTGTATGTATTAAACCCTAATCGTGGTTTATATTTAACCATAATATATAATTATGTGAATTTGGTGTTTGCAATCCACCTAGTATTTGTTACTTATTACAGTGCTTTACTGAAATTTTGTTTGAATTGTACTTTGAATTTATGTCTTATTTTTTTCTTGATTTAACAAATTTACAAATAACAAGGAATTTTTTTGGATACTTTTATTTATTTATTTTGAATATTTAACATTAATAATAAACTTCCTATTTAAAATTATCCAACTATTATAAATGAAATAAACTTTTTTCCTTTTATTCTCTATTTGGCTAGGTTAATATATAATCTGAAAAAAAAAAGTTTCATATTTTCATGAATTTATTAGAATTGCAATATCACTCTGTATGAACATGGAGTTAATGAAATTTTTATGATTTTATTACACCAAAAGATTCTGAGTAGTCAAATGGAAAATAGCAACACACAAATTGTGTTTCCAGCAACAATACCAACAATGTTTTATTAACATCATCTAGAATTTTCTGAATTTAGACAAACTTTCTGCTCATCTTATAACGAAGTCAACAACGACGTGTGTGTAAGTAAATAAAATTTACACTCAATTAAATGATAACAATTTTCTGAATTTAGCAATTTTATATTAATGTCATATTAAATCAGTTTATTATTTATTAGGAATTTATTAAATTAATTAATTCTCCAAAATTAAATAATTAAATAATTGATATTTAATATACATAAGATTCAAAATCCGTATCAAATTTTAAGTGTAACTGACCATTGAAATAATATTATAGAATTAATTGAGTATTCACCTTGAGAATCAAATAGTAAATGAGTCAATTCTAAATTATACATCTTGAGAATCGAATTGAGTACTCACATATAAAATTTCCATTTACTACTACATAATCGAATTTACAGATTATATCATTTGCATCAATATTAATTCTAGTTATAAATCAGGTAAATTGTATCTAATCCTTCATTAAACTCATAAATCTTAATATAACAAGCAGATAGGTTTGGCATAAGATAATTACTACTCATTCTTAAAACAGTTGCGATTAAATTTAGATACAACGAGCAGCTTCAACCTGATTAGAATCCAAATTATTATAAATGCCTAACCTTTTAAGGCTGTCGCACGATGATAATGCGCGAGAGGGGGTGGCGCTTGGGGGAAGACAAGATGCCGCAGCGCAGAGGAAGAAAACAGGGACGGTGGCGCGCAATACAGAACAAACTATGAAACATAGATTGAAGCTTGGCAAGCAAATAAAACTATGAGCCATCGTGATTGCAAGGCGGAGAATTACGTGAATTTTTCTTCGAGATAGAGAGGGTAGCCGGTAGAGTAGAAAGGCACGAACCAAAGTGCCCTAAATTGTAGTTACTGCTTCTTTCAAAAAATAAAATAAAATTGAAACTGCTATTTTTATTTGTTTAAAAATGGTAATTTTAATTAATATAAAAGTGGTAATATTTAAACAAAAAAATTAGTTAATAAGGCACTAGTAATATTGTCATGATAGGGTTATATCAGGACAATTTAAAGATAGTGTATCAATAGATATTAAAACTAGTGTAGTATTAGATGTTTTTTCTTGTAGTGGTTTTCAGATGATAATGATCTTTTATATGTTTGTCTTTGCTAACTACATGGGCAAATCTAGAAATTGATGGAGGGGTGGACTAGAAAATACTACCTCCATCCCACAGTAAGCTTTACATTTGGGAATGACATAAGTTTTAAGGAATATAGTACTACATGTAGGATAAGTCTTGTATACATTTAGGTCTTGGCCAGTCTTTTCATAAGACATTTTAAATATGTTATCTTTGAAATATCTGATATACAACTTATTTACAGCAATTGAACCGCGTATGACGACTCACTCTTAAATATATTATTGGTTGGTGGGATGTGTGAGGAAAGTAAAAAGGTGGAGAGAGAAAGAAAAAAGTGTGTATTTTAATATTAATTGAGTGAAAATTTGTGTAATTTTGAGTAAAAATAGGGATAGTTTGTAATGAAAGTTAGGCCACAACTTGCAAAAAAAAAAAGTAAAGCTTAAATTGGGACACCCAACAATGGTAAAATGTAAAGTTTACCGTGGGATAGATGGAGTATAATTTTAATAAATAATAATAATAAAATATATGTAAAAATACATTTTAATACTACTTCTGTCCCAAAGAAACGCAAGCGTTCTTTTTGTTTTATTTTTTTCTTGGCGAGTTTTTTATTAGTATTTGAAATGATAAAATAATTTTTTTAAAGATGCATTACGATAGAAGAGGCGTATTCTAATAATTCCTCTTTAAAAATCACTTTATCATTTGAAATACTAATAAACAACTCGCTCACAAAAACTCGATAATAAAGTGGGTGTGCACGCTTTTATGGGACGGAGTGAGTACTTAATAAAATGAAAAGATAAAGTTAATAGGGAGAAAAATCATATACCAAGTCATATAATTTCAACGATAAAATTAAATAACGCCCAAAAAAAAGTTTAAAGATTAATTCACGTGTAAAACTAGTACAATATTTATTTTATAATACATGTCAAGTACACTATATATTAACTCAGTAAGTTGCTCATATAATATTTGATTATATTAATTCAAGAACACAACATGACATAAAAATTAATCTATGAGTTAATTTAGATTAAATGATATTTGTGTTTTGAGTTAATTAATTAAATATGTGAACTTTACATAATTCAATAAATTAAAAAGATTGAACTTGAAATTTGTGTTAAGTGTTGATTTTGGATATTTTTAATTTAATGGAGTTCGAAACAAATTGAATTTAAATAGGTTGAGCTAAAAACATAACTATCCAAATTAATTATATATAATATATATACATATAATACAATGAATTTGGAGAAGAGTTGCATTAGGTCTGCCCAGCCGTAGATATGCCCCTGGTTAACTAATTCATGAAGAGAGGGCATGCAGGTGCAAACTAGAGGATGGTGAAGAGTTATTCTATGACGTTTCAAATGGATTCTTGCAATTCTTTCGCCTTCTTAATTTGTTTTCTCTAAAAATGAAGATTTTATATTCATGAGCACCTTTGTCAAAATCTTGAAAGGAGAACTGCAATAAATGGATGTAGGGGAAAGGTTTGGTGTTGTATGTATTAAACCCTAATCGTGGTTTATATTTAACCATAATATATAATTATGTGAATTTGGTGTTTGCAATCCACCTAGTATTTGTTACTTATTACAGTGCTTTACTGAAATTTTGTTTGAATTGTACTTTGAATTTATGTCTTATTTTTTTCTTGATTTAACAAATTTACAAATAACAAGGAATTTTTTTGGATACTTTTATTTATTTATTTTGAATATTTAACATTAATAATAAACTTCCTATTTAAAATTATCCAACTATTATAAATGAAATAAACTTTTTTCCTTTTATTCTCTATTTGGCTAGGTTAATATATAATCTGAAAAAAAAGTTTCATATTTTCATGAATTTATTGGGAATTGCAATACCATTCTGTATGAACATGGAGTTAATGAAATTTTATGATTTTATTACACCAAAAGATTCTGAGTAGTCAAATGGAAAATAGCAACACAAAAATTGTGTTTCCAGCAACAATACCAACAATGTTTTATTAACATCATCTAGAATTTTCTGAATTTAGACAAACTTTCTGCTCATCTTATAACGAAGTCAACAACGACGTGTGTGTAAGTAAATAAAATTTACACTCAATTAAATGATAACACGTGTGCAATTTTATATTAATGTCATATTAAATCAGTTTATTATTTATTAGGAATTTATTAAATTAATTCTCCAAAATTAAATAATTAAATAATTTATATTTAATATACATAAGATTCAAGTCAGTCAAATTTTACGAGCATTCGAATACTCGTATGTGGCGAATCGGAATGATATTTGGTCATAAATATAAGGGAATTAATGACAAATCAATCAAATTAATGATTTGTGTTAATTACGTCAATCAAATTCTTTTGACCAACCAGATGCCACCACGTGGCACCTCAATTAAGGAAGGTTTGGCATATATACCTCATCTTATAAATAGGGGTCTCAACTTCTTCATTCTATATTCAACATCCCAGACGACCAACGAGCAAGACGAGAAGAGTCAGATTCTCTGCAATCGTTCTTGAAGATTCGAAGCAACCACAAACGTTCTTCGTGCAAATCAGCCAAAAAACAACGTTCTGTCCAAGATTAAGGCTCGAAGCCTCTCCGATCAGACGCTTATTCAGGTGTTCTTCATCCAGTGTTGAAGATTTGAAGATGTTCTTCACCAGCTCCAAGGCATTCTTCACAGAAATCGTCTAGAAACGACAACTGATTCGAGAACAAGGTGTCAAACCCCTCCGATTCGGCATTTCCTTCGAAGCGTTCTTCTTTCGACCCTTGAAGATTCGAAGATCTTCATTCAGCATTCAAACATTCAAAGGCGTTCTTCGTCAAATCTGAAGACGTTTGTCCATAAAGTATTCAAAAGTAAGGTTCGATCCAAAACAAGACGTTCAGTCCTTAGATCAACGTTTTAAATCCTCAACTTCAACCCCAGATAAGATTAAGGCGAGGACCGCTACAGAAAGTCATCCAAGTCAAAGTTAAAGTCAACGAAGAGAAGAATTTAGAGGAACAAACTAGAGTTTGAACCCGCTAAAATTTGACATTCAATTTGAAGAAATCATATTGTAAAATCATTTTCCGTGTTTTAATATTTTAATCACGAGATTTTTACTTACAAATTTGGCACGCCCAGTGGGACTACTCTACCTCTCATCCCTTCTCTTCCAAAGAAACCTCCAACATACAACATGTCTTCTCGTAAAATCCTCTACATAAGTTTGATTCTTAGACACTACAGAATCCAATGTTGTAACTTGGAGCATGTCAAGAAGATTAAGCTTTGAGGCCTTTTTGGAAGCTAACCCTTCGGTTGGGACCACTGCGAACAGATCTCGCCATGTTGCTGAAAGTGACAAAGACGACTCAAAGGACTCCACTCCTCGATCCTTGTCAAGATGTCAAGATCTTCATCGAACTCAAAAACTTGATTGAAACCATTAACATTGAGGAGCAACTTGCCAACTAAAAAAGCTGAAGGACTTGCAACAAAAGTCCAAAATCAAGACTCTCAGATAGCTCTCTTGATGACCAAGACGAATAGTGATGAGGCAAGCCACACAAATGAAAATAAGGTTGAAGAGCGAGAATATCTTTTTAACCAAATATCAACAAGAAAATTGAGACAAAGAAAAAGATCTTTGGTTTCTTAGATGGAAAATAGTTAATAATATAAAAGTTCATCTGTATCGATCAAATTTATAAATTATTCATACCTTCAATATTAATTTATAACTAAGAAAATGATAGCTTGAAGATGTCATATATGGAAAGTTCAAAATTTGATGGTAATAAATCTTATAAAAATATTATATTATTATTTTATATTGAATTAATATTTTCACTTATTTATTCAATTCAATAGAAATTGAAAAATGTTAAAAAACTCATTGAATTGGACCAGATGGATTAATTATTAATTGACTAAATCAAATAAGAAATATTTAATTTGTAATTGATTGGCAATGGAAGAGGAGTTGATTTTTTAATCCTTATTTAAATTATCCGAGACCTCAATAGAAATATGCATCCAAGGCATGCAAATAGGTAATGGGGTTTTAAAAAATTAATTGAAAAATTAGAAGAGTAAAATAAAATAAAAAAAAATGGAGTATACCACCATTATAATCTTGAGACAGGGGGCAAAAAGGATTGACTCTTAAAGATATGTGACAAAGACAATATCCATTTTTAGACTCTGGTGTCTCTAGGATATTTGGTCCGGGCCAAAAACTCATTGAGTTTTAAGATGAAACCATTAAGAGATTGGATGCCCTAACCCAAAGTATTGCAAATATCATCGATTAGTGGGTCATCTAATTCAAAAATCCGCTTCATCGGATAAAGTAACATTAGTTGATCAAAAGAGATGCTTGAAGAGACGAACTAAAATTCTCGAAGCAAAATCTCCTTGACAAGAGACTAAACTGTCTACAAATGCTCCTTGATACGAGCTAAAACTATAAAATAAATTCAAATGCTCCTTGACATGAGCGAAAACTATCAAACAAACTCAAGTCAAATGCTCCTTGATACGAGCCAAAACTATCAAGCAAATTCAAGTCAAAGTTCTTCAAGTTAAAAAAAAACGAAAAAATTGAAAAAAAAAATTAGTGTTTCATTCACTTTAAGTCCATAAATGACCGTGAACAAAGCACGAGGGGGCATTTGTAAGCAAATAAAATTTGCACCCAATTAAATGGCAACACATGTACAATTTTATATTAGTGTCATATTAAATCAGTTATTTATTTATCGGAAATTTACTAAATTAATTCTCCAAAATTAAATAATTAAGTGATTGATATTTAATATACACACGGTTTAAGGCAGTCAAATTTTACGAGTTCTCAAATACTCGTATGTGGCGAATCGGATTGATATTTGGTCATAAATATAAGAGAATTAATGACAAATAAATCAAATTAATGATTTGCGTTAATTACACCAATCAAATTCTTTCGACCAACTAGATGCCGCCACATGGTACCTCAATTAAGGAAGGTTTGGCATCCCTCACTCTATAAATAGGGGTCCAAACTTCTTCATTCTATATTCAACATCCCAGACGATCAACGAGCAAGAAGAGAAGAGCTAGACTCTCTCGTAATCATTCTTGAAGATTTGAAGCAGCCTCAAACATTCTTCGTGCAAATCAGCCAAAAACAACATTCGGTACGTTTCTTCAGGTGTTCTTCATCCAGTGTTGAAGATTTGAAGATGTTCTTCACCAGCTCCAAGGCATTCTTCACAGAAACCGTCCAGAAACGACAACCGATCTGAGAACAAGGTGCCAAACCCCTCCGATTCGGCGTTTCCTTCGAAGCGCATCTTCGTTAGACCCTTGAAGATTCGAAGATCTTCATTCAGCATTCTAACATTCAAAGGTGTCTTCGTCAAATCCGAAGACGTTTGTCCAGAAAATATTCAAAAGCCATGTTCGATCCAAAACAAGATGTTCAGTCCTTGGATCAACGTTTCAAATCCCCAACTTCAACCCCAGACAAGATTAAGGCGAGGACCGCTTCTGAAAGCCATCCAAGTCAAAGTCACGAAAAGAAGAATTTAGAGGACAAACTAGAATCTAAACCCTCTAAACTTCGACATTCAATTCGAAGTAATCATATTGTAAAATCATTTTCCGTGTTTTAATATTTTAATCATGAGATTTGTACTTATAGTGTGTATATACATTCAGAGAGATATATAAAAGAATTTCATCTTATTTAAAGTCCGAACTTATAGTGAACTTGTATATATGCATTAGTGAGATGAGATATAATAAGTTTCAAAGAAGAGAGAGAAGAGAAACAAGGAACATTTTTTTAAACAAAAGAACCATTATAACTTAAATGTAAGAACAATAACTATCGAGAAGACCATCCACAACCGTTTTAGAGATTCGACCCAATAATAAGGCATTGGAATTGACCCAAACATTGTGACAAATCGATGAGTCAAATCATTGACTTTTCTAAATAAGAAAAATCACATAATTATTATGTTGTCTTAATATAACTTTAAAAGTCACCTTTACCATATCTTAACTGGCGCAACCCCCTACTACTTACTGTCTCGCTCGTCAATCCACAACTCTCACTATGCAACACTACTTTTCCTGATTGATTTTCGAGGCCAACGTTGTTTAAACTTAACGCCAAAATGGACTTACACTAGACAATACGAAGAAGAACAAAACCAAGTCTCTCAACTCGGGAGAAAAAACAAAAGGCTCTCAACTCGGGAGAGAAAATCAGAGGCTCTCAACTAAGAAGTAAAAGTAGGGTCGCACGATCTGGAAGGGCGACGGATGACAACAGTGTTGGGATTATACTGAAAATTATGTTTTTTACTTTGTATAATCGAAACTGAATTTTCAGACTTATTTACTGAAATAAATTGTTTATCACTGATGCTTTAAATATGATTGAATGTTACATATATTTACTGCATAACTGTTCAATAATTCGTACGTGTTACACTGTAGTTAATTTAGTGATACCAGATCACAGAAGATTAAATTAACAGTCCCTTGTAACTAAAAGTATGTCATTCACGACCTAGATGGAAATGAACAACCCATCACGAAAGGTTGAGGTGTAAGGCTCGATTGGTTTTGTCTTGACCAAGAGATTACACTAGTGCATGATGATCGGATAATAGGACCTCTGAGGAGGATAAATTCTTGAGGCGAACAAGGAAGAATTAGACCTCAGTGGTTCGTTGTTTCTTAACCTTCGTCCCTTAAATAGGATCACGTGGGATTGATAATTATTGCTTTGACTTATCATGGGTAGCGAATCAGAGAGATTCAATACTTTTTATCTTGGGCAATATTATTGGTCACATGTGATTGCTAAGATTTAATACGAAGAATCGTGTGCAAGTACGCTTGCTTGATTTGCCCCCTTGGGAGGTTCATAAGTTTTATCATACCAAATCTTGCAAGTGGAATTAGTTTCCAGTATGGATAATAATGTTGAACCGTTCCTAATTAAGGACAAAAGATATTAATTAACGGAAAGCTATTTCAAAGGGCTTGAATTAATTAATGGGCTAGATAATCTTAAACACGGAAATAATGACCGAGCCATATTGACTGTAATATGGGTTAAGATGGATAGTGCAATATTAATTATGTAGTGGGATTAATTAATATTTATGGGCTTGAATTATATTGTGGCTCAATATTAGATATTCAAGGTCCATTGGAAGATCTAATCTTAATTCTCCTAAAGGCCCCCGGAGTAGCCTAACAAATAGTCCAATAACTGTAAAGGTGATTAAAATAAAATAAATATTGTTGCTTAATTTTTCCCTAAAATTTCGAAATTTATGGATAAAAGAGGGAGAAATATTTTCTTTGAATTTTGTTATGGAATGAAGATATGTATTATTAGAATACAAGATTATCTCATTAAATTCAAGAAATCTCCCACTTGGTTATCTATATAGAAATTTCGAAAATTTGAAGATAATGGGCAAGAAAGATTTTCTTGATTTTCTTGAAAAGATATTATGGAAGATATGTATTTCTTGAAATACAAGAATATCTCATAAATTCAAGAAGATCCAAATCTTGGAATCTTGCAAGGCATTATTTTCGAAAAATCCATAATTAGAGGAGGTGGGATTTTTGTGGAATATTTTAATTATGGGAAAAAGAATATAGAAGATATATTCAAGATTTCTTGGTGACCAAGAAAAGTCTTTTCCCACATTGTTTTTCTACAAGAATTTCGACCCCCTCCTCTCCTATAAATAGGGGATGATTAGTTCATTCTCAAGTACAATTTCATGTGCTGGAAATATTAGCAAATCCACAAAAGTGGTGCAACAAAATTTATTTTTTCCTTTTGTTAATTGTTCGACAAGTGTCCTTCCACCGGATAGTTGAGCAAGGGCTAAGGGAATACTTGAGAAGTTCTTTTGGTTAGTCCGTCCGACCGAAGTCACTGCCATCTCGAGAGGTACGTTCACGTAAACCCGTAGATTCCGCATGCGTAGGTTTTACGTGGCTTTTTATATGCATGATATGTTGTTGCAATTATTATTTGAATTAATATATGATTAATTCATGCTAGTAATAATTAAAGAATTAAATTTGTATTTAAATATTCACCCCGAATAGATCTGTGCAAACCATTCCCCAACAAACAGAGCAATATAACTCTCATAGGCAGAGTTGCGTTAAAATATATGAAAATGATAAGAAATTCTAAAATCTACGAAAATCAACGGACAGTCTATTTTTTAAGGGTTTTAGATCGCGTAAAGGATATGACAGGAAGAGGGCTTCTATGGTTTTTGGAGAAAGTGAGCGGCTGCCTTTCTCAAATCCTTGAAGCTGAGGAACATAAGTAATGAAAACTTATTATATTAATAATGAATAAATTTGCAGATTTGGATGTTTGAAAATAACTATTTCCTAAAGAAATTTAAAAAACATAACTTATTCTCAGGAATCTCTGAGATCATGTAAGTGAGAATTCGACAAACAGGGTAATGCACAAGTTTATAGAACAATAATTACTTTTATAATATAAAAAATACACTGCATTCATATATAGATGTAACAAATAAATCAAAACGCGTATTCATGCATAAAATCATTTATGTTACATATTGTAGTCAACTTAAATTTACCTCAAATCAAACAGGATAACTCTTGTACATATTTTAAAATTTTCGATATTTTAGTATACCCAAAAAATTGGTATTTCGGTAAAAAAAAAAAATCAGTATTACTGAAATTTCAGTATGAAATAGTACATCAAAATTTCGGCATGAACAGTATATACTAATACTGTTTGAAAATTCGCTAATACCAACGTGTAGTGATGGAATCGAACTCACAGAAGCTAATTTGAATGTAGTATTACTAGATGTACACTACTATTGAGGCTGATTTGGCACATTGTAGAAATCGGGGGCGCCGGGTGCGGTCCCACACACGCACCCAATAGCGGAGGAGACTAGTCACGCCTCTAGTGAGGTTCCATCCTAAAACCAATTGGTGATAGGAGGAGTAGCCCACTAGGTTTATAAGCTAGTTTCATTTCTTTTAATATTCCGATGTGGGACAACTCACATGTGAAATCATTTATCATATATTCAACACACATGATTAATGCATTGCATTGTTTGGTTTTCGAAAAGAAAAAAAAAATGTTATTCAAAGATAACAAGAATCCAATTGAAATTTGCAATAGAAAGTATATATATAGTGACTATTCCATGGAATCATCAAAACTTGGAGCTTCCCACCCCAACTCGTTGACGATCTGCTTTAATCTTCCTTCTTGGCCTTTTGAGTCCCCTAAGGCTGTTGTGAAGGGATACACATACGTAACTTTCGTCGCCATACCTCTAAACGAAACAACATCTCCGTTTACTAGAAACTCGACAACATCTCGACCAAATCCCCCCCACCTCGGCTTGCAAATATTGCCCTGCATTATAGGAAAAAAGTTTAGGTCCTTACTTTGGGGATGAAAAAAGACATTATGTTTACGGGCCTGTATATTAAGGACTATATTTTTTAGTTATGTAAATGTAGGCCTACTCTGCCTGAATTAACCCAAATCGAGTTACAATCCCACGAAGCACTGAAACTGTAAGGAAAATACTTTTTAATTTATGTAAATGTAGGCCAATTTGGCCTGCGTTTATATAAATTAAATAGTATTGACCTTTTACAGGCTCGTAAATAATGTTCTTCGTTTGCAACCCCTTAAAGTTACGGGCCTAATTTTTTTTTTTTTTAACCCTGCATTATATGTTCAATAAAAGTCTTAGCACTTTGTGCACAAATCATATGCACCAGATTATGATCAAAGGGATCCAAAGTCTCCGAATCCATTTCTACAAGTCGTATGGAGAGTTTGGTTCAAAATTCTTCAATGAGAATGGTTTTGAGAATGTGAATAAGGTAAATGTTGTGATTAATGAAAATAATAGATGGGCAATTCACTTTCATCACACATTGTATTCAAAATAAATTAATCATTTAATTAACCAACAATTATTTTTTATCCCGATTTATTTCAAGATTAGAGCAAAACACTAGTAATATAATCATCATTTTCTTTGTAATTCACTGTTTTTCATTATCATTCTCATTGAAGAATATGAACCAAACGCCCCCTTAATTACTACATATAAAAAATGAGCAGACACTCAGGAGTTCAAACCCTACTCATCCCCTTTGTTTTCGCGTATTAATTAGAAAGAGTAAATAAATTATAGTACTCCCTCCGTCCCGAACTCAATTGTACATTTCACTTTTTGGCTCATTTTTTATTGAGCGAGTTGTTTATAGTTTATTAAATGATAAAGTGACTTTTAAAACATTATAGGATAGATGAGGGATAGGACTATCATACCTCAGCTTAAAAATCTCGTTATCATTTTAAATATTAATAAACAACTCGCTCACTAAAACACAAGTCAAATAATGAATGTATAAACGAATTTGGAAGTATGAGTTAACAAGAGAAAGAACGTGCGTAAGATGAGTCCCATGTATTGATTGAAGTTGCCTTTTCTAAGGTATTCATCAAAGTGGAATTGGTTAATAATCCTACATAAATATGCCAAAAATCATACCCTTTCATTACAAATATATAGACTTGTTTTTCTTTTATCAATGTTCAAAATATATAGGTTTGTTTTTATGTAGAACAATTTTTTCTAATTAATTTACTAATATAACCATATGCATTGTTGAAAACTATAACCATCATTAAATAGGACTATAATAGACTTTTTACTTGTCTAATTTACTTTTCCAAAAAGAAATTTTTAATCTATATGCAAAACTCAATCAACCTTTATAATTGGGACGGAGGGAGTATGTAATTTACTTACCACTAGGTGTATCTTCAACAATCTGTATCTTGACATTCTTTTGCGTTTTTAAAAGTGCATCCTGCAATTTCTGAATCACATAGCAGTGGGTGTATTTAGTGAACCTGAAATGGAGAGTGAGGAGGTTGGAAAACAACAAACCTGTATTGCAGCACTATTTGAAGAAAACCCAACTATCCTCCATGGAAATGCAAAACTTGATGACCTTGGATTGCTCGACACACACCCAGGATTTATCGAAGGGCAAGCTCTAATTTTTCTGCAATAAGTAAAGTCAAAAACTTGTATGAAACATCTTCTAAAGTGTTAAATCGTCAATGGCGAAATTATGCACCGTCTCACCGTAATTGGGTTGATAATTAAAATGCATATTACAAGTTAATGGAGCATTCTATCAAAGTCACACAACATTTTGGTATTTAAAGACCAGAATTTGCAAACACTAGTGTTGGAATGTCTTGAACCCTGACTACAACTTGGTCGATATATGTTGTGTTAGCTCAAAGTGTTTAAAATAAAATTAGCCAAACGAGCCCTAAATCCATTAAGCAAAACGGAGGCACTGAATGAGGAAGAAAGAGAGTAACCCATTTTCCAAGCCTGTTGGCAAATTCTGGGCCTGTGAAAATGGAGTAGTTGTTGAAAACGATTTGCCACTGAGAGAAGGGATTGCTGAAGATGGAAGTGGAGCAATAACAGCCACAGCAATTGCGAGGGAGATTAGGGTTTTAGACCAAATGCTAGATTTTGAATTTGAATTTATAATGCTCAATTTCTGCGTATAATCATACTTGTTTATACAACAATCAACTGTAATTTTGAATTTGGGGGATGGGTTTGAAATGGGGAATAGTGGGGGAGGGAGATGGAGAAGGTGACCTAACATTATCAAGTTAGGACTTGGAAATTGAGTTGATGAATGAATGAATGAATATGTAGTATATGTTGAATCTTTCACTGCCATGATTAGAGGACCAACTAGTGACACATCAAAACCATGTCTTCCCTTTTTGTGGATGACGATTCTCCTTTTAACTTCATCGAGTATTATATTAATAACACCATGTCATCAAACTTTACCACACCCATATATTATTGGCCATATCTTTACAACAACAAATAATCTCATTCTCTGAACCAAAAAGAATTCACACCATTTAACATTGGATCTGGATCCTGCATTGGACAAGACTCATATGGGTCTATACTCTATAGTGTGTTTTTAGCAAGTATTTTTAGCTGAATAACACTGCACACTTCGATATTACACGACATAGTATCCAAATCCTATAACATCAAGTGTCTAAATCAGCTACAAGACTCACTCGTTTGGTTTAAATATAAGAAATATAATCACATCCGATCTTAAACAAGCTTTAGTTTAAAGTAAAAGAGTAGTAAATAAATAATGAATAGGAAGAATACCAGAATAAAAAATAGTTGATAAACCATATAACGACGTGTGTCAAAAACTACCACAACGCGATATTAATGGTCGTTTTATATGCATCAAGGTTGAAACCATACGACCGTTATCATTTGGAAAAAAAAAACAACCACAAAACGGTATCAATTGGTTTCATTAGGTAATGTTTTATTAACTCAAGAAGCACTTCTTTTTGGGGTGAAGTTGTGTCACACCCACTTACAAAAAAAGAGCTTCTACACTGTTCACTTGTGATTCAAAACAGGGCCTTAGTATCAAGGATGCGTAGCAAGTCATACGAATCCATCATCCAAGGAATTGTAAAGTCGCATTTGCCATCATACACACATTCAACTGAAGCAAAAAGAAATCCGATTTTCGTCATAATCACTCACCACTGCTTGCTTATTTTCATCAACTCTGTTTCTTGTATGTGAATCCATAAAACCCAACACCACACGTGACCCGTCGAATTCCATTTGGTCTGTGCAAGCTTCACAAACTCCCATATCTGGGAAAAAACTAGGCTCAATCTCCAGCTCGCCTTAAGAATGCTAATACACTTAACCCAGCTACTAATGCAGCTCCAGCAGCAACACCGCTGTATGCAGAAGCCCATGCAGATTCTGTGTGGCCTATTTCCAGACTACTTTTTGATGATTCCTTCCGAGGAGGACGAGATGGAGACGCTCCTCCTGAATACTCCAAGTGCAATCTCAGTCCCTGTTCACGTTCATTCCTAATTTCATTACTTTCTCTTCGGCAGAGAGAGGGAGAGGAGGGAGGGAAAGAGGGGGGGTGGGGGACGGAGAGAAAGAGAGGGGGGAGGGAGCACAAAAGTTACTCTTAAAATACTTCTTTCTATACACAACCTGCAACCGTGCAACTCAAGTTTATTTTTAAATGGTATTAGTTGTTTTACAAAAAAGTATTATTAGTTTTTATTGAACAATATTAGTTATTTTTAGAAAAAATTACAACTAGATACAAGATTGAGCAAACCATTACAACCAGGTACAAAGTGCAGAAATTTGAACTAAAGTACGTCGCACTATAGTTCAAATTTGAACTAAAGTGCAGAATTTTTTTGCATTTTGTATCTGGTTGTAATGTTTTTGGGTGACTTTGTATTGGAATGTTTTTCTCCCTTATTTTTATTGAGCAGTATTAGCTGTGCATGCACCACCCAAGTGACAATCACAACTAATATTGTTTAGTGAAAATAACTAATACTGATGAACTATTATTTTTTTAGTAAGACAACCAATACGATTTAAAAATGCATTTGAATTGCACAGTTCAACTGGTGAATAGAAGTATTTGCCAAATATAATACCTTCCAACCAGCCAGCCTCGCATGGTCTACAGCTGCTTGAAGATCACCATCGGATGCAAGAACAACCTTGTCCTTGTCTTCATCTTCATACTACACAATGTGGGATCCACAAACATTATATATTTGGAAATAATGAAAAGTGACCGTACAGAGAATTAAGTAGAGTCAAGGGGGAATTCTACCAGAATGTGTGGAAGATTATTGCGATCAATTTCATCCCCTATTCTCTGAAGGATTGCTGTTATAAGGTCACTCAAATTCTGCGTACCTAAACACATAGAAAAGGAAGAGTCAATCGAGATTCTCCAACATTTATTTGTTAAAGAGATAACCACGATGATAAAAGAATATAAATACAACATGAACTTTTCCTCTGATTGAAATATACTAATACCTAATACTTCCATGTGTACGCATATGCAAAAATACATATGAAGTACATGCATATGTACATACTATATATATATATATATATATATATATATATATATATATATATATATATATATATATATGTGTGTGTATCTTATTCATAGATACAACTTGAACGTTTGCAGGTAGGCGTGTGCATAATTGATAAAATCAAACAAACTGAACAAACCAAACCGAATTTTTCAAAACGGTTCGGTTACTTTGTATTTCGATTTGGATTTGGTTACTGATTTTAATAAAATTAAAATTTGGCTCAGTTTCAGTTTCGAGTTTTACAAAATGAAATCCGGAAAAAATCGAACCAACCGAATTTTACATATATAAGGAAAAAAAGTCATAATTATATTATTTTTAAATAAAATGGTGAGAAGTGTTATAATGAGAAATCAAATGTAGCTTCACTTGAATCTTCTATCTTATATTTAGTCAATTATTTCATAATATTTTATTCTTCTATCCAAATATAAATGTGTGTATTTTTTTAAAAATGATAGAAATTTTAAATTAAAAAATAATAGAAAAACTGAACTGACTATTTTGGTTCGATTTTTGGTACAAATCGGTTCAGATTCAGTTTGTATTTTCTAAAATTTTGATTTGTTCGGTTTTTGTTATTCGGTTCGGTTGCAGGTGCAATTTGTAACGGAACGAATGAGCAGCACTTAAAATCTTAACTATATCTCACAGTGATGATTAACAGATAGGAAAGATACCACATAAAAATCTGTGCATCCTTCCTTTTCCATCTTCAATCTTGAAAGAGAACATACTGGATGAGCTGAAAGACGGATAAGGTATAGATCGACCAGTTTCTCCTCCCTCAGAAGGCATCTTCAAGGAATTCTCACTGAGATATCACCAGCAATTTTTAGAAAATAGAAAAAAATGAGAAAGGGGTATTATTATAAAGTGCGCAAACCTCCGAGTCTCATCATCGTCATCTGGAGTCAATTCCATTGCAGAATCCCAGAAATTTTGCATCATGGTGCTTGCAGCTTCACTATTGACTCCTGCACTACTTCCAACCTGCAAAGGTCAACCAATCAGAACATACAATACTCACAAATAATATAATGCAATTGAATAGATTTTTAAGTGTCAAGAGGCAAAACGAAAAGTAACAACTGTACAGTAGGAACAATAAAAACCAAGGTTATCCAACAATAAAGTTTAGATGAATTTCAATGATAATCATACAGAAAAAAACTAATTCAAGAGATGTATGGATAAATTCCCCCAGTTAATATTTTGAAAAACTATTAAACACAGTCATGTTAGTTTCTCCTGATAAATGATATTTTTTCCACTAGTTATCTTCTCCTAAAATCTTTATTTACAGCTTATCTCATTAGCACAGTAGGAAAGAAACGAAAATTAAATGTTTTAGCAGCAAAAATTTCCAAAAGCCAGTTGGTCCGTAGTCTTACCGAGAAAAACTCACATAAATTACTGTTGTAGTGTTCTTCGAATTAAATTGAACTTCAAATATTATAAAAGTCTCCAATCGATTTTACTCCTACTTTCAATGCAGCCTCCATACTCTCAATAATAACAGATTGAAATTCAAAACTCTGAAAACCCAACACTTGAGTTTCTATTTCCATACACCTCTGAAGCAGAAATAGAATATGGCACCCAAGAACCCATCAAATACAGAACTAACTTCAGTTGGTGTATAGTTTCTCTTAGTTCAATAATAATAGAAATAATAATAATAATAATAATAATAATAATAAAAAAAAAAAGGCAATTCCTGTCTAATGGGTGGTCCAAAATTTGTACCGTGGCTATAGCAGCTTGAGTTATATGAAGTACATCAACAACAGCTACGGCCACTCCATCTGTCAATGCCATAACATAATTAAGAAGAATTTTCAAATTATAATAAAATTTTAACAGATTATAGAAGCATATTTACCTTTATCAACAACTGGAAGGTGCAAAAATTTTCCGTCATGCATGGTATGAAGAGCATCAACAATAGGTGTATCAACTGTCGAACATTCTGGATTTGGTGTCATCACCTGTAAATTATTTTGGGAGATGAAAGTGAAAGATAAAACTACAAAAAGAAAAAAATACAGAAAAAGGCTATTGCAATTGATACATAATCCAGAATACATTTCCACACAAACCATAACTTAGATGGAGCAAGCTCTACTATTGAACATGGATGCAAAAACCATTGATGAGGAGAAAGAAGGGGGATTCTACCTTCTCCACTTGGGTAGATTCTGGGGGAAGATCTTGAGCTATGACTCTCATCATTATGTCTTTTGAACTACAAAATAAAAAGGAAGGCACACAAGTATATATATACAAATCAAGCTGCAGAAAAAGTTCAGGGATGTTTCATTCAGCTCCTTTAATGTACACTTACGACATGTACAGAAAACTCACGTCAGTATTCCTCGTGGTTTGTTTTCTACTGTTACAATCGCAGAGCTTGTTCGACCCTCAAGCATCTTCTTTGCAGCTACAAGCACAGTGTCACTTGGATCAACTGTAACAATCCTAACAAACCACTCTGAGGTTAGTTCAAACACCCTACTTTGAGGAAATTTTCTTGTTATGACCATAAGATTAATAGTAAAGTGAAGATATTACCTACTTTGAGTTCTCAGAGATAATAGTGGACAAGGAGGGTCTAAACATTCGCTCTCTAAGTGTCTCAATGAAAGTGTTAGGGCCTACATATGAATAAATTTAGACTGAGTTAACTGAAATGACCAGATAAATAATCATGATAGGAAATATATATATCAAACATCATGATAAGACTAACATATGTAACACCAAACAGGGTTATGGGTGACTGAAGGAGAATAATATAAGAAAAGGAAAGGGTAGATTTGCAAGAAAATGCAGAGACATTGGATGGAAAATGCAGAAAACATTGGATGGAAAGTGCATCCACCAACCAGACACTGTGGCCCCCCAGTGTTTTTCAACACCCTCAACAGCAGCTGCAATGGCCTTTCCCTTCTCAGCTGCCCTCTCCAAACGAGCAATAGCGTCATACAAACATTTTGCTATATCAAGTAAAGCAACCACCTCCCCATTTTCTACCACTGGTAAATGTCTGAACTTTCCTGGGAAAAGAATGTCATTTAGAAAAGCCAATCCAACGTCAGAAATAACATATATTGAATGCTGAAGCATTTAGTTTGAGATGAAATATACCTTGAACCATTTTTTGCAAGGCTTCAACAGCAAGAGTGTCAGAAAGCACAAACATTGGGTTCCTTGTCATAACCTTGGAGACGGGAGTTTCGTCAAGATTAACCTCACATGCAATGACTCTTGTAGCTATATCCTACAATGAGACGATGGAAAATTACAAAAACCATTCATTGTTGTCAAGAAAGGAAATAAAAATTAGCTATGTAGGGAAATGCAAGTCTGCATGCATCCAGTACCATATATGTCCATGCAATATGTACCTTATCTGTCAGGATTCCACACAATAATGCATTTGAATCAGTTAGCAATAAAGCATCAACTCTACGGGCAGCCATCCGATGACAAGCTTCATTAATAGATGTAGTTTCAGGTACTGTCAAGGCTTTTGATAGCCTCAATCGCTTGACTGTTCGTTCTCCTGACAGTCCTCTGTTGCAAGTGTAAAACAGAGAGTCGAATAGTAAATTTATGTGTGTTAAAATATACCAACTTTAGGAAAGAATAATAAAGATCTAAGTACTTAGTACTAAAACAAAGATCTACTCACTTAACATAGAACAACTAAACAAAGGAACATAATAACACTATAATGTTCAA
Source organism: Stenogyne calaminthoides (assembly GCA_037126765.1). Taxonomy (NCBI): domain Eukaryota; kingdom Viridiplantae; phylum Streptophyta; class Magnoliopsida; order Lamiales; family Lamiaceae; genus Stenogyne; species Stenogyne calaminthoides. The sequence continues at coordinate 5,908,991 of JBBCBC010000012.1, forward strand.
CAGTCACTATGAGAACTTTTTCTCAAATAATATAGTAATAATTTGTCGATATAGGGTGTTAGCTACAGACATCCTCTAATGTTTCGGAATGTTTTCTATCGCAAATTAATTACAACTGCTGAAGTCTGAACATATACATACAGATAAAAGAATATATTGGTGTTGTATTCCATATGATTTTCATGTTGTATTTATTTAAGACAAACACATTTCTCACTGAGCTAGTTGTACATATTATCCCAACTTATATCCGATATTTCAGATTTGAGGAACTGATGCCCATATGACGGTGGAATGTTCAAATTCATGAACAATTTTAAATAATTAAATTAAACTTATGGGTATTTTAAATTCTTGCTCATATTTTTTTGTTTTATGTTTATGGGAGAACATGGTAAATTATTCCGCTGTTAGTTAGTTAGTTAGTTAGTTAGTTAGTTAGTTAGTTAGTTAGTTAGTTAGTTAGTTAGTTAACAATTTCGTATGAACTTTAAGAGATGTTGAATTATGATTTATGAAGCATTAAACTTGTCAAATTATTTCATCAAAATTTATTTGTAGAAAAACTTAATATCTTGAATGTTTGGTTAAAACAAATATAAAGACTTTTTAATATTTTTCTGCACAAATTTAAAATGAGAGTGAAAGAATTAAATTTTCCTTAAACTCTTAGTATTAGGATGTCACAACATGCTTTCCATATTACAAGGTATACTGGAATTTTTAAATTGTGTACAAATGAGGGATAATGCCAAAGCAAAACAGCACCAAAAGTCACTTGGAACACAGTTAATTATCTAGAATTCAATGGTTGTCCACTCAGGTGAAGAGAAACACATTATGGAAATTTGATCAATTGGTTATTATCTACTTATAAAATTCAATCAATTCTAAAGATTTGGAATGGTGTAAATTATTGATGCAACAATTATGAAGTTTAGCCAAGTTTCAATGATAGCCATTAACTACTTATTGAGGGACTAGTACATAAATATTGTTTATCAGAATGTAATAAGCTAACTTTCTTAAACAAATAGAAATTAAGGAATCGTTTAACTCTCACTTTCCAGCAATATATATTGACCATGGTCGCTTCAACCACAAAACTGATCAAAAAAACATATGAAAGTGTAGTTGCTCTCTTTTTGTTACTTCTATCCAAAATAGTGATGTTCACAGCAAGAACACTGAAATAATTTAAGAAAAAACAAAACTTGGGGCCAGTGAATGCAGGACCAAAAAACTTGGAGCAACATTTAGTTTTTCAAGTGTGACAAATGTGGTACTTTGCCTTTTTTTTTTAATCAATAAAGAATACACTGGATACCCACTAATTTACTAGTTTTGTTTTTCTGAACAAAATAGACTTCTTTCTATTGTTAGTTGTTTAACCATATGTTGTGGACATTGACCAAAACCCAATTTGAAGCTGAAAAATACTTATTTAAAATTTGGACTCAGTTAATATTAACCTTTATATTGTAACCACTTAATGCAAATCGTCTTTCAGTTGTACAACATATCTTTTTTGATCAGGAGTTTGAGCTAACTTTGCAGAATAAACTACTATCTTCTTATATCTTGCTCTTAAATCTTTGTTAGTTTTCTAGAGTGGTGAGTGTTTATTAGTGTATTGTGTTACTACTTACTTCTCCTACACTTTTTGTTGCCAACTAATAACAGAGGACTGAGTGGGCAGCTGACTATGAGCAAGCAGTTCCACAGCACTGCTGTTTGCAGAACTTGTGGCTCGTTTGGAGAAGGGATTCAAGCTAATATCCTTTGCAAGATGCAGGAGTACTTAACGAGAAGGCAAAGCTACAGAATTAAAAAAAAAAGAAAAGAAAAAAGCAAGGAAGATGGAAAAGCATCTTCCAGTTAAAGCTATAGCCTCTTGCTTTGAGCAATGGTTAACATATAGGAGAGCTCAATACATGTATTTAAGTTTCGTTTGCTTTACAGGATTAAACTTCAAACTCGCGTTGCAGAATAAAAGAAAACTCAAACACACGAAAGTTCATATAATACCAAACAGCACTACAGGAATATGCTTGCAACGCTAAATCTACAAGGCAGAACAGAGTCTAACTATTGCTAACATCCACAATATATCAAAAATGGAAATTAAAAAATTCACTCACAATCAAGGAATTGAAACACGCCTAGTAAATGCTAGATAAACATATGTACCGTACATGGAACGCGAAACAGCGGACATAGATTTGCGGTGTTGAGAGGCGGGAACCCCAACTGCGCCGCCGCCGCCGTTCTCCGCGGCGGACTTCCTTCTAGTCAACGTCACGCTTCTCCTCCCCGATGGTCCCCCTTGACTAGTCATTTACTCGATCAATTCACCAACTACAAATCTTCCACCTAATCAATATATACACAAAACGAAATTCATCCACAGCAAAACCTCAGAAATCAGAGTAGCTTCAATTGAATATTAATAGCAAAAAAACATTTACCTCAGTTGATTATACCTAGTAATCAGGAGAAATGGCGGTTGAATTAGCTGAAAGAGATTTGCGTCGATTTTGCAAGGAGGAATAAAGTGCGAAATGGAGAATACCCGCGTGAGAAACGGAAGGATGAGGAATTTGCTGTTTCGTTTGCAATGAAATTGTAAAATTATAGTATTAATTATAGTTATACCGTGTTTTTATACTACGGTGCGAGGCCGAGGATTTGGGAATGTGGAGCAATGGGAAATAGACGGACACGAAAAGATGTAGCGTTGAAATTATGTTACAAGGGTAATATGACTAATATCTATGAGTCAAGGACTCAGTGAAAAATATTAATAGGTCAAATCATATAAATTAAGAGTCACTATCCTGTGCACCCCATGCACTAATAAAAAATGCACTCTAAACCCTAATCTCTAAATAGTGAATTTTAAATCATATTTGAATCATTTTGAATGAGTGAGCAATGAGCAACCACGAACCACTTTGACCGAAATAACCACGAACCACTGAGTTTAGAGCCAAAGTCGGTTCGGGTAAAAAATTTAAAAAAAAAACATCTAAAACTGAAATTAAATTTAAAAGAAAACCGAAATTAAAAAAAAATTAAAATTAAAAAAAATTAGAAAAAGAATTTTTAAAATTAAATTGCAGAATTTGCCATAAATTAAATACTATAAGGTTCAAAATTTATTAGAGAAAGACTTATATACCCTCCCTCTTAAACTCCCTTACTTTTTTGGTAACGTTCACATATTCAGCCGAATTGACTGAAATCAAGCTTATCCATGCCAAAATTTCAGACGAATTAACGTTTGGAGAAGGGATTCAAGCTAATATCCTTTGCAAGATGCAGGAGTACTTAACGAGAAGGCAAAGCTACAGAATTAAAAAAAAAAGAAAAGAAAAAAGCAAGGAAGATGGAAAAGCATCTTCCAGTTAAAGCTATAGCCTCTTGCTTTGAGCAATGGTTAACATATAGGAGAGCTCAATACATGTATTTAAGTTTCGTTTGCTTTACAGGATTAAACTTCAAACTCGCGTTGCAGAATAAAAGAAAACTCAAACACACGAAAGTTCATATAATACCAAACAGCACTACAGGAATATGCTTGCAACGCTAAATCTACAAGGCAGAACAGAGTCTAACTATTGCTAACATCCACAATATATCAAAAATGGAAATTAAAAAATTCACTCACAATCAAGGAATTGAAACACGCCTAGTAAATGCTAGATAAACATATGTACCGTACATGGAACGCGAAACAGCGGACATAGATTTGCGGTGTTGAGAGGCGGGAACCCCAACTGCGCCGCCGCCGCCGTTCTCCGCGGCGGACTTCCTTCTAGTCAACGTCACGCTTCTCCTCCCCGATGGTCCCCCTTGACTAGTCATTTACTCGATCAATTCACCAACTACAAATCTTCCACCTAATCAATATATACACAAAACGAAATTCATCCACAGCAAAACCTCAGAAATCAGAGTAGCTTCAATTGAATATTAATAGCAAAAAAACATTTACCTCAGTTGATTATACCTAGTAATCAGGAGAAATGGCGGTTGAATTAGCTGAAAGAGATTTGCGTCGATTTTGCAAGGAGGAATAAAGTGCGAAATGGAGAATACCCGCGTGAGAAACGGAAGGATGAGGAATTTGCTGTTTCGTTTGCAATGAAATTGTAAAATTATAGTATTAATTATAGTTATACCGTGTTTTTATACTACGGTGCGAGGCCGAGGATTTGGGAATGTGGAGCAATGGGAAATAGACGGACACGAAAAGATGTAGCGTTGAAATTATGTTACAAGGGTAATATGACTAATATCTATGAGTCAAGGACTCAGTGAAAAATATTAATAGGTCAAATCATATAAATTAAGAGTCACTATCCTGTGCACCCTATGCACTAATAAAAAATGGTGCACTCTAAACCCTAATCTCTAAATAGTGAATTTTAAATCATATTTGAATCATTTGGGACCGAGTGAACCATGAACCACTTGGACCGAGTGAACCATGAACCACTCGGGTCGAGTTTGGGGTCTGGGTTCGGGTATTAAAAAATTTAAAAAAAAACATCTAAAACTGAAATTAAATTTAAAAGAAAACCAAAATTAAAAAAAAATTAAAATTAAAAAAAATTAGAAAAAGAATTTTTAAAATTAAATTGCAGAATTTGCCATAAATTAAATACTATAAGGTTCAAAATTTATTAGAGAAAGACTTATATACCCTCCCTCTTAAACTCCCTTTCGTTTTTTGTAACGTTCACATATTCAGCCGAATTGACTGAAATCAAGCTTATCCATGCCAAAATTTCAGACGAATTATTACACCTCCCATCTACGCCACCTACTCCTCCCACCACTCACCTGCTCTCTCACTTTTCCTATTTTGAAACCAAATCAGAGTGTAGGGGGAAATTCTTGGGTCCAAAAATAGGGTAGAAATATGAGAAATAGGAGAAGAAAACACAAATTACGCATAAAATTCTCGCAATAATTCAGTTGTGTTCTTGGTTCGAAGTGGGTGCGAAGAAGGTTGCATTTTTTGTTGTTTTTGGATGTACTATGTTTGTTTTTTGTTTCGTCCGATTTTCTTTAGATTTAAAAAAAAATAATTGGATGATTCTTGATAGCAGATTAATGGGAAAAGGAAAGCGTACACAAGCTTCCCTGGTTGAAGGGCGTTCAAGAACGAAGAAGGTGAAGCCCAAAAAGAAACAAAAAAGAAGCTAATTTGAATTTGCAGCTTGAAGCTTTTGTTTCTCGAATTATTCTCTATTTTTTTGAGTTTTCTGGTTCTTTTCCCCAAAATTTCGAACATGCGCTAATTTCGTACTACTCCTTTTTCCGGAACCATTTTTTTGAACTGTGAAGACAAGGGGCAAAGGTAATTTATGGGTGTTTTTTGTTAAAAAAATGTGGTTTTTAGTTTCTACTCTAGTTCAGTAGTATGATGGGGTTATTTACATGAATCAGTGCATGTTGGAAATATGAATACGTGCATGTTGATATTTGAATATATTCATGTAGAAATAAAGGGGATGAATGAGTATGAAGCTATTTTTTGACTGAATTGAGTCCTCAAGTTCAGGAAGAATTAGCATTTCATTTCTGTTTGTGGCCTGTGAAACAATCATTTTTTGAGCATTGGATTTGTTGAATGCTTCATTGTTCAAGATAGCAATAATTACCATGAAGGTCTATATTGATGAAGATGAGTGTGAACAAGTAACAATGATAATCTGTTAATATATGTGTCATTCGAGATGAACTAATTTTTGAAACTGTGTTGCTAATCTCCTTTGGTTGCTACTTAAGTTTGATTAACGTAGAAAAAGATAAGAAGCATCACTTTCATAAACCTTGGTTTGGCAGGTTGTCTAAATCTCATTGATCAAGATGATGCCGGTATTATTTAAATAAATCCTTCACCGCAGTGGATCTTATAGACTACCAAAGCTGGGCTGTGTATATTGACTTTAAATATACTTTGTTTTGAGTTGGGAAGAACTCCAAAATTTTCTTCTTATATTATTAACTTTTCAGTTTTTATTGTATTTAGTACCGTCTCATCTGATATATTGGGGGTGACCATGCATATCTTATTATTTTGCTTTTCAACAGGGTCCTGATTCCTGGAAAAAATATAGTTTTTGCATTTTGTTATGCCAAAGACACGAAGTTGATCTGCAAAAGTGACATTTTTGGAACACTGGTTTAGTGAAAAGCTCACAGATTCTTGTTTCGAACTCCCAACTCTTAAATTCTGTACATAGCAGTTAGCACACTTGTATTCGTCACAATATTTAGTTTTTGGCTACCCAAAACACTTTCAAGTTATCATTTAACTTTAAAACTCTGGTTCATTATGTATGATGTATTATATTTGACAATCTCTCCATGTAGGTGAAACGCATGGTAGTCAGTACATACCAGGCCGCTAGTGGTGCAGGCGCTGCAGCAATGGAAGAGCTTGAACTATTATAGCTTTTCGCGTTTACCATTATAGCTTTTCACGTTTCTGAAAAATTGTTCAATGGAAGAGCTTGAACCATTATAGCTTTTCGCGTTTACCATTGTAGCTTTACTATTATAGCTTTTCACGTTTCTGAAAAATTGTTCTCAGCTTTGAAGCACGTGCTTTATCCTAATGAGAGCTAATTTTGAAGTGTAATTCTTACATTTTACATGTGAGTTATAGAAGGTAGTTGCCTTCTCTTTTCTGTAAATGAAGCTTTGGATCTCTCCATTTCTGTTATTCATCACTTTCTTTTACATATATAAACATAGCAGTTCTTTATTGATCTCCATAGTTGTAAATTATTTGTTGATCTCCATAGTTGTAAAGCAAGACGTCTTTTATCTTCTTTACTGTTGCAAAGTCATTGTTTCACCAAACGGAGCTTGGACTCTACACCAAAATGGACCTAACTGAATTGAAGGAAGATTCTGAGTGTGTATGCATGTGTGTGTATATTTTTTATGCATCTAGGTAATTTTAAAAAACATTACAACTTTAAATTTTCATATCTAAATTGAAAAATTACAAAAAAAATCATATCTAAAATGCAAAAATTTACATATATATGTTTAAATCTCAAAATTTACATATCTTGTCTTCAGTTCGACATGCACATATGCATAAAAAAACACATGAATAGGTTCATCAATTGATGAACCTATGCATCCTCATCGGTAATCTCGCATCTCACAAAAAATATCGCACGCATTAACAATCAAGAATTAACTCTCTTTAGTTTTACGCAACAAAACTTTTGAGGTTTTACGCCATTAACAACCGTCTCGCTAGTGGACGGTGGGTTCTGGTCCCCCGGATTAATCGGCCCTTGAGCCGAATACCGTGTTATAAAAAAAAACAACAACTGCCTGGTTTCTGCACGCAACCTGTTCGACAAAACTCCTCAACAAAACATTAACCTCTGGAACACTAAATTCCAGCAAAAACTCAATTCATAAACATTGTACAAGCACCCATCTTCTTCCTCCTCCATCCACCAAATTTTACAAACAATATAAAAAAACACAAATCTGTAATTTTGAAATATACAAACTCAAAATTTTACAAAAATGAAAAACACTAAACATGCATAGATCTGTAAATCTCAAATCCCAAATCTAAGAGACAAAACTCAAAGTGTAAAACAATTCAAAATCTGTAAAATCTTTTCTTGAAAGGCAACTTCAATAATCAAAATCCACAAAATAACCTCCATAGTCAATACCATTGCTCTGAAATTCTTGAACCATTGTCAAAATCCACACAAAAGCCTCCATCGTCAACTTCAAAAATCAATTCTTAAACAATTACTCTGAAATTGATGGTATCAGTTGGCGGTCTGGAGGCGCATGTGGCGGCGATGCAGCAGCGGCAGCGCGTAGGAGGTGAAAACCCTAGATCTGTCGCCGTCGTCGAAACCCTAGACGTGAAAACACGAACTCATCATCGAAAACATCAGCGACCTCATCGTCTGACCCTAGATACCACCGTCGTCGCTACTAAATTCATCGCCCAAAACAAGTGCCGCCGTCTTTATCACGTGTCGCTGTGAGGGGACGGGGGGCGCGACGACAATTTGCACACCCCCGGCTCCTGCAAATGGTGGCGTGATTTGGGGGAGAGATTTTGGTGGGTTATGTTAATTTGAGGAAGAGAAGAAAATTTGTGAAAACTGACGTCAATTTTGAAGGAGAGAGAGAATATGTGAGCGGAACAGGTTATAATTGGGTGTGGGGGTGTTATGGATATTTTATCAAGTGTTTTGGACCTATGAGTTATTTTAAAAAGTCTTTGCACTTATAAGTAATAGTAGTGTGAATTTTGGACCTCTTAGTACTTATTTTAAAATTTACTAGTATTTTCACCCGTGCGATGCACGGATTTCGAATTATATGCACTTCTCCTTTCGAATTACACTATTTAGAACTAGTTTTCATTTTTCAGGGTGACGAGAGTTTGCCAGATTCAAACTTTTGATGAAGTGAAGGATTGTATGAAAATTAACTTAAAAGAAGTGCCTAAAAGTGTTGATATTTTCTCATGTTTCTCCTTAGTGTTTTCATCTATTATACTTAAAAATTATATACCAGATGTAATATATCCATGCAAAAGCATATTAAGCATACAACATTTATACATGTCCTTAAAATCATTAACCTCAGGGCAATCCACATTGATGCCAAGCTTAGAAACATTAAAAGTGGTTGATACATCAACTCGATCTGTTTATTAAAAAAAGAAAAAAAAGTAAGTGATCTTCTATACGTAAACTACCCATATAATTTACAATGTAGTAAGTACCATTAAATATCTTTCCCCTACAAAACTGTAGTATTAGTACAGGTGGTTCCGGGCCTGCAATAGCTACGTAGTCAGCCATTTGATTAGCATAATCATCCCACAAAGTGCAATGCAACTGATTCCTCCTACAAAATAAATCAATAAAACACATATAGTTAGTATTTAAGTACATAAATTGAATATATGTGCACTTTAGATATATGACACTGTAATAAAAATATTATTGTTCATCTTCAATAACTATTTCCATCAGTTTTCTGTCAATACCCTTGCATTTTTGTATCTCTTGCTTCTTGACAAAAACCATACGCCCAATAACATCTGAAAAAATCAAGAAATATGAGTTGTTGCATCTATATAACATAGATATAAAATATAAATAAGTAAAATAGGGAGTTTACCAAACCAGCATCATTCAAATTCTCAACAATTGATATTTCAGTGAATGATTTGAATTTATACATCATTGATGGAAATTCTTCATCTATCACCTCAACAACCTTGGTCTCATTGATAAAAATTATCAGTTTTCTATTAGTTGTTGTTCTGCAGGTGCTACGATTGAATGTGACAACAAAAATCTTCACTGCATACACTCTCCCCTCGTTCAATGTTGGTTCAAACCTGCCAATAAGGTCCCTATTGATGGTTTCATGAATTCTTTCATCCTACAATATATCAACCATGTAGTATTAGACTATAAGTTAATGCAAACTTGACTTGCATAAGAAAATAACTATTACCTCATTGTCGTGGAATACACAATCTAAACTTTGTGTTATTCTTGGATTTCCATATGCAGGTACTCGATATGCACAGATCAATCGTAACTTCATAGCCCATTGTGTTTTTGATGAATTGATGTCTTTTACCAATCTAAAGAGTGGAGCAATTGCAGATGCAAGAAGAAGAGATTATGTTGCTGGTAATTCAGGGGTGAGATGAGATGATGTTGTTGGGGAACGCCTCAGTATTTATAGCTAAAGAGATGAAGATGTAGAGCCTTCAAATTAGGATATTATTGTATTTAAAATAAAATAAAATTTAAAGTAGGACAAGTGGTTCCATGCGTCCATGTTTTAGTTGTGGTTTGTGCCAATATTGATTGAGAAATGGCAACACTTCAAATATGTTGGAAGATTCCATAATTTATTAGGTAAATTTAAATTGTATCTTTGAGATGTTAGTAATTATTATCAGTTCTCATTATCTATGTTTTAAAAGTGGAAGCAGTGATCGAACCGGACAGCCTTAGCGCTTTCGGTCGGATCGAGTCCAACCGGGTCTAACCGTTATTAAAGCAGTTGAATCGGTATGACATCATAATTACATATATATAATTATATATATATTTATTATTAATTAAAGTTTTAATTTTTACCTTCTAAATTTAAACCTATTAGGCCCTTATCTTAGTTTCATTTAACTTTTTTTTATGAGAGATTGGCATGCCCAAGCCCAACTACCCATCAGCAAAACCCTACGGTCCCTACTTATCCAAACTGTACATCTGCCTCCTCCAAATCAATTGGCCGTGTGAGAGAGAACGGCGTGCCAGATTAATTGCTCTGCACATAAAATGGAGTTTCACACTCAATCCCCCAACATCTCTCCTCACTGTACTTTTTAGCAACTGCATTATTTCATCATTTTGGAAGAGTTGCTACCCTGCGTAGATGAGAGTCCGCCGGCCGGGGAGGAACAGCGCGCTGCTAGATTTTTTTTTTATAAAAATATAGTCGAACCGGCGGCAGACCGATTAAACCGGCCATCGGTTCGTACAACTTTTTACCATTTCCAGTGGTTCGTGGCCGAGCGAAACGTCGAGCGGTCCAATTTGTCGAAAAGGGTCGGTAGCCTCGCCGGATAGCGGTCGGATCAGTCCGGTCCGATCCACTTTTTAAAACATAGCTCATTATTACCAACAACCCAACAGCAAATGTGCTTTGTGTCAATTTAAATCTATATTTTATAATTATTTATATTGTTCACACACATATCACACCTATTTAGGCGTGTGCATGACACAACTGTCCTCCCTGGGCGAGTACTGTTCACGTGAACAGTAACTATGACAAAAGTTTTGTCTTTTACTACTGTCACTACTACACATTTGAGCTTGAAAAGCTCCAATTGGAGAGCCCTTTTAGGAAGAGCTCTCCAAAATCGGTTTTTAATAAAAAAAAATAAAATTAAAGAGTGGTTCGAAACCGCTCTCCAAGAGAGAGCAGTTCAGAACCGCTCTACAATCTCGTCAACAATGCGGTTTATAACCGCTCGGCAAGTGATAGATATTGGAATGCGGTTCAGAACCGCTCTGCAAGAGAGAGCGGTTCCGAACCGCTCTGTAAGGAGTGTCCTAGCTTATACAGATCAGCCCCCATATCGCGTACGTTTTCATTTTAATTTCTACAAATCCATCGCGTCCAAATCCTCCTCCTCCCTCTTCTTCATTTTTTTCGTCGGCCTCCTCCTCCCTTCTCCATTTTTTTCATCGCCCTCCTCCTCCCTTCTCTATTTTCCGTCGCCCCATCGCGTATAGATAAGATTGTGCATTGTTGGCAAGACGAGTAGGCCTTCCATGTCCAACTAATCGTGGCCCCTCCACGCCTTTCCTCCTCCTCCTCCCTATCATGCCAAATTTCCTCTAGATATAGGTAATTTAAATTATTTTATTTAATATTTTATATATATATATATATATATATATATATATGTATGTGTATATATATATGTGTGTGTATATATATATATATATATATATATATATATATATGTTAGAATATTATATATAGTGTTAAATTAGTAATTAATTGGTTAATTGGCTTGGTTTTAATTGTTGTTTAATTTGTTTGGATTGTGGTTAATTGTTGTTTGTTTGGATTGTGGTTAATTGTTTAATTTAGTTTAATTGTTGTTATATGTTAGAATTAATTGTTGTTTGATTAGATTGTGGTTAATTGGTTGTCAATTTGTGTGTTGTTTCACTCAAAAGTATTAGTTGTTTGATTTAAAGGTATTAGTTGTTTCATTTAAAAGTATTAGGTGTTTCATTAAGATCTGGGTTCGTACGCACTGATTTGAAGAATGTGGGATACAGAGATGACCCTTACATAATGGCCAGTCAAGCTCAACAAATTTTCTATGTCCCAGACCCAGTTAATAAGAAATGGTCCATCGTGGTTCTATCAAACAAATTTAACAGTAGTTACCAGATTAGCGACCACGTAGATGAAGATGTTGCCATTATCAATGATCCTTTTCAGAACTTCACTCATTCTGTACCCTCTTTCGATGATCTTGCAAATTCACGCCCGTACCAGAGAATAATTATCGATGAGGATGAATATGACAATCCGGATCTTGTTAACATTCATGGTCATGAACGAGAAAAGTCAACCAAAAAACGAAAAAGAAAAACAAGTGCTAAAAAGAAATGTACGACTTTATTGAATGTATTTGCTTCTGCTTTATTAAATGTTGTTTCTTTTACTTTATTGAATGTTATTTCTTCTTCTTCCTTAAATATTGTTTGTTTTTTGTTTATTAAATGTTATTTCTTCTGTTTTACAGGATCATGTCTTATCTGCCACATCCCGGAGATGATGGAGATGATGATGGAGTATATTTAGGAGATCATGGTGGAGATTATGATGGAGATCATGGTGATGATGATCGACATCATATAGATGACTTGGATCAGGGTGACATTTCTGCTCCCACCACTAGCAGCTCTGGGGATAAGCGCAGTAGAGGTATGGTTATGATGTCTTCTGTTAAGAGGGCTCGTAGCAAGGGGAAACAAGTGCAGGTAAATTTATTACAATTGAACAGTTGAATTGTAATTATATTGATTGATCGTTGAATCTAATTAAATAATATGTTGGTCCCGGTGAAAACGAGTCTTACACGTGTATGGGGGGGGGGAATACACGTGTTCAGTATTTTAAAATTTTTTTCTTCGAGGTCATTGGTTAATCCCGATGTTAGGTTACGAGAAGCACAGTTACTCTCGAGTCAAAGTCTCATGAGACAGTGATCCCGGATCTGCTTTCGGATACCTCGATAATCCCAATTGAAAGTCCTGAATTGAGATCCCGAGTTGCTTGGATCAAATAACTAACTTCTTGAATCCTCGAAGAGAGTTCGGTTTGGTAACTATCTCGTTCTAGCCATTACGTAATGCGAATGGTTGGCCAAGTTTATACTAAGCTTTCTTTGAAAAAAACTTTCCTTTATGAAATAGTGATTAGGCCGAACTTCTAACTTAAATAATTGATTCCAATAATATCGAAAAAGTATGCTTTATCAAGTAAATGTTAATTATAAAGAACACGGCGATTATAGTGGTTCTACATCCACTCTCAAATTCAACTCAACGTTTTTCTTACTTACTCAACTTCGAGTTTTCTTTACTCCACGTGGTTTAGACCTTGAGTTTTCGACTACCTCCGTGGTTTACTTACTCAATCACACACAAGCTTTCGCTACCTCTCCAAGGACTCTAGAGTTTTAAGACTACTCCGCGTGGTTTACTAACTCTTTACAACTCTACTCACCAACAAACACACTCCAACTACCTTCACAAGGGTTTGGGGTTTCTTGGTTATTTCAACTAGGATGAGATATCCTTTACAATGAAGCACAATGCAAAAGGGTTAGGATATCTCGAATTAAGCTTTGATAAATCTTATCAAGCTAGGCTTAGTAAAGTGAGCTCTCTTCGATATAGAAGCACTTGGGAAATTCAAGGTATTTCGAGTGCTTTAACTTTTGCAAATAAGTTTGAGCTCTTGAGTTGCACATAAATTTCCCGTAACCTTACAATGTAGAAGGTCACCAAGATTTATAGGCATACACCAAGGTTACTCTTGAAAACTATCCGCCTTGTGAGTTCCCTCTTATGGTGTGTGAAAACGGCTATATTTAGAGTTTGATACTCCCTAACACGTTTTAGGCAATAGCCTTTTATGTAGCCGGTCTTCACTTTTTGCGATCTGGAACTTTCGTTACATCGACATCTTTTTTCATTGACTTGTCATCCTTTGTCGATGTCGGTATGGTACAAAGTCGTCTTCCTCTTTTTTGACTTTTGTTCTTGATTCAACGGCTCTTTTGGTTACAAACTACGGTTTGATATAACCTTAACAACACTTGACTTAGTTCCTTTTTGTGCGCATTTGAATGTCTTGGCAATATCTAATCTTTCTAAGGCATCGCGTTTTTCTCGATGTGCATCCTTCATAGATATATTCATTGCCTCGGAACATTCGTGTTCATCTTGAAAGCAATCAATCAGACATTCTTGAGTCTTCGTGAGTTCTTGTGCTTTTCGATAATCTTGATCTTGATCTTCTCGGTCTTGACTTTGAATTCGTGTCTTGAGTCTTGAGGTCTTCCGAGTCTTTTAGATTTATCTTGGTCATCTTTGAGTCTTCATCTTTAAGTCTTGAGATTTCATCTTGAGACTTGATATCTTTAGAAACATCTTGAGTTCTTGAGTCTTGAACTTATCCTCGAACTATATCTCTGCTTGACTATACATTTTGCGATAACATCCTCGAATACTCTAAAAAAATCAATCGACTTCATTTACCAAGTTCTTGAACATGTCATACTCGGGGGTTTTTGGGATCTTAATCAAAATCATATAATCTTTTATTAAATTCATCTCCCAACAATTTCCCCTTTTTGATGATGCCAAAACTTATCTTATTTATGCATATATAACCTATACTCGGGCTTCAGTTTATCCTATTACAAGATTGGTTATGTCTCTCAACAATTGCTTGAAAGAATGATTCTCTCAACAATTTCATCACCAAACAACAAAGAATCGGGATATCAAATATAAAGTCATGAAGAATAAGATAATGAGATATTATCTTTTGAGCATAATGATAAATCTTCATTGATGATAAGTGTACCATTACTGATTACAATGAATTTATCGAGAATAAAATCAAAAAAGACAAAAATTTAAAGACTACAAAATCTTCGAGTCTTCGTCTTTAGTCTTGATTCGGCTCTTGGTCTTCTCGCTCTGTTTGCTTCATTTTCGATTTCATCGATTCCGGATCAAACATTCAAAGAATCTCTTCTTGACTCATTTCTTTCTCCCGATGATATCCGATTTGTTTCCGCTTAGGCCCAACCGACCCGGTAAGAAGAAAAAATTTCTTCGTAATGGTCTTTTCATTTACCAAGCCATTACCAAGTCTCGGAGGAGGATAGGAATACGGACCAGGGCTACTATCTCGCACCCCATCCGCAAGGTTAATCCAAACTTTTGTAGATACTTTGGATAAAAGGTGAGAAGATGTTCAATGAAAGCTTAAGTTACGTGCGAACCTTCCCTCTCCATTCCACGAGAACATCATAATTGAACGAAGGTTCTCTTCACTTCTTCCCACATGTCGTTGAGTTTAATGGGCATCCATTTATCAACATGGGGCCACTTCATATGTTCCCTTCCTCTTCTTGCAAACTTTAAAAGTCACTTTCTTCCCGATTAATCTTCTTTACGATCACGAAGTTCCCGAGCTTTCTTAAAATTTCTTTTTGGAGTGTCATCGTGAGCCTCTCTGAGTTGAAGACTTTCTTCCGAGGTTGAGACTCGATTCTTCTGCATCTTCGAGAATCAATTTTCTCGGGTCGGCTTAGAAGCCTTCATACGCTTTGCTTACTGAGTTGAACAACGCCCAAGGCTTTCCTAAACCGGCTGACTTGTTCCAACCTTAGTTCTAAGATTTCGGTTTCTCTTGCAACCTCAAGCTTGGTTTGTCGAAACTTCGAATGTAGACAGCTTCTCTACTTGAGCAAATTTCAACTTCTCAAGAGTCTGAAAAGGCTTGGGCTAGATTGTACATTTCAAAGATCTTTTCGAGCCTTCTTTTCCAAAGCGTGCCATGAACTTCCGGTCTACCTTCCCTTTCCCCTTCTTGCCGATGTTTTGGAAGAAGTCCGGAGAGAGTGTCCATGTGATAATCTTTGCTCACACAAATGATCTCTCCCCGCTAGCCATCTTGCTCATCTTCCATTCTTCTAATGTGGTTCTTAGCCACGCAATTCTTCGAATATGTGGGCAAAGCGCCGAGAGAGCATCTTTAAGCATCTCTGTCATCTTGGTCATGAAGATCGAGCTCATATCCTCAACAATATTTATCTTTCTCTCTCGCCATTCCCCTAAAGATTCAATCGACTCGGTGCTTTTGTTTCATTTCAGCTCTTAACTCTGTGTTGACTCCCTCCAGTTTTTCATTCAGCTTTTCTTCCATGGAGATCATCCGAGTGGTCGAGTGTTTTATATCGCACGGTTAAAGAATGGCTAAGTCCTTTAATTGTCCGAGCTTGATTGGCCAACGTTGCTTCCATCTCGAGTAAGTTTGATCGACATTGGCTCAATCTTCTCAAGTTTTTCCATGATGAGAGTGAGATCAATCTCGGACTTTTCTGCGTTTTGTTTGATCATCTGAGCTCCAGCACTTTATCCCGAGCTCGGTCTCCAATTGAGCCTCGATCGATAATCGGACATTTTGAAATTAAAGATAGTACTTTTCATTAACTCTGGCATAATTATCGGAGCCAAAAGGTACCAAGAGTGCTAGCTTCGATCTGAGGTTGATCGGCTACAAAAGTCTCTTTTTACGCTTGAATCCATACATTTCCTGTTGGTCCCCATCTCCACTTTTGGATTTGTCTCATTTTGCTTTCGGGCACTCAACCTCGATTACTTTCTTCTCGGACACTTCCTTTGAACGGCTCATCAAAATCGGAATTTTCATCTGAGCTTTGTCATACGAACCACGAGAAGTCGGTCGGAAACGATTCCACCGTCTTCTCCTCTGAATGCGGCAATATCAAGTCTCGGGTAGAGTCATTGAGGATATACCTGTATCACATTATATCTTTAATTAAAGATGAACCGTTCCCCTTGCTCACTCCACGTATATAAGGGATCACATTATTCACTCAGATTCAAAGAGCCTTGATATCTGAAATTGTGCATTCCAGTCCTCGGTTATTCCTCGATGAGGTTGGCTCGTCGGTCCGAGCTCATTGTTGAGGTAGGCATCTCATTTTCTGAGAAATTTTAAAGTGATGTCTCGAGCACCTCGATTCCTCGGTCCCGATCTTGTCTTGAAACTTTGAGCTAACACCCTCCACTTGTAATGGTGAACTTTGAGCGATTTGGCCTCGGGTTGTCTCTCCTCGGAATCATTTGCTACCATCGTCGGTGAGAACCACCAATCTTCTGCGCTTTGGGCGAGGTTCTTCTCGCCTCATCGGTTTTGCTCCTTGCTCCATTTTTGCTTCCAATGTAACCTTCCCCCTGGGTTTGTTGGGTTTCTTTCTCAGCAGCTGCAGAAGGTGATTCTACCTTCTTTTCTCTTTTCCCTCGAATGACCCGCTTCTTCACAGCAGTGGTCTTGAAGAGAATTTTGGTTTTAGGGAATGGGGTTGAGTTGGCGAAGATATCCTCCTCCTCTCGCACATCTCCAAAATATAGGCAATTTTGGTGGCATGGTGGATCTTGCCTTTCATCGTGATTTCCCCATTGACTTTTTTTTATCTTGGCTTGCTCGGCACCATCCGGACTAAGAATTTCACCCGGTTGAAGTCGGTGGTGGGAGATGCCTCAATCGCCGCCATCAATCTGAGCTTGGGTACTAATGCTCAAAACTCCCCGCAAGACTCATGACGCTCTTGCTCACAATATCCATCAGCACACGATATTGTGGCTTTAGGTGCTTCTTATTCAAAGATGCCTCAAACTTCACAGGATTCTCAGCAATCCTATCTAGGTACTCCTCGCTTTTTACCCGATATATACATCGCAGATCCTCTCCTCTATCACATAAATTTCAAAAACACATCATTCATTTTTTAGGAACAATGCACAACTCCCTCTCAAAAAATCGACGTATTTTGATGAGTGTTCTAGATGAGATACTGAATCGAAGAGTGCATACAATCTTCTTCATCTATTTTCAAATTGCGAATGAATTGATTACCTCCTTTTCCCCGGTCCGGTCGATTGACTAGATGGGTGAGTTTAGCCATTGGATCATATCGCAGAGCCTCCTCTTCCGGCTTTTGAGTTGGTTGTGCTCTCAAGTGAGATAGTGAACTCGCATTTATGGCTTATTGGTTATGGCTAATCTCGCATACCTGCGGTTGAGGCCATTTTAGAATATGATTTGAAGAATGTGAAGCTTTAGGGTTTTGCGATTTCGGGCAAAAGGGATTTTAGTTTCTGAGTATTTGGGAACGAAGGGTTTGATAAAATTTTGGCTTGAATGGTTTAAAAGAGGTATAAAATAGCTTAGATCGTGGGGAATCGTGTTGGTTAGGTGAAAAGCAACGGTTGAGATTAATCTCCGATTAATCGGGTATATGAACCGAAGCGATCTCCGAAAAAGTAAGCCAAAATACCCTCATTAGTCAATAATATGGCGAGCATTAAATGATCATTGACCTTCTTCGAATTTAAAACGATCCCGCATTCCTCGTGTGTTTTGTATTTATTGCGAATGATTAATGAAGTTTTTACGTAAGCAATAAATGGGTCACATGAGTCATTACTTCTTCGGACTTATCGATAATTGACCTTGATAAAATGTCGATAATATCGAATACTAAAAGGGTTCAAAGATGTTATCGAAAGTAATCGTCCTTCAAGAACTGAGTTTCGAGACTCCGATTCAAGATTTCCATTTTATCCTCGAAGTTTCTCGAGAGAAATAAAAGTATGATCCAAATTCTTCAATTTTCGATTTACTTATACACCGGTTCTAACATCCCTAATTCAACCGAAAGTTCCTCAAATCTTGATTCAAAAGGTTTAGTCAAGATATCGGTTTTGCTATCAAGATGAATCTTTTCCATCCTTATGTCCTTTTTCTCGACATGATCTCTCGATGAAGTGATGTCCGATATCCACATGCTTACATCCGGTGTGTAATCCTTATTGTCACAAAATATTGGTACCTCATTGCCACAACTTTATAATCCCTTAATTGTTGTCTCGAGCCAAAGAATAGCACAACAAAATTTCCCGCACCATGTATTCATTTCAATCTCGGGTTG
Organism: Stenogyne calaminthoides; assembly: GCA_037126765.1. Lineage (NCBI taxonomy): Eukaryota > Viridiplantae > Streptophyta > Magnoliopsida > Lamiales > Lamiaceae > Stenogyne > Stenogyne calaminthoides. Next base: position 5,927,880 of record JBBCBC010000012.1, read on the forward strand.
CTACCGAGGTCTGTTTCTTTTGAAAACCAAGATATCGGGTTCTTCCTAGAAATTGACAAGTTCTGTTGTGGACTTTCTCACAATTCTGCAACCTCCATAGTCGAGATCGAGTAACCCGTTAATTCAAGGTTATCATCACCGATACCATAATCCTCTATTCACTTTGCCCTTAAGATATCTTAGTATCTTTTTGGCGGCCTCCATGTGACTAGTCTTAGAATTAGCTTGGTATCTTGCACATATCCCAACAAAGAAATGTTATATCCGCCTACTTGTCGTGAGATAGAGCAATGATCCAATGATTCCTCTATAATCGGTATGATTCACCGATTTGCCTTCCTAATCAGATCCATCTTGTAGTTAGTATTCATAGGAATCCTAATCGAAGTTTGCAATTTTGTACACCATATTTGGCAATCGATCTACGGTAAATTCCTTCTTTTGATTGTTTCACTTGAAGACCTAGAAAGAAATTCATCTCTCCCATCATTGACATCTCAAACTTGCCTTTCATCGGTGTTGAAAACTTTTCACTTTCGGTGATGGTTTGGAGATCCAAAAATGATGTCATCAACATATATCCGAACCAAGAAGATATCTTCCCCATCCTCTATCCCGAACGAGTTCTATCAACAGCCTTCCTTTGACAAAACCATGGTCAAGAAGAAACCGAGAAAGAGTATCATACCATGCTCTGGGTGCTTGTTTGAGACCATACAAGGCTTTTTCGAGCTCAGAAACTTGGTCATTCTGCTTTGAAGCCGAGGTTGTTCCACATAAACCTCTTTTTTTTAAGCACACCGCTCGAAATGCACTTTTCACATCCATTTGATAGATGAAGAACTTCATGTATTATATGCAAGAAAACAATCGATGGCTTTAGTCTTTGCAACCGGTGCAAAGGTTTCATCATAATCCAAGCCTTCTTCTTGGGAATAACCTTGTGCAACTAGTCTTGCCTTGTTTCTTTCTACAATGTTGTTGTTTTCATCTCTTTTATTCTTGAAAACCCACTTGGTTCCAATGACATTGTGCCTTTCAGGTCTATCTACCAACTCCCATACTTCATTCCTTGAGAATTGATTCAAATTTCATCTTGCATAGCAAAGAATCCAATAAGAATCTTGTAGAGCTTCATTAATCTCAAAGAGGTTCCTTTTCCGATAGGAAGCAGCGAATAGTGCACTCTCACCATGGAACCTTCTTGTCTTAACTCCTTCAATTAGATCACCCACAATCGACTTGTAGGATGACTATCTAACCATTTCCTTCTTGATGTTCCCCTTCAATAGTATCCTCAACATTTGAAATGTTAGGTTCGATTAAATCGAAAACTCGAGGGAACAAAAGAAAAGGAAAAGTGAATCATCTTCCTTAGGGGAAATTCTATTCGAACATTGTCGAGACATTTGTTCCCCTTTGGTTGATAGATTCAAATTTGCCTCATTTTGACCACATCTTCATTGGCATCATACACGAGTCCGAATCGGTGTCTGCTCGGATTAACGCTAGAGTGTTGGTTTTCTGAGTCTCACCATCCCGATTTCCATCCCGAACTTCTTTATTCGAGTCTGAGTCACTCCAATCATAGTAAGGATATTTTTTCGGTTCAATGGATAATTTATCTTTTGTTTCGGACTAAACCGGTGATCCTCTTAGTCAGTTCATCTCGTCATCATGTTCCTATTTCTTCCGAACACAAATAGTTTCATCAAAAACAACATGAGGTGTTTCCTCCACAATAAGAGTCCTACAGCTTGTAAACTCGAAGGCTTTTTTGACTTGAGAATATCCTAAGAATATTCCTTCATCGCCTTTACTATCAAAAGTTTTCAACCGATCTTTACCATTATTGTGTATGAAACACTTGCAACCAAACACACGAAAAAGAAAGAGACAAGAGGCTTCCTTTCATTCCAAAGCTCATAAGGTGTTTTGCCTTGACTCTTAACAAGATGGATCTATTTTGTGAAGTAGTAGCGTCTGTTGATATTCAAATTTCAAAATCTTTTAGGAATATCGACCTCATATCATTGTCCTTGCGCAAAGAAAGAACACCATTTTGTTGAGGGTCCTTGCAAATACATGATGTTTCATGAAAATTCCATTTGTTTGCATAATAATCGATATGATATGATTTATAAATTCAGTTCCTTTGTCGATCGATTTTGACCACACTCGATTCTTCTCAATCTATTTTCAAGAACTCTGGCAAATTTTATCTCGAGTCTCTTTCTTCTTGAAAAAGAATATGACCCAAGTATATCTCGAGTAGTCATCAACTACTACCAATGTATATTTTTGTCATTAGTGCTCCACAGTGTTATAGGACCAAAAGATCCATATGAAGTAAATCAAGTATTCTTTTTCAAGAGAAACCTCAACTTTACTTTTAAATGATGCTCTTATCTTCCTCGCATGCATCACAAATATGTTCCTTACTGAACACTTCGTTAGGTAACCCTCTCACAAGAGCTAATCTTGCAAGCTTGTTCAGGGTTTTGAAATTTAGGTGATTCATTCTTTTATGCCATAACCAACTGGTATCTGTGGAACTTTTAGCAACTAAACATGTATCTTTAGGAGTTGAACTCCAATCAGCAAGATACACATTCCCTTTTCTTGTACCAGTCAGTAGTACTTTCTGTGATGTATCATCTTTCACAAAACATAAGTTCTTGGAGAACTCAACATTAAAACCTTTATCACAGAATTGGCTAATTGAAAGCAAGTTATGCTTCAATCCAGATACATATGAAACACCATGGATATGAACTGAGTCGATTTCCAAAGTTCCATATCCTTGATCGTCCTTTGAGTTATCTCCAAAAAGTGATCTTAGGCCTCTTTGTTCAACATAGTCATTGAGTATCTTCTTGTATCCTCATCATATGTCTTGAACATCCACCGTCAAGATACCATATATCGGAGAGCTTTTTCATCTCTGCTCATCGCTGCCATGTGATCTTTGGTCATTTCGGTTTACTTGTTTTCCTCCCGAAAAACAAATTACTTCTTAGGTACCCAATTTGTGTAGGGTCCTACAAGGTTAATTTATTGTACCTTTAGGGATCCAAATACGCCTAACAACTCTAAACACTTTAGAGTGGCTGATCATCTTCCATAAACATCTACATACACATTTACTACTCTGGGTGCCTTAGCGGTTTTTACGTGTATGAGTGATGGCCTTAGCATGAACATGGGCTTTTGAATTCTTCTTTGGTTCAAGCCTTTTATTCCATTGCTTTTGGCTTTTTGTCGGTGATAATCTTTGTTGTCTTGGGTTCGATAACCTTTACCCTTAAAGTAGGGGTTGAGGTTACTGTCTTGAAATATGGGTCTTTCAAATATATTTGAGGACTTGGTCTCTTCGATTGAGAATATCTCCGTTGATGTTTCTCTTCTCGAAGATTCCTCCCCGATGGTTCATGTAGATCCTTTCAAGTTTGCATTCTTAGCTTGAGGCTTTGAAGTACTTGCTCGAATTTTCATCGATGCTTTCGAGTTTTTCTAGCCTTCACCGAGGTTTGGGCTTTCTAACCCGATCATTCGATTTCTTATCAAACCATAGGTCCTTTTCCCTTGTTTACAACTTTGGGCATTACTTCCTTTGAAGTGTAGGTGTCACCGATTTAACAAAGATTGTCTTCTTGCTACTTGATGCAAAGATTCGAGATGACCTTGTGAGGTTCCCCCCGAATGTATTCCAATCCATATTTTATAGTAGAAGATCTCTGGTAACTCAATTTCATCTATTACTTTAGATGCATTATTCAATAGAGTTAACTTCTTTCATGCACTATCCTCACAGATTCTATTTCATGCTTCTCGAGAGGTCATTGAACTTAGTTACGATTAAATAATTTCTTGATTTTCTCTAGCTTTTCATTTAGGGTCTCTATCAACTTCTCTTTCTCTTCGAGAGTTGTACTTTCTAACATCCAGTTCATCAAGAGCTCCCATTAATTGAGAAGTGATTTTATTTTTGCTAGAGTCTTTCCATTTTAGATTTTTCAAATTCGGTTCTTTATTCTCGCTTTCTTGAGTTTTATTTAGCATCCTTGTAAAACAAAGATAGTCCTTCATTAGATTCTCAAAAGAATCCATCGAGTCAAAATGATCGGAAAACTCTTGTGCTAGTGTAGGAGCAACAACAGAGACGAGAAGAGTTTACCTCCTCAATGGCCATCGGATGATGTCATCACTTTCACTTTGTCTAAGAATATCTCATCCAAGAGCTAGATCCCTCCTCGAGTGTTCTTCTTCCGCAACCATGGCCTTTTTGCTTGAGAACTTCGGTCTCTTGTGGCTTGTCTTTCTCTTCTTCTCTCCTTAGCAGCTCAACTCGGACAATCATCTTTGGAAGTGACCTTTCTTTTTGACAATTATAGCATCTGGCTGGCATCATCATCCCGATCATTTTCTTCTTTGGACTTGGAGTCCTTCTTTTCCGGATGAAGATCCTTCATTTTAGGTCCTTCTTCTTCCGGTTGATCATTCTTCCGTACCGTAGTTCCCTGTAAAAGCTTTTGTATTTTCCAAATCTATTATTAAGTCCAATCAAACCTTCTTGCCATCGATGCTAGCTTTTCCTCAAGCTCATCCCGATGTTTGGCATACTTCTCGACTCTTTAGTTTTACGATTTTGTCTTTGGCTTTTTAAAGCTACATTCTTACTTGATGAAGAATCATCTTTCTTTGTCATCCTTTTTTGGATTTCTTATCAATTACAAATTCATAGGCTTTCAAATTTCGAGAAGACTTGTTGGTATGGCATTGAACTAATGTTCTTGGTGTTTTCAATCACCAATTGCATGAATATCCCATTTCTTAGAAAGGCCTCTAAGAATTTTCAATGCCACTTCTCTTTGTGGATATTTCTTTCCAAGTGCATTTAGATCATTCATGATGCTAGTGAATCGACTTCCAATTTGTCTATTGATTCACCATCATCCATTTCAAAAACTGGCAAACTTTCCAATTGCCAGAAAGTTTGTTTTTTTTATATATGATCTTTTATTTCCCATATCTCTTTAGCAAAGATATTACGGTGAGAGATCATTCCCATCACACCATCATTAATTATCTTGATCGTAGTGTGTCTTTTTGCAATGTAGTCTAGATTGACTAACTTTCTCTCCTCGAGTTAGTTGGTCATCGGACTTAGAGAAATTCTCCTTTCTAGGATCAATTCTCTTTCTTCTCGTAATTATTCACCACAAAGAAATTTGAATGGTCCTTGAGAAACCACTCTCCACATACGCTCATGTTTGGAATACTGATATCTTTATTCTCGTCTCCATAGATCATAGTTCTTTATCGAGAACATGGGAAGTTTTTAAGACATTTTTCTCGATCTTTTTTAAAAAAATTTCAAATAATAAGATTCGGATAGACCACAAGTATTTTTGAAAATAAAAACTTTGTCAACACAATTAATCAAGTTGAACCACATACCACTTGTTGGTCTCGGTGAAAACGAGTCTTACACGTGTATATGGGGAATACACGATCAAATTTTTTCTTCGAGGTCACTTGGGTCGATAATCCTCGAAGGTTAGGTTTAGAAGCCTGAGTTACTCGAAGTCAAAGTCTCTTCGAGATGATCCCGAATTTTCAGATACCTCGGATAATCCCAACCGAGTCTGGTTCGAGATCTGAGTTGCTTGGATCGGATAACTAACTTCTTTTCCCTCGAGAAGAGTTCGGTTTGGTAACTATCCTTTTCGTCGTCTTGAATAGTTGGCCCTTAGTTTATACTCGTTTTAAGCTTTCTTTGAAAAAAACTTTCCTTTATGAAATAGTGATTTGATTCACTTATGCAACTTGATTGGATTGATTCCAATCGAATATCGACGTATGCTTTTAAATCAAGTTAATGCACCCGTTAAGGGCAGATAAGGAAAGCAATAAAGAACACAATTATAGTGGTTCAGAGACTCAAGCTCCTACATCCACTCTCCCGGACTCTTGAGAGAAATTCACTATCAACGAGTTTCACTACCTTGTAGTTTACTTACTCAACTTCGCCCTTTTCGACTACTCCACTTACTCAACCCGACCTTGAGTTTTTCGACTACCTCCGTAGTTTACTTACTCAATCACACACAAGCTTTTCGGACTACCTCTGGTTACTAACTTCTTCTCTAGAGTTTTCTCACTACTCGCTGTAGTTTACTAACTCTTTACAACTCTACTCACCAACAAACACACTCCAACTACCCTCACAGGGTTTGGGGTTTCTTGGTTGGTTTCAACTAGGATGAGATATCCTTTACAATGAAGCACAATGCAAAGGGTTAGGATATCTCGACTAAGCTTTGGATAAATCTTATCAAGCTAGGCTTAGTAAAGTGAGCTCTCTTCGATATAAAGCACTTGGGAAATTCAAGGTATTTGAAACTTTTGCAAGAATAAGTTTGAGCTCTTGAGTTGCGATAAATTTCCCGTAACCTTACAATGTAGAAGGTCACCAAGATTTATAGGCATACACCAAGGTTACTCTTGAAAACTATCCGTTGGAGAGATAGCCGTGAGTTCCCTCTTATGGTGTGTGAAAACGGCTATATTTAGAGTTTGATACTCCCTAACACGTTTTTAGGCAATAACCTTTTATGTAGCCGGTCTTCACTTTTTTGATAACTTTCGTTTACATCCGACATCTTTTTTTGACTTATCCTGTCAAAAAATTTACGAAGTCGTCTTCCTCTTTTTGACTTTTTTGTTCTTGATTAAAGGTAGACACCTTCAATCGGCTCTTTTTGGTTACAAACTCGTGTTTGATATAACCTTAACAACACTTCGACTTAGTTCCTTTTTCAAATTTGAATGTCTTGGCAATATCTAATCTTTCTAAGGCATCGATTTTTTCGAAATCCTTCGATAGATATATTCATAACATTCATTCATTTGAGCAATCATACATTCTTTTGAGTCTTCGATTAATCTTGATCTTGATTTCTCGGTCTTGACTTTTATGAATTGAGTCTTAGTCTTGATTTCGAGTCTTGAGTCTTCTCGAGTCTTTAGATTTATCTTGGACCGATATCTCGAGTCTTCATCTTTTAGTCTTCGCCTTCTTACCATCTTGAGACTTCAAAGATCTTTAAAACATACCGAAGTTCTTCGAGTCTTCTAACTTATCCTGAACTATATCTGGCGACTATACATTTTGCGATAACATCCTTACTCTAAAAAATTAAATCGACTCATTTACCAAGATCATTACTGAACATGTCATACTCAGGGGTTTTGGGATCTTAATCAAAATCATATAATCTTTTATTAAATTCATCTCCCAACATAATATGTTAATATTGCAGTTATCATTCAATGAGTATGGACAGTTAGAAATTTGAGACGTTGTCTTTCTACCTTGAGCTTTAGGCGATAATCCTTATCGTCTTTGCCATCCAAGGACCGCTTAGCGACAAAACCAATTCTTTGAAAAGAAAGATTATGGGATGAACTTTCAGTATGTTAATTATATATATATGCTTATTGAAAGTTGTTGTATGATTACTAAATTTACTACATTGTTATGTTATATGCGTACAGAGTACATTTATCGGCCTTGATTATTCAAAGAAGAAATAAATCTTTTGGGTAGTCGGAGTATTGGCCAAGAATTTTTGGGCTTAGGTAGAAGTCAAGCACGAGATCCGGATCTTGGTCTTTACTCGGCTAGTCCGCTTTGAGGCGATCGTAATCGCCCTACGGTGGCCCCATCTTTTTTTTGCGACGATCTATGGATGATGAGTTCGGGTAAAATTGATCAATATCATTGAATGCCCTATGTTTTTCGGTGTTTATCGATTTCTATTACAATCGAATTACCAAGTGAGAAAAATCGCAAATAAGCCAAATCGATGGAGGCACAATATTGTGGCTCGAACAAAGGTTATGCACGCATAAGAGAAAATCAAAAGTGAGATCAAAATCCTAACACTTAATTTTGTTTATATATTCACTTTTAATATATCTAATAAGGGGACACGTTAATGACTATCGTGAAAAGAAGAAAAAAAAAAAAGTTGGAGAAAGTGAGTCCGTTGTTACCCGCTTTTTAGTTATTTCAAACTACCGAAAGGCTTTGAAATGGGAATATTCCCGATTCCAGTGCACAACGTATCATCGAAGAAGGGGTAAGTTATCCATTAATTTGTCTTTTTGAATTACAAACTATTATTTCTAAACAAATGATTAAATAATAATCTTTTGTAATTCAGAGCGATATCTCGAACCATGACGCCAAGACATCCGGGCTTTTTCGTTTGCACCGATGATCTACTTGGACGGGCTATAGGTCGTCGAGAGCATCCCGCCGCTTCGAGTGTTGGATATGGCGTCATCATCATTAGCCATGTTACCTTTCTTCTTCCAAGCCATGAATATGGTGGGTATACTTTCGGAACAGGTTGCCCAGATGGCTAAAGAGTTGGAACAGATGAGGTCCGAGAGACGCTCACATCACGAAATGTCCTCGAGTGGAGCAAACTGTGAAAATAGTGTCGTTGATGCTATGTTTTCGGCTAATGCTAGGGACGATTTTATTGAGGCACTTCGAAACGACGTCCCGCAGGTATCAAATGTGTATCACATTTATTTTAATTAAAGACTAGTATATATATTAAAATTTTCTAACTAAATATCTTATTCGAACAGTCACCGACCTCATGTTACCTTTATTTGGAGGATCCTACTCAGTTGGTGGCTACATGAACGTTGCTCAATAACTCCGATGGAGTTATTCATGGAAGTCCCATCACTCCTGGTTTTGTGAGGGTCACTCTCGATGTACCCATAATCGGAGAAGAGGATTCACCGGTGCCTAAACCAATTGATGAAGCTGTCACAGTCGGAACAGCTGTCGGACACTTCATCGAATGGCCGACCAACTTGGTCATTTTGACCATGAAGGTAAATTTAATATATGTTATTAAAGTTCATTATCTTATTTGTCGTTCTAAATAATGTTGCAAATTGATTGTAGAAACTGCCGACACCACAAAAGCCTAAACATAAATCAAAGGGTGTCGCAGCCAGTCAGAGGGAGATAACGAGGGACTCCACTATTGGTGATCGCAGACTTGGTTATCCCTTGCCTGGAAACTTAGATCACGACTACATCGTACAGAATGCGGTGCAAGTGATAGTGGAGTCCTCTGATTTCAATATGATCACAGTTCCTATGAATGCTTACTTTCATCGGAATTCTATTGAAGAATACATCGCTCGGGAGCATGTGATTGAAGTCGTGAACGGACAGTGGTTGAGTGCAACGAGCATAGCCTTTTACCTCAGGTATGTGTTTACTAATTAATTCTCAGTATTTACTTTCTATATAGTTTAATTTTCAAATTAAATATTAATTAGCGTATATATATTGGTTAAAGATATTTGGGTGAGGTATATCTCTCCAGAGATCCTCGAGCATGTGGAATGTATTCATTCGTCTCCTCCCAAGTGTCTTGCTTAATGGTTGATAGGGCACAGACCATGGAGTGGTTAGTTTCTCATATGCTGAGTTATACTGACAGAGATCATCTCATTTTTTGGCCAACAAATGTAGGGTGAGTACAATAAATATTTCGTTAAAATTTATATTCATAATATATATGATATTTGCACATATGCTAAATTTACAGTTAATTTTAATATTCTTAATATAATATAGGAATCATTGGGTGTTGGTCGCCATAAATATGATCACATTAAGTGTGTATTTTATGGATCCAGCTGCGAATGGGTTGGCTTCAAATCGACTTTTCACTTTATATATGGAAGTTTAAGTTCATCTTTAATATTATAATATAATGATTTATTTTACTTATTAAAATTATGCATATTTAATCTAACTTTATTTTTTAATTCTAATAATAATAGTGTGATGACAATGTATCGGAGTCGCCTTCCTAATCAAGGCTCAATAGCTAATTTCAATAAAGTGAGCTGGAATAATGTTAAGGTAAATATAATTTATTAAGTTATCAAATTAATATAAAATAATTATAATTGTAATACGTGATTATATTGCTAATCAACAGGTACCGAGGCAACGAGATAGTGATCATTGTGGACATTTTGTGTGCTGTTATATTGAAGATATAATACGCGCTTCTCAAACGGCGGTTCCTATCAACGTAAGTCAATTTATCGATTTATTTAAATTATTATTAATTGAATAAAAATTCATACTATATATCTAACTATATTGATTAATTGATCGTTGTTTGCAGTTTGTCTATGATCGTCCGGTCAAGTCTTACTCCAAACAAAGAATGAACAAATGGAAAATGGATTGGACAGGGTACCTTTACAATCGATTCTTGTATAATTATAGATAGAGTGGGATAACTTTTGGTAGCATATTACTTATATATATATTTGTATTGATATGCATGTTTTAATTTGTTGTATTGGACGATTACTATTTATTTCTTGATGTGTATGCGTTTATTAATTTATTTGATGTTTTGGTATTGGACGTATATATATTATCGTGTGGTATAAAATTTGGTTTTTAGTTTTGGTTTTGGTTTTATATAAACAGAATTTTAAAAATATAAATTAAAAGTAATATATATATATATATTGGACAGCGGTTAAAAACCGTTGTCCAAGTGTATTTATATATATAAAAAGTAAAAAAAAGGGGGTTAGACAGCGGTTGTGAACCGTTGTCCAAGTGAATATACTTTGACAACGGTTACAAACCGCTGTCTAAGATAATAGCTTGGAATGCGGTTAAAAACCGTTGTCTTAGTGCAATATCTTGGACAACGGTTTTTATCAGTTGTCCAAGCTTGGACATCTGTTACTTGGAGAACTGTTATAACCGCTCTCCAAGATCATTTTGAACAGCTCTCCAAACCAAAATCTGTATTAGTGTATTTATATATATATATATATATATATAGATTACTAGGAAGCCTTATCTTTGGAGATTGTTTAATCTTTTTTATTACTATTATTGATGATGAGTTGGTCACGTCTAAAAGTAGTACCTCAACACTCTTTTCATAAAATATCAAATTTGTGTATTATTTTAATGGCTAAATGATGGAGACAAGATTGCGACAACAATCTCGTATAATTATAAGTCAATTTGTAGAATTAATATTTTTAGGAAAATTAATATGAACATCTTTATTTTTATTTGTTTTTTTTATTTTCATAAATTAATATTTATCTTTAATTAGGTTTCACTCTTATTTAAAGGGTTCAATTGTAAACATTTTATTCAGTAGATGATGAATTAAAAAATATTATTGAGAGATTTTTAATGTTCCCCTTTGTCGGTATTCCAATGATTAAAATCAACGGAGATTGAGAAAATTGGTTGTTTCGTTATAGTTCACTCTTCTCCCTGCATCAGTTGGTACGAGCCGGCCTCGCGCTCCAATTACCGTCACCTATTGCCATAAACCAACCATCCGCCCCGATCCACCACCACACCGAGGTTTCCCCCGCCGTCGTTGGTACACATCTGATCGACAAACTTCCGACGTTGGTACACATCTGAACAGAGCACCGGTTTTTGGAAGAAGATGTTGAAGACGTCAACATTGCGGGCGTTGTAGGAGATGAGGCCGAGTTTCACGCTGATGCCCTAAACCCACTACAGGGGCATCTCACAAGGTTTGGGTCTGTAAGTCAATCTCTCATTTTTGTTGGGCCTGGATATTGTCTAAACAATTGTGCGCTTATAAGTGGAGAAATTAGGTCTCATGCCTTAGATTTTGAAAAGGGCCCGGTTATTAGCACCCCCATTATTAGGAGATACACCCCCTCATAAAATATTTTCGAAAAATTTAATTTGAATTTAATACATAATTTCGAAACACTTGTGTTAAAATTGTATATTAATTTCAGAACATTTGTTTTGAAAGTTTTCGAGCAGAATTTTACTTTGCAAAACTTCAGAAATTCGGCATTTTTTTTCGAAATATGTTAGTGATTTCGAAAAACCACTTTCGAAATTAAGATACAATTTCAACACCTATATTTCGAAATTATGGAGGGGGTGTATCTCCTAATAATGGGGTGTTAATAACCGGACCCTTTTGAAAATGAACGAGGTGGGCCTGCTAATTTAGAGAATTCAGACTTTATTTTTGTTGGGCCTACTAGCCTTGATGAATTTGCTAGACAAGGTAATTATTTGGGTCAATTTGGGCATGCGAATTTAATAGATGGGTCTAATAATTATTTTGAGTCTTTTGATTATGACGGACCGCCTATTTATGATGAAGAGCAGTCCCAAAGTGATCTCGCATTTCCCGTTTATGACATCGAGCCCGAAGATGACCCGCCCCAAATTTTTTGATACGGAAGACGATTACGAGACAATTTTTCAAGGTCTTGATACAACGTCCAATGAATCCAGCCTTGATGATGATGAAGGTTCTGACTCACAAAGTAGCTAATATTTTTTTATAATTAATGATAGTTAACTTTTTTTTTATAACACGATATCCGACTCAAGGGCCGACTAATCCGGTGGACCAGAACCCACCGTCCACTAGCGGGGGCCCCACTTCAAGCCAGAACTAAGCTCTGTATGGACTAACTCATCTCAAGAGTTGATCACACCTGAATTAATGATAGTTATTTTGTTGGTAGTGCTATGAAAAGTCCATCTTATCGCCTCAAGATTTTGAGCTATACTCGAACTGCTAATATTTTTTAGCTCAATTATTTGATGGTTATACTTTATTCCTCTGGAGACGAAATCGATTTCGATTCGAGGACGAATCGTTTCAAAGAGGGTGAGAATGATGGAGACGAGATCGCGACAACAATCTCGTATAATTATAAGCCGGTTTGCAGAATCAAGATTTTTAGGAAAATTAATATTAGCATCTTTATTTTTATTTGTTTTTATTTATTTTCATAGATTAGTATTTATCTTTAATTAAGTTTCGCTCTTATTTAAAGAGTTCAGTTGTAAACATTTTATTCAGTTGATGATGAATTGAAAAATATTATTGAGATATTTCTCAATTTAGAGCCGACAATTTGGGCCCGGCCAACCTGAGCCCAAGTATGGGCTGGGCTAAAATATTAGAGGTCCGAAAAGAGCCGAGCCTATTTAGCCCGACCCATTTGGCCCACGGGCATAATGGGCATGGGCCAATTTGGCTCGACAGGTCATGGGCCGCCCATTTGGCCCGACAATTTTATTTATTTATTTTTTATTTGTAATTCTTTGTACAAACTATAAAGACTAAAGAAATTCATTTTTTATAATTTGTCAAACTACGAGTTTTTTTTATATAATTAACAATCACAATCAATAAAATAGTACTCAAGTTAATGTTTTCATGTACAAGATTGTATTTTAATAACTATAATTATTATTTTATTTTTTAATCAGAAAATAAAGTAAATTGATAAGGATAGAAAAATACCAAAAGAATTACAAAGAAATAATGTAATTTTGTAACGTAAATAAAATAATTAAATAAAAAAAATCATGGGCGGGCTGATGCCCACCATCGGCCCATATATTTTTCAGAGTCTACTAGATGATGGGCGCCGATCCAAATTATGAACATAACTTGGCCCGATGGGTGGTTGGGCAAAATGACCCGTTTTTGCTTGCTTTTCTATTTCTCATGTTCCTCTTTGTCGGTATTTCAATGATTGGAATCAACGAAGATTGAGAAGATTGGTTGTTTCGTTGTAGTTCACGCTTTTCCCTGCATCACTAAATCGACTCATAATGTATTTTGGCGAAGACGATCACGTTCAGGGCTATATAGATGTTGATGTTGGAAAAGCTATGGGGTTCATGCAAGCTCTTTAATGGGCGAAGTCTGTTGATTTAGATAACGTTGAGATTGAAGGAGATTGCAAAATTGCAGCGGACGCTATTAACAATACGCCTGCTTCGCTTTTGGATTTGGTATTTAGGGATTATGTCCATGGTTGCAAAAATATACTACGACATAACCCTAGTTTTATTGTTTGTTTCGTTAGAATGGATGTCAATCGTTTGGCTCACGAGTTTGCACGGGTGGCTCGGGATTTCGAGAACACTCATTGTTGGTTAGACCCTCCGGCTTTTGTGGATGGGCTGATTGACCTTCCTTGTGTTTTCAATAATGAAAACTAGTTCTCTTGGTTTTCAAAAAAAAATAAATAACACATACAACTTGTTATAATGAAATATGCAATTTATTTACACTGAATCGTGCAATTATTAATATGAAAAAATAGTTGCACAATTCAGTGTAAATAAATTACATTTTTCGGTATAAAAAATTGCATATTTCTAAAATACAATATGAGTGCACAATGCACTTAAATGCACATGAGACTCACTCAATGTACAAAGGCAGATTTGATTAAAGTTGTAATTTTATTAATAAAAAATTTCATACATAACATTAGTCTTATATATTTTATAGGCAAAATATTGTACGCATTAGGTGTATCGTGCAATTTAGATGCATTTTTAAACGGTATTAAATGCTTTCATCGAATATTGTTAGTTGTTTACACCGCTCAATATTAATTATACATCAGATATTGTACAATAAAAATAACTAATATTGTTCATTGATAACAATTCATATTATTTAAAAATACATTTTGTTGCATGATACACTTTTAGGGCTCGTTTGGATTCAAGGTTAAGTTTGATTAATTGTGATTGGCAACTAACCCACAGTGAGAGGCCCGTTTAAAATAAATCGATTAAGGCACGGGACCGTTTAGCCCGCGGCCCTGTAGGGCTGACCCTAATGGGTTAGGGTCAACCCGTTTAACATCTCTGTGGGTTAAAAAAGCAAATTGCACCCGGGTCCAACAATCAAAATGGGCTTTAATCCACAATACAAAACAACTTACACAAGTCCACTATTTAATCTAACCTACCTAATCCATGAAACAAAACACAACCTGAGTGTAAAATAAAAGACTTATTCTTATTTACTGTATGGGTTCGAAAAAAAATATTACAGTATATGACCCATTAACTTAAGAAGTTTTAAAGTGGAGTAATAATTTAAAATTGATTTAGTTTTGATTTTTATTATAGTTGAGTTGGATATGGCAAGTTTGACTCATAAATTCTGGGTCCATTACTTTTGATTCGCAAAATACGTGAGAGTTGTTTGTTTCTGACTTGAAATCATGTACGGGAAATATTGGATCAAGTAAAAATATGTATTTAAATTTTGTATATATTGGGAGTATGAATTTTGTAATATTCAGAGTTTGCTTGCTTGATATGACCTGCGAATAGTAATGATAATGAGTATCATTAATGATGATATGTTTGTTTCGCAACTATCCCGACATGACTTTGAACTTTACAATCTTAAACTCCCATTTGTTTTGAAACGTAAAGTAAAAATTTTAAAATCATATTAATCCTACTCTATTTCATCACCTATTACTACTCAACTTTTTATTCTCTTAATGCACTCACATCATCTATTTTTTTATTTTCCCGATACACTCAAAATGATATAATAACATCACATTAATCAACTTTTTCATCACCATACAGGGGCGGAGCCAGGATCTACAATTGCGGGGGGCCAATTAATAAAGGAAAGATTTATCCGTGCAACTCAAGTGTATTTTCGAAATATGATATTAATTTCCGTGAAATGTTCAACTTATTTTACACTGAACAAATTAAAATTTTTAATATAAATAAGTTTAACGTTTCTAAAAAAAAGTTGCACATTTCCAAAATGCATTTGAGTTACACAATGCACCCGGTGCACATGAAACATACTCATTGATAATAAAATTTGATTAAACACAATTATAATTTGCGTTAATAAAATATAAATATATGACATATGCATTAAAATAAATTAATATTCATCCTAATTACTGAAAATATCCTGGGTTTGTTGAATGTGGTCATGAGATAATGGAAGGAGTAAGGTATACAGTGACGTGGGGGCAGGGGATGTTTTATCTTCTTCCCTCTCTAGATTGGGTCTTCCCCTGTGGGACGGAGGAATCCAAGTGCCCGACAGGTTAATCTCTTACTAAAAAGAAAAAGGGAAAGCGAGGAAGCTCTGCCCTTATTAACCATGGGCGATCACCATGATGAGTCTGAGACCAACCTTGCCTTATTCTTTATTCTTTAATGGCACCTAGGTGACTCCACCCCTGTCAACATACCCTATAAAATCCCACAACAAACATACATCTTAACTATTCATCAAAATTTTGAAATTATAGGATTTCAAAGTCCGGAATTTCTCACGCCCACTATAATCCCAAAATAAACATTGATTGCATTATTATTGCTTTGTTAGAACATGAACAATGAGTATCATGTGAGATGTGTTGAGTGAGTGATGGTAATCAATTGCTTACTTCTATTCTCATTACTTATGTATCAAAACTATCAAGCAACATCAATACAATTGTTTCTCATTACCCACTTCCATTACTCTCAACTTAGTGTATGTTTTGAAACATTATTCAAGATAAAAAATCACCCATTTTTCAAAAAATTTGAGTCGCAATAGCTTTAAAAATAGACTAGGGCATCAGGTGCATCGTGCATTTCATAGTGCATTTTTAAAATATACAACTTGTTGCACTGAAACATATAACTTGTTTACACTGAAATGTGCAACTTGTTTCATGAACACAGGTTGCATTTTCAGTGTAAATAAGTTATATGTTTCAGTTCAACAAGTTGTATGTTTCAAAAATACATCATGGAGCGTATGACACACCTGGTGCACGGGAGATCTACTCTTTAAAAAAAAATACTTTTACATTATTCAATTGAAGTTGAAACAATCGTTTAATAGGGTATGATTTTAAAAAAATTGTGATAGATTACTGAATGTGTATTGAAAATTATGTGTAAAGTATGAGAGATAGTATGTAAAGTAAAAAAGAAGGAGAGTGAATGTTGAGTTGAGTAGATAATAATAATATCAAATTGTGTGATTGATAATGTTGAAAATTATGATTGGAAAAAGTAAAATAGATGTATTATAAGTATTATTGAGTAGAAATGTATATAATTTAAAAACTCCCAAGCGTTGGTCAAGTGATGTAGGCTTTAGATTTAGGAGTATGCTTCTCTCTAGGTCTTAGGTTCGAAACCTCTTAGGTGTGATCAACTCTTGAGATGGGCTAGTGCATACGCTTGAAGTGGAGCCCCCACTAGTAGACGGTGGGTTCTGATCCTCCGAATTAGTTGTCTCTAATTTGTACATAATTTGTCACAAGAAAGAACTAACAAAAAGCAACAAAAGCTCAAAGATACATTTTTTTTTTGCTATTTCAAATCACGAAAGGGTCAAAAAATACTTATGGGAAAAAAGGTTCTAAGGCACTTGTAGTACAAAAATATATTTATGCTTATTCATTTATTCAATTGGTCATGCACATTTCCTTATAGGGGTGATCTAAGCGGATTAGAATTATTTTTCAATCATTTCAACTCAAAGGAAACACTATTTTAGCATGTATTCCTACTTAGATAATGCATTGGAACCCATTCAAGCACATAAGATCATAAATTCCCCTCCCGATAGTAATTCAAATATTGTGAGAGCATCAAATATATCTCTATGTGTACGTAAGCTAGTCATCTGAACCACCTGGAGCATGCATTAGGGACGGAAGGAGCAGTGGAGATGGTGGTTGGGGTCGGGTGGCCATGGGGTATGAACTAGTTGTAACGTGTGGGACCACCTAACCATGAATTGAAGCATATGAAGTTGTAAGAGACGACGGCTGGGGTCGGGTGACCTTGGGGGATGGATCAGGTGGACTATGTGGGTTGCCCGTGAAGACATGAGTAAATTTGTTACAAAGGACTTCCTAGAATATTAAAAGAGTCATTTATACATGAAATGCATTGTATTCATAGGAAGGCGATCCTCACTGGCCTTCAACTCACTGATAATCTTCTCTTCAACTGCCTCAACTTTAGCTCGGGGTAAGATATTGACGAGATGAGTTGAATGATGGCTTATTATGCTTGCCCGTACCAACATCCACATGCTGAGTTGTTGAGAAAGCATGACTTATACCAGCTTCATCACATGTATGTGTACTCCTCGAGGCCTGTCTGGGTGAGGGGAGGACAATGAATCTCATTAATCAGGATCAACGTGATGAACTTGAGGTTCAACATTTGGGACTCAAGTGGTGCAATACTATGAGAGTGACGCCTCATGCGAGCACAATACTCTCTAATTGTAGACTCACGTAGTATGGCTCGTTAACCTCAAGAATCGTAAACGTTAATCGCAAATGCACGCTATAACGCAGTTGATACTACAAAACTAGATAAAATTAAATAAAACATAAGTATCGTAAGTTGATTGATTAAACTGAATGCTCTAAGTAATGAAGAAAAAAAAAGGTTCAAGGCATACCTTAACACTCTGGAATAAACCAGACACAATAGTTCGTCTATCTTTAAGAGCTTCTTAAATTCTTAATGAAGGATGCACAATCTTGTCTCTGTTCACCATGTTTATTGCAAAAAGGTTATCTATGTTGGGAATAGCCACATAACACCAAAGTTGTGATATTCAATAAGAAAAAAGCACGTGGTAACTTTGACCAAGAGAAGGAATAACTATACGGGTCGATATCTTCATATTGGGATAGGGTTGAAGAGGCCTCAAATCAAAGGGCCTGAAGGAGAATGAAGGAATGCAGCCCAAGGAGGTGAGTTGGGCCCAAGCGATTAAAGCTTCAGGGATCTGGGCTGAACTGCACTAATTAATCTGAGAGGATTGGGCCAAAGGTAACTGGACCCGAGACTCTAGATCCAAAAGAATGCCTTAATGGTCTTAAAGGAAGGATGGCCCATGGAAAATAGAATCAATCTGGACCGTGAAAGGAAGGGATGTCAACGGTAGAAGGAGCGTGATCCGCGTGAGTCAAGTAGCGGATTAAGGGAGGTGGTTCCAATATTCTGGGGAGCCAAATGTAGGAGGTTGGAGGTTGCAAAATACGTGGAGCTGGGGGAGTATGACAAAGGACTGGTTTAATGACTCGGAAGGAGGAGGAAAAAATGTGGAAACGTGGACTAACTCCAAGGAGGATGAAGATTGAGATAAGCCCACGATCTAAACATGGAAAGTGGGCGGAGAGAGAGAAAACTCCGACTGGTAGGGTATAAATACCCCATTCAGGTAACACATTCTACACACAAGCACATACTTTACAAAATTACTTGAATTCAAGTCTTCTTATATTAACTTCACCCAAGCTGAGAAAGATAACTGATTTAAGCGTCGGAGAGTCCGCGCCGGAACCCCCTCCGACATGTTTTTCAGGTACCTACGTGAAGATTGGTGAGGTCCCTGTAGTCAAAGCTTGAAGGATTTTTCTATATTCAACGTGTGAATCCCCGTTGAATTCCAGGTCATCTCTTGATCACCTTTTCCACATCAAATTGGAGTAGCAGAAGCTCCTGCAGACTGACGGGTGCGATACTTGCGACGTACCTCTGATGCGGGCTGAGAACTAGAACAGGGTACCCCATTACCCTTCAAATTTTTGGATTTCTTTGAAGTACCACTATGGACAGGGGCAGATTCACCAGTTTCCAAGTTTGGTTGAGTAGCACTGTGAGCAGGGATATTCTCGAGGGTAGCTTTAGAAGCTTCCTGGGTTGTAGCACTCTCCAGGGCATCAACTTTGGCCTGATCAATAGGGTTAGAAGTCCCCTCAACGAGCTTACTTTTCCACAACATCTCTGCAGAGTCACAAAAAATATGCATGAGTTGTAAATTTATGAAATACAAGAACATAATGATGAGATTATACAAGCAAAAGATTACCATCTGCGGGCCTTAAAGGGACTTAGATAGGATTGAATCCAAAGTGTGAAAGCAAGCGAGGGTTTGAACATAGGTTTGGAAAAGAAAAGGGATTTTTAATGGCCCGAATGTTGAGTGTTGGAATTTAGAGTCACGTAAACACGTAATACATGCGCAACGGAAATTAAAGTTCACCAACAACGAACAGTTAATTGCATAATTAAATACGAGTAAATGTAAGCAGAATTCTTACAACAATTTGTACACGGATTCCTCAACTATGGTATCCACGTAACAGTCGTTTACTAACTTGCACAGATCTGCCAGCGTTGAATCCCCGAGATGAATTTGCTAGGAAAATTCTAACTTAGAGATTTTATGGAGAAATATGAATTCACGTATTATGAATTCCCAAGAGCTCATATATATAGGAGAGGCCAAACTTAAATCTTAAGCTAACCTTTATTAGGAAAAATCCCTAATAAAGATTTATTTCCCACATATAAATCTCTACGGATTTAAATTCCATATATGACAAATCTCTAAGATTTATATCCATATATATTAAATCCTATAATAATATTCCAAATATTATTATTGGGAATTCTTATTTAATTAAATCCAATTTAATTAAACATTAATAATAATTAATTCCAAGTTAATCTATTATTAAATACTTCTCCATAAATTAAATATTAAATCTAATTTAACATTTAATCAACCAACTATAATTAGTAAACAATCATTACTTATTGTGTGACCCATATGCCCTCATATATCAAGCGATTAGTCAAACTAACGGTTTTAATTGAACCCTAGACAATAAATCAGACATTCTCAATATATGAGGTACGTTGCGAGGAAATGTGCAACTACCTGTAACTGAAACATGGGCTATTACAATTTCCTCATTTCATTCGCGAATACTCGATTAAGTCTTGAACATGATGAAGTGTCTATTCAAATAACTTAATAAATTTATCTCTAATCAATAATTGATCACTTATGTCACACTTGACCACAAAGTCCAAGTTGATGTGCATTGGCCAATGACTTTGATCCAATTATGATGAGAAGATGAGTATTCTCTCTAAATCCAAGAATGAATCATTTTCTTAGCTCAACTACCACGCACATGCACTTCGTAATGAACCCAATCCAAGCCATATCTACCCATGGAAGGGTGCAAGCGTCGGTCATGGTCAAAGTTCATCACTCCACACATGTCGTGCGTATTGACCTCAAGTCAAAGGAGTATCGCATCGCTCCCACTAACCGAGACACCCGTAGACACATATAGTGGAACTACATCAAACGGTTTCTCGGATGGGTATATTAATACCCTCTAAGGTATTTGTGTATCCATCATGAGATACCTAGTATCTCGTAGTAAGTGAGATCTTACTACACTCTCAAAGAGTATGATGCAGATCGCACACCAATCTCCATTGTATCATCAATATCCCATTCTTGATGATCCTTGATTGGGGTCATTTGAGAATCATGCTTAGGTCATCTGAGTTCTCACACACTCAATGACAGTAGTGACTCAAGGGAACACAGATAAGAACAAATGCAAACAATCAAACATAATATTCTAATAAGTGCAACGCCATATATTTAATATTAAATAAACAATAATATTAAATCAATACTGAATATTATCTGAGCATTATATCCTTACAATGGATTGTCTCTAGGACACTAACACTAACAATCTCACACTTGAACTAGAGTCAATCACCTACATGTCTAACCCCTAGACCATCACAAAATGTTTAGTGTGTACATGAACACTCAAAGCCTTAGTGAAAGGATCAGTCAGGTTATCCTCCGTGGGGACACGTTCTAACTATATCTCTCCTCTAGCGATTATCTCTCTTATCAAGTGATAACGCCTCGTTAAATGCTTGTTTCTGTTATTGGATCTCGGTTACTTAGCTTGCGCAACCGCACCAGTATTATCACAATACAACTTTATTGGACTGCTTGTTGGGAAATTAGGGGTGCTCGGATCTATTCGAGTTGAATTTAAATACATATTTAAATTAATTAATTAATTACTAACATGAATTAATCCTAAACCAATTCAACATAATAATCAATAAGCAAATAAATAACATGCGTACACGAAATTCACGTAAATCCTAAGCATGCGGAATCTAGGAATTACGTAAATACTAACCTCTCGTAGAGACAACCGTTGAGACGATGGATCAACCCAAATTGCCTTCTCAAATATGTCCCATGTCCACGAACGCAGTAAATATATATAACATTCATTCATATTTAATGCAACATGTGATAAATAATTTATTTCAGTAAAATAAATAAGAAATTCAGTTTGGTTATACAAAGTAAAAGCATACTTTTCAGTATAACCCCAACAATCTCCCACTTATACTCAAAGTCTGCTTTTAAGTATACTACAACATGTCTCGTGTTCTATGTGACATCTAATGTCACCCTACACGAACCTAATATTATTTCTCCCACTTATACTCAAAGCAGATTGACAATGCTCTTGACACCCATTCCTTCCACATGTCTCTCGAATGTACTCTGAGGCAGACCCTTTGTGAATGGATCTGCTAGGTTGTCTTCAGACGCAATCTTTGCCACCTCTATGTCTCATCTCTTAACGATTTCTCGTATAAGATGGTATTTTCTTTCTATGTGTTTGCTGGCCTTGTGGGCTCTCGGTTCCCTAGAATTTGCTACTGCTCCGACGTTATCACAGTAAACCATGATCGTGCTGGGCAAATCCGGAACGACGTCCAAGTCCACCTGGAAGTTCTTGAGCCAAATCGCTTCTTTTGTTGCTTCACAAGCAGCTACATATTCGGCTTCCATGGTAGAATTGACGATGCATTTATGCTTAACGCTTCTCCATGTCATGGCTCCTCCCCCCATGCAAAACACACTACCCGAGGTTGACTTTCTGGAGTCTATGTCTGATTGGAAATCTGAGTCCGTATAACCGATGAGGATTAGACTGTCCGATTGATAAACCAACATTATGTCCCATGTCCTCTTCAGATACTTCAGAATGTTCTTAACCGCAGTCCAATGCTCTTTCCCAGGGTTACTTTGATATCTTGCTACCATTCCTACGACGAAGTCGTTATATCCGATCTCGTGCACAGCATCGCGTACATGAGGCTTCCCACAGCCGAAGCATAAGGAACGCCCTTCATGTCATCTATTTACTTTTATGTCTTTGGACACATTTCCTTAGATAGATGGATTCCGTGTCTGAAAGGTACAAAACCCTTCTTGGAATCTTTCATGCTGAATCACTTCAAAACGGTGTCTATGTACGAAGCTTGCGAAAGCCCGATCATCCTTTTCTTGCGATCTCGAATGATCTTGATCCTTAGGATGTGAGTGGCTTCTCCCAAGTTCTTCATATCAAACTGTTTTGACAGCCATGCCCTTACGTCTGACAACATCTTTACATCGTTCCCGATGAGCAGAATGTCGTCTACGTATAGTACCAAGAATATCAAGGTAGCTCCGTCACGCTTTTTATACACATAAATTTCAAAATTATTTTGATCAAAACCGTAGGATTTTATAACTTGATCAAAACACTGATTCCAAGCACGGGATGCTTGCTTAAGCCCATAAATGGACTTCTTTAACTTGCAAACCAGATGTTGGCTTGTTTCAATGAAGCCTTTGGGTTGTTGTATATAGATTTCCTCGTCAAGACTTTCGTTGAGAAAAACTGTCTTGACATCCATTTGCCAGATCTCAAAATCTAGGTGCGCAGCAATCAACAAGAGAATTCGGATGGACTTGAGAATGGCTACGGGTGAAAAGGTTTCCTCATAGTCGATCCCTTCTTTCTGAGTGTACCCTTTCGCCACGAGTCTTGCTTTAAAGGTTTCAACCTTTTCGTTCGGTCCCTTTTTTCTCTTTTATACCCACTTGCATCCAATGGGTTTTACCCTATAAAAGTGGTTTGACTAGCTCCCACACTTTATTGTGATCCATTGAACCCATCTCGGCTTCCATTGTTGTTTGCCAAGATGTCGCATCCTTGTCCTGGATCGCCTAGTTGTAGGACCATTGATCTGATTCTTCTCCTGAGATCAAGTCCGAGGACTCTCCGATCCCTAAGAATTGCTCGGGTTGTCTGACAACCCTCCCACTACGACGAGGTTCCGGTTGTGTAGGTGTGACGTGTGGTATGTCTTCTTGTACAGTTGACAACAGAGTTGGCCCCTTAAGTTCTTCTAAGGTAATCTCGCTTCTAGGCTTTTTATCGTTCATATAGTCTTCTTCCAAAAATCTGAAGTGCGTACTGATTACAACCTTTTGATCTTTGGGACCATATAACATGCATCCCTTCATTCCTTCGGGGTACCCTACAAATAGCCTTAATTTTGAACGTGCGTCCAATTTGTCAGCTTCCCTATCCAACACGTATGTCGGATACCCCCAGATCCTCATGTGTCCTAAGCTGGGCTTGCGCCCCGTCCACAATTCCTTAGGGGTTTTTGGAACCGATTTGGATGGCACTAAGTTCAGAATGTAAGCTGTTGTTTGCAAGGCGTAACCCCAAAATGATTTTGGTAAATCTGCATAACTCAACATTGATCTTACCATTTCTAGAAGTGTTCTGTTTCTTCGTTCTGCAACCCCGTTTTGTTGAGGGGTACCAGGTGCAGTCAACTGGGATGCAATCCCTTCATCCGACAGGTAATTCAAGAATTCATTGCTGAGGTATTCACCTCCACGATCAGATCGTAGAAACTTGATACTCTTTTCCTTATGATTCTCTGCTAGAGCCTTAAATTCTTTGAATTTATCAAAGGTCTTAGATTTATGCTTCATTAGGAAAACGTACCCATAGCGTGAGTAATCATCGATAAACGTAATGAAATACTCGTAGCCACCTCTTGCTTTGATTTGCATTGGACCACATACATCGGTGTGAACGATCTCCAACATTTCTTTAGCTCTAAGCCCCTTGGCTCCAAATGCCCACTTGGTCATCTTACCCTCCAAACATGATTCGCAAGTTGGAAATGGTTCAATCAGGTGGGACTCCAATAAACCATCTTGGACCAACCTTTGAATCCTTTTTGGATTAATATGACCTAATCTTAGGTGCCAAAGAAGTGTCTCGTTCACGTTGGTCAAACGTTTCCTTTTACTTGAAATAGTAGATGTGTTATAGGATGCATTGTGTGTGTGATGTGCACAGTTAATAATGTAGAGATTGTTCCTTAATGTTCCATGACAGATAACCACATCGTTACAAAAAATAGTAACATGTTTAAAATGAACAGAATATCCATCAGCAAATAGTTTTGAAACTGAAATAAGGTTTTTGAGAAAAATGGGAACATAAAGAACATCTCTTAAAATTAAACTCTTATCTTCAAAAGACAGGTGAACGTCTCCCACTGCTTCAGCTGCCACTTTCGTAGCATCGCCTAGCATGACGAGGATCTCTCTTCCACTATGTTGCAGGGTCCGTTTGAACCCCTGTAAAGTGAAACAAACATGATCAGTGGATCCAGTATCCACTATCCATGAATGGGTAGCATACGCCGCTAAACAAGTTTCAACAACTAGTGCGAGAGAATTACCTTTCTTTCCATTCCGCTTGGGTTTGGAACAGGCCCACCTCCAATGTCCTCTTTTGCCACACTCCAAACAGATCCTTGTACTTAAACTTTCATCTTTGAAGTTTGAATAGAACTGGTTTATCCTTTTTGTTTCTTCATTTATCTTACCACCAATTGGCCTAGAAAAAGAAGAAGACCCTTTTGTAACCATGTTCACTTTCTTGCGCTCATTGTCCTCTTCGACCAATGTAAGAGCTCTTACAAGATCATCCAAAGTAAAATCCATATCTTCCATTAGATACGTTACATAAGGATGATCGTAGCTCTTGTTGGGGTTATACTGGAAAGTATGCTTTTACTTTGTATAACCAAACTGAATTTCTGTCTTATTTCCTGAAATAAATTATTTATCACTTATGCTTTAAATATCATTGAATGTTACATATATTTACAGCATAATTGTTCAATAAACAGTACGTGTTACATTGTAGTTAATTTAGTGATACCAGATCACAGAAGATTAAATTAACAGTCCCTTGTAACTAAAAGTACGCTATTCATGACCTAGATGGAAATGAACAATCCATCGTGAAAGGTTGAAGTGTAAGGCTCAGATTGGCTTGTCTTGACCAAGAGATTACACTAGTGCATGACGGATGCACTGAATAGGACCTACAGGAGGATAAATTCTTCAGCACTGAACCAGAAAGAGTTAGACCTCAGTGGTTCGTTATTTCTTAATCTTCGTCCCTTAAATAGGATCGTGTGTGGTTAGTAATTATTGCTTTGACTTATGACGGGTAGAGAATCAATGAGATTCAAAACTTTATATCTTGGGCAATATTACTGGTCACATGCGATTGCTAAGATTTAATACGAAGAATCGTGTGCGAGTACGCTCGTTTGATTTGCCCCCTTGGGAGGTTCATAAGATTTATCATACAAAATCTTGCAAGTGGAATTTGTTTCCGGTATGGATAATAATGTTGAACCGTTCCTTGACCAAGGACAACAGATATTAATTAATGGAAAGCTATTTCATTGGCTTGAATAAATTAATGGGCTAGATAATTTTATACACGGGAAATAATAACCGGGAGTCATATTAACAGTAATATGGGTTAAGATGGATAGTGCAATATTAATTATGTAGTGGGATTAATTAATATTTATGGGCTTGAATAATATTGTGGCTCAATATTAGATATTCAAAGTCCATTAGAAGGTCCAATCTTAATTCTCCTAAAGGCCCCTCAAGTAGCCCAAACATAATGTCCAATAACTGAAAAAGGTGTTTAAAATAAAATAAATTATGGTTGCCTATTTTTCCTAAAAGTTTCGAAAATAATAAATAAAAGAGGAAGAAAGATTTCTCTTGAATTTTGTTATGGAATGTAGATAAGTATACTTGGAATACAAGATTATCTCATTAAATTCAAGAAATTTCCCACTTGGTTATTTATTAAGCATATTACGAAAATTTTGAATAAAAATAAGGAGAGGAAAGATTTTCTTGGAAAGATATTATGGAAGATATGTATTCTTGGAATACAAGAATATCTCATAAATTCAAGAAGATCCAAATCTTGGATTCTTACTCCTTATTAATTTCGAAAATACCATAACAAGAGGAGTTGGGATTTTTGTGGAATATTTTAAATATGGAGAAAAGAATATATTGGATATATTCAAGATTTCTTGGAGATCAAGAAAAAGATTTTCTCATCTTATTCATGCACAAATTTTCGACCAACACCCCCTCTATAAATAGGGGATGAGTGTTTCATCCCTAAGGAAATTCCATGTGTTGGAAAAATTAGAAATCCACAAAGGTGGTGCAACATAATTTTATTTTTCCTTTTTGTTAAATTGTTCGCGAGTTCCTACCACCGGATTGTTGAACAAGGATAAGGGGATACTTGAGAAGACCTTTTGGTGTGTTCGTGTGAACGGGATCCATCTTCTCAACGGTTGTCACTCCGAGAGGTTAGTTAACGTAAACCAGTAGTATTTCCGCATGCGTAGGTTTTATGTGAACTGTTTATATGCATGATTGGTTGTTGAATTATTATTTGAATTAATATAGGATTAATTCATGTTAGTAATAATTGTTAGAATTAAATTTGTATTTAAATATTCATCCCAAATAGATCCGGGCAATTAATTCCCCAACAACTGGTATCAGAGCCTCGGTTTCGGGCTCTGAATTTTAAATTGTAATTTAATTCGTTTTCACTAAATTTAAAATTGGATAGTAGAATTGCTAGATATTTTTTGCAGGTATCCAATTGTCATGGTATTTGATGAATGTTTATATTTATGCATGCATATAAATTGTGGTTTTTAATTCGATTCGTTCGAATTCGTTTTGCCTCGTGAGAAAATCCACGAGTTGATTAGGATTTGTTTGATTTATTCAATGTAATAGACTAGTCTAGATCTAGGTTTATTTATTTTTGTAAATAAATTATAACCGGATCTGAAATGGAGGTAGAGACAAAGAATTAAAAGATGGATCCTAATCGGCGTAGGGCAAATGCAAGGCCGCATTTAAACATGCCAGGGAGGCACGGGCGCGACGCCGACGCCGGCGGACGCCAAGACGGGCGGGCGGGGGGCGGCCGAAGGCCGAGCACACGCCGGATATAGGGCGGTCAAGACGAAGCGCGCCGCACTGCACGGACGGGCGAGGTGGAATAGCGGGAGCGCGCAAGCGACAAATACGGACGAGGGCAAGAACCGGTGCGCAAGACGGCACGCTGGCGCCTGCCGAGTGCTGCCGAGACCGCCGACCCTTTCGCTTAGGCGACGTGGCGCTGGCGCGATGGCGAAGCCCGCCACGCTGCTGCGATGGACAACAAGGCCGGTTGGGTGCAAAGGCGTGCACCCCGACGATAAATTGGTCCGTGACGTGGCTTGACGAGGAATTTTTTTTTTTCAAGATGGTCAAGTGGGAGCTTTTCGAGATGAACGATGAAGGCTATAAAGACGATTTCTCAAGATCAAGACATGATAAAAATTAACCGTGACAATTGGATATATGTGCCCAATGTGTTTAATTTTTTGTTTTGATGTTTTGCATTATTTTGTGCTTATTTAAATTGTGTTTAAATATGCGATGCATGAGAATATGTTTTGGAAAAATCTCACCTTCAAAAATTACTAAGTATGTTTAAATAATTAATTGGCAATTTCATTCCGGATAATAAAATTGAATTAATTTTGACCTCCATGATTTATTTATTTGTGGATTCTTTTGGAGAAATTCCCCCAACGGGACGGCCAAAAGATAGATTTCACATGAATAAATTCCGAAAGGATGATTGTGGGTTATTA
This sequence comes from Stenogyne calaminthoides, assembly GCA_037126765.1. Classification (NCBI taxonomy): domain Eukaryota; kingdom Viridiplantae; phylum Streptophyta; class Magnoliopsida; order Lamiales; family Lamiaceae; genus Stenogyne; species Stenogyne calaminthoides. The sequence continues at coordinate 5,956,579 of JBBCBC010000012.1, forward strand.
TTAGTGGCGACGATGACCCTCCCCACGAGGCTCATTCAAAGCGAAGTAATAATTATATATTTAATCATGGCTATTACTTAGGTATAAAATTGATATGCATATACTTTCCCGAAGTCCCCGTCAATTTTATATTGGTCAAGTGGGAGCCAACTATTAATCTGGATATTAAAGGTTTGTAACTGTTTTCTTGTTTGTAACATGCTTGAATGTGTTTAAATAATAACCCACCTCACGTGGCTTATTTAGACTGTTTTGAGATGTTGGCTGATACATGTTCATATTTTTTTTGAGATTTTAATATGATACATGTGATCAAACCTTGTGATATGTTTGTGCTTATACAAATTGTTATTTATTTCAGTTCGGCATGTCGCAACCTTTTAATCCACTGTTCAATATACTTAAAGATAATTTTCTTACTGGTGAAAACTTCGTTGATTGGAATTGTAAACTTACTATTGTCCTTACTGCACAAAGCCATATCTGGGTTCTCACTACACCTAAACCAGAAAAGTCAAATGATGAGTCAACTAAAGCGGTTAAGAAAGAGTATGCTGATTGGGAGCGTTCCAACGAAATGGCAAAGTTTACCATTTGGATTCAATGTCACATGTGTTGCAACACCAACACTAAAACATTGAGACTGCTGCAGACATCATGACTAGTCTTAAAGCGATGTTTCAACATCAGAACCGTGTGGCTCGTCAGATCACCATGAGGGACTTGATCTCTATAAAAATGGTGGAGGGAACGCCCATAAGGGAGCACGTTCTCCAGATGATGGCTCACCTTAACAAGCTTGAGGTTCTTGGCGCTGAATACGATATCGAGACCCAAATCGATTTCGTGCTCCATTCTCTGCCGAAAAGCTTTGAACAGTTCAGGCCGAACTACCAATTGAACAATCAGAAGTTCTCGATGTCTGGCCTGTTGCAAGCTTTAGTCTCGGCAGAGGCGATACTGGGGCAAAAGAGCCAAGCCTTGGTGGCAAATGGACCTTCTTCTTCTTCTAGGCCAAAGGGTGGTAAGAAAAAGAAGAAGGACAAAGACCACAAGCAAGTGAACTCAAGTGTCGCCAATGGCAAAGAAGAGGTGAAGGGAGGTGGAGGAGTGAGTAAACCAGCTAAGGGGAAGTGCTTCAACTGCGGTGAAAAGGGACATTGGAGGTCAGCCTGTTCCAAACCCAAAAGGAATGGAAAGAAAGGTAATTCTCACGCACTAGTTGTTGAAACTTGTTTAGCGGCGTATGCCTCCCATTTATGGGTGGTGGATACGGGATCCACTGATCATGTTTGTTTCACTTTACAGGGGTTCAAGCGGACGCGATAACTTAGTGGGAGTGAGATACTCATCACACTGGGCGATGCTACGAGAATGGCAGCTGAAGCAGTGGGAGAAGTGCACCTGTCTTTTGAAGACAGAGTTTTAATTTTAAGAGATGTTCTTTACGTTCCTAGTTTTAGAAAGAATTTATTTTCGGTTTCTAAACTTTACCTTGATGGATATTCGGTTACTTTTGATAAAGTTGTTACCATTTCTCTTTATGATAAATTTATCTATCATGGAACGTTGTTGAATAATCTCTATACAATTAACTGTGCACACCACTCGCGAAATGCATCCTATAACACATCAACTGTTTCCGATAAAAGAAAACATTCATCAGACGTGAACGAGACACTTATATGGCATCTTAGATTGGGACATATTAATCCAAAAAGGATTCAAAGATTGGTAGAAGATGGTTCATTGGAGTCTCTCCGGGTTGAACCAATCCTAACTTGCGAATCATGCTTGGAGGGTAAAATGACCAAGAGGGCATTCGGAGCCAAGGGGAATAGAGCCAAAGAAGTGTTAAAAATTGTTCACACAGACGTATGTGGTCCAATTTCAATCAAAGCAAGAGGAGGTTATGAGTATTTCGTCACCTTCATTGATGATTACTCAATGTACGACTACATTTTTCTTATGAAGCATAAATCTGAGACCTTTGACAAATTCAAAGAATTTAAGGCTCAAGCAGAGAATCATAGGGAAAAATGTATCAAGTCTCTACGATATGATCGTGGAGGCGAGTACCTCAGCGATGAGTTTTTGAACTACTTATCAGATGAATGGATTGTATCCCAGCTAACTGCACCCGGAACCCCTCAACAAAACGGGGTTGCAGAGCGAAGAAACATAACTCTTTTAGAAATGGTTAGATCAATGATGAGTTATGCGGATCTACCCAAGTCGTTCTGGGGACATGCCTTGGAAACAGTGGCTTATATTCTGAACTTGGTGCCATCCAAATCGATTCCCAAAACTCCCAAAGAATTGTGGATCGGGCGCAAGCCCAGTTTGAGACACATGAGAATTTGGGGGTGTCTGGCCTACGTGTTGGACAAGGAAGCCGGAAAATTGGATCCTCGATCAGAATTAAGGCTATTTATAGGATACCCCGAGGGAACAAAAGGGTGTATATTCTATGGTCCCGAGGATCAAAAGGTGGTAATAAGCACCCACTTTAGATTTTTGGAAGAAGACTATATGAACGAAAGAAAGCCAGAAGTGAGATTACCTTAAATGAGCTTAGAGGGCTAACCTCAGTGCCAACTGTACAAGATGACATACCAAACGACACACTTACACAACCAGAACCTCGACGTAGTGGGAGGGTTGTAAGATAACCCGAGAGATTCATGGGGATAGGAGAGTTCTCGGACTTAGTCCCCGGTCAGCATGAATCAGACCCATGGACTTACGACGAGGCAATCCAAGACAAGGATGTGGTTTCTTGGCAAAGAACAATGGAAGCCGAAATGGGTTCAATGGATCATAATAGAGTGTGGGAGCTAGTCGAACCACTCAATGGGGTCAAACCCATTGGCTGCAAGTGGGTATACAAGAGGAAAAGAGGACCGGACGAGAAGGTGGAAACCTTCAAGGCAAGGCTTGTGGCGAAAGGTTATACTTAGAAAGAAGGGATCGACTATGAGGAAACCTTTTCACCTGTAGCAATGCTCAAATCCATCTGAATTCTCTTATTAATTGTTGCGCATCTCGACTTTGAAATCTGGCAAATGGATGTCAAGACGTCTTTCCTTAACGGAAGTTTGAAGAAGAAATCTCTATGCAACAACCCCAAGGCTTCATTGAAAAAGGCCAAGAACACCTAGTTTGTAAGCTCAAGAAGTCCATTTATGGACTCAAACAAGCATCCAGAGCTTGGAACCAATGTTTTGATCAAGTAATAAAGTCTTATGGGTTTGATCAAAATGAATACGAAAGTTGTGTGTACAAGAAGTGTGTCGGAACTGCATTGGTATTCTTAGTACTATACGTAGATGATATTCTGCTCATCGGAGATGATGTAAAGGTATTATCAGACGTAAGGGCATGACTTTCAAAACAGTTTGATATGAAGGACTTAGGGGAAGCCGGGCACATCCTTGGGATCAAGATCACTCGAGATTGTAAAAAAAAATGATATACTTATCGCAAACTTCATATATAGACACTGTCTTGAAGCGATTCAGCATCCAGGATTCCAAGAAAGGCTTCGTACCCTTCAGGCATGGAATCCATCTATCCAAGGAAATGTGCCCTAAGACACAAAAAGAGATAGATGACATGAAAGGCATTCCTTATGCTTTGGCTGTCGGAAGCCTTATGTATGCAATGTTGTGCACGAGACCGGATATCTGCTTTGCCGTAGGCATGGTGGCGAGATATCAAAGTAATCCAGGAAAAGAGCATTGGACGGCAGTTAAGAACATTCTGAAGTATCTGAAAAGAACTCGGGATAGAATGTTAGTTTATCACTCAGACAGTCTAATCCCTATCGGTTACACGGACTCGGATTTCCAATCAGACTTAGATTCCAGAAAATCTACCTCCGGTAGTGTATTTTGCATGGGGGGAGGAGCCATGACATGGAGAAGCGTTAAGCAGAAATGCATCGCCGATTCTACCATGGAAGCCGAATACATAGCTGCTTGCGAGGCAGCAAAAGAAGCGGTTTGACTCAAGAACTTCCTAGTGGACTTGGATGTAGTTCCGAATTTGCCCAACACAATCACTATTTACTGTGATAATGCCGGAGCAGTTGCAAATTCAAGGGAACCAAGAGCCCACAAGGCCAGCAAACACATTGAAAGGAAATACCATATTATACGAGAAATCGTTAAGAGAGGGGATATAGAGGTGACAAATATCGCGTCAGAAGACAACCTAGCAGATCCATTCACAAAGGGTCTGCCTCAGAATACATTAGAGAGACATGTGGAAGGAATGGGTGTCAAGACCGTTGCCAATCTGCTTTGAGTATAAGTGGGAGATATTATTAGGTTCGTGTAGGTGACATTAGATGTCACGTATTAGGAACTACACGAGATGTGCTGTAGTATACTCAAAAGCAGACTTTGAGTATAAGTGGGAGATTGTTGGGGTTATACTGAAAAGTATGTTTTTACTCTGTATAACCAAACTGATTTTCTGTCTTATTTACTAAAATAAATTATTTATCACTGATGCTTTAAATATCATTGAATGTTACATATATTTACTGCATAATTGTTCAATAAACCGTACGTGTTACATTGTAGTTAATTTAGTGATACCAGATCACAGAAGATTAAATTAACAATCCCTTGTAACTAAAAGTACGCTATTCACCACCTAGATGGAAATGAACAATCCATCGTGAAAGGTTGAAGTGTAAGGCTCAGATTGACTTGTCTTGACCAAGAGATTACACTAGTGCATGACTGATGCACTGAATAGGACCTATAGGAGGATAAATTATTCAGCACTGAACCAGGAAGAGTTAGACCTCAGTGGTTCGTTATTTCTTAATCTTCGTCCCTTAAATATGATCATGTGTGGTTAGTATATATTGCTTTGACTTATGACGGGTAGAGAATCAATGAGATTCAATACTTTATATCTTGGACAATATTACTGGTCACATGCGATTGCTAAGATTAATATCTGAAGAATCGTGTCTGAAAGTACGCTTTATTTTATTTTCCCCCTTGGGAGGTTCATAAGATTTATCATACCAAATCTTGCAAGTGCAATTTGTTTCCGGTATGGATAATAATGTTGAACCGTTCCTTGACCAAGGACAAAATATATTAATTAATGGAAAGCTATTTCAGTGGCTTGAATTAATTAATGGGTTAGATAATCTTAAACACGGGAAATAATAACCGGGAGTCATATTAACAATAATATGGGTTAAGATGGATAGTGCAATATTAATTATGTAGTGGGATTAATTAATATTTATGGGCTTGAATAATATTGTGGCTCAATATTAGATATTCAAAGTCCATTAGAATGTCCAATCTTAATTCTCCTAAAGGCCCCTCAAGTAGCCCAAACATAATGTCCAATAACTGAAAAAGATGTTTAAAATAAAATAAATTATGGTTGCATATTTTTCCTAAAAGTTTCGAAAATAATAAATAAAAGAGGGAGAAAGATTTCTCTTGAATTTTGTTATGGAATGTAGATAAGTATTCTTGGAATACAAGATTATCTCATTAAATTCAAGAAATCTCCCACTTGGTTATTTATTAAGCATATTTCAAAAATTTTGAATAAATAAGGAGAGGAAAGATTTTCTTGATTTTCTTGGAAAGATATTATGGAAGATATGTATTCTTGGAATACAAAAATATCTCATAAATTCAAGAAAATCCAAATCTTGGATTCTTACTCCTTATTAATTTCGAAAATACCATAACAAGAGGAGTTGGGATTTTTGTGGAATATTTTAAATATGGAGAAAAGAATATATTGGATATATTCAAGATTTCTTGGAGATCAAGAAAAAGATTTTCTCATCTTATTCATGCACAAATTTTCGACCAACACCCCCTCTATAAATAGGGGATGAGTGTTTCATCCCCAAGGAAATTTCATGTGTTGGAAAAATTAGAAATCCACAAAGGTGGTGCAACATAATTTTATTTTTCCTTTTTGTTAAATTGTTCGCGAGTTCCTACCACCGGATTGTTGAACAAGGATAAGGGAATACTTGAGAAGACCTTTTGGTGTGTTCGTGTGAACGGGATCCATCTTCTCAACGGTTGTCACTCCGAGAGGTTAGTTCACGTAAACCCATAGTATTTTCGCATGCGTAGGTTTTATGTGAACTGTTTATATGCATGATTGGTTGTTGAATTATTATTTGAATTAATATATGATTAATTCATGCTAGTAATAATTGTTAGAATTAAATTTGTATTTAAATATTCATCCCGAATAGATTCGGACAATTAATTCCCCAACAGCTCTTTGGCAAAGAACTGAGTATGATATCAATTTTGGTTTTGAAGTCATATTTTTCGCCAAGATATGCCAATTCTTCAAAGAGAACCATAACACTAAGAATGTGTTCTTTTGCAGTCATTCCTTCTTCCATCTTTAGCTTGACCAAGTCATGCTTAATGCTTTGGATTTCTATATGGGTCGGATGTGCAAACATCGCTTCGAGGTTTCCCATAATGTCTGCAGCTGATGCAAATCTTTTATGAAGGCGTTTTAACAAATCCGACATGTGTGTCAAGATTATGTCCTTTATCAATTCATTTGCCAGCTCCCATTCATTATATTCCACCTCTTCCCATATACTGGCACCCTTAGCTGGTTTTTCGGGTTTTAGTGAATTAAGTACCCATTTGGATTCATGCGAAGTGAGGGCATTCATAAGGTTGAGTTTCCAAACAAAATAGTTATCTCCAGTAAGCAAATTGTCTTTCAGTATATTGAACAATGGATTAAAAGGTTGCGACATGCTGAATTGAAATAAACATACATCTTGTGTCAATATCCGGATCAACACAAAGAATATCACATAATTCGATCACATGATTCATATTGAAATCTCAAAAAAATATGAACATGCATCAGCCAACATCTCAAAACAGTTTTAAATGAGCCTCTTGGGAGGGTCATCATTTAAATCACATTCAAGCAGGTTACAAACAAGAACAGTTACAAACCTTTAATTAAAAATTAATAGTTGGCTCCCACTTGACCAATATAAAATTGACAGGGACTTCGGCGAAGTATATGCATATCAATTTTATACCTAAGTAATAACCATGATTAAATACAGAATTACTACTTCATTTTGATCGAGCCTCTTGGGAGGGTCATCGTCACAATCATCCTTTTGAGAATTTATTCATGTGAAAGTTTTCTTTTGGCCATCACTTAGGGGAATTTCTCCAAAAGATTTCACAAATAAATAAATCATGGAGGTCAAAATTAATTTGATTCAAAACCAAATTAATTATTTAAAACATACTTAGTAATTTTTTTTGAATTTGAGATTTTTCGTTGGGCAATTCTCATGCAAACACATTTAAACAAATTAAATAAAGCATAAGAAAATACAACAATAAATCAAGCAAAGAAAAAAATAAACATATTGGGCACAAATTATCCAAGTGTCATGGTTTGATTTTTCTTGGCTTGATTTTGAAGAAACGCTGTCCTGAATTTCTCCCACTCGTTCGTCTCGAAAAAGAACTCCGTCTCGAAATGCCACGCCAAGTAGCTCGCAGCCAGGATGCACGCCAAGATCCGCCGCCCTTAATGAAGCGATCGACAAAGGCGCCTAGGCATAGCGCTGCGTGTCGCACGTAAGGTGCTAAGCGGCGTCGGCGTGGCGGTGGCGTCGCCCGCCAGCAGCGCGCTGTCTTTCCGCGCGACCTAGCGCGCCCCGCCCGCGGAACTTCAGCGGCGCCTTCGCGTCCCCAAGGCGTCCCCCCATCGGCACAGCACGTCGGTGGCGATCTTGGCGCCCGTGCCCGCCCCGCCAGTTCGCTGGCGAGCACCAGCGAATGAGCGTCGGGCCGATCTCGACGGGGCCATGCGCCAAGCCCGCTCGACTAGTGATGTCCGCGTTTCGCGCGTGCCTCCCTTGGCACGTTTCACGCAACGCACGTCGCCCACGTATGGTTCCGGATCTGTTGAATTTATCATCTCCGTCTTCGATCAGGTTGCAATTTATTTTATAAAATAAATAAACCTAAATCTAGACTAGTCTATTACATTGAACAAATCAAATAGCCTAATCTACTCGTGGATTTTCTCACGAGAAAAACAAATTCGAACGAGTAGAATTAAAAACATTCATACGCATGAAATAAATAAACACATTAAATACCATGACAATTGGATACCTGCAAAACAGATCTAACAATTCTACTATCCAATTTTCAATTAAATTTAATGGCCAACATAATTTAAATAATAATTTAAATACAGAGCTCGAAACTGAGGCTCTGATACCAGTTGTTAGGAAATTAGGGGTGCCCGGATCTATTCGAGTTGAAATTAAATACATATTTTAATTAATTTATTAATTACTAACATGAATTAATCATAAACCAATTCAACATAATAATCAATAAGCAAATAAACAACATGCGTACACATAATTCACGTAAATCCTAAGCATGCGGAATCTAGGAATTACATAAATACTAACCTCTCGTAGAGACAACCGTTGAGACGATGGATCAACCCAAAGTGCCTTCTCAAATATGTCTCACGTCCACGAACGCAATCCGGTGGGAGGATTATCAACGAACGATTTTAATTTTAAAGGAGAAAATTAAAATATTTGGCCACCACCTTTGTGGATTTCTAATTTTTCCAACACATGGAATTGCACTTGGGGATGAAAAATTCATCCCCTATTTATAGGACTAGGGGGGGACGAAAATTAGGTCTAGTTGGGCATTGAGAAATTTCTCTGCTTCTTCCTCAAGATACAATCTAGAATATATCCAATATATTCTATTTCCCAAAATATCTCCCAACAAAATTTCCTCCTCCTTTCTTGTCCATTATTTTCGAAAATATCATATCAAATAGGAAGAAATAAGATCTTTTTCCTTTCTTGAATTTATGGGATAAACTTGTATCTCAAGAATACTTATTCCATAAGATCTTTCCAAGAAAATCAAGAAAAAATCTTTTCTCTCTCCTACTCATATTTTTCGAAAATAATTAGGAAAAATAGGTAAAATATTTTCTTCTCCTTTTCATTATTTGGACTTTAATTTGGGCTATTTGAGGGGTCTTTAGGAGAATTAAGATTGGACCTCCAATGGGCTATGAAGCTTTAATATTTAGCCAAAATATTATTCAAGCCCATTAATATTAATTTACTCCACTATAAAATTAATATTGAACTATCCATCTTAACCCACATTGCGACTTCACAATAATATGGCTCCCGGTCATTATTTTCCGCGTTTAAGATTATCTTAGTCCATTAATTAATTAAGCCACTGGACAGACTTTATATTAATTAATATATTTGTCCTTGGAGTAAAGACAGCTCAACATTATTATCCATACCGAAAATAAATTTCCACTTGCAAGATTTGGTATGATAAAGATTCTGAGCCCACCAAGGGGACAAATCAAGCAAGCCGTACTTGCACGCGATTCTCCGTATTAAATATTAGCAATCATCATGTAATCAATAATATTGCTCAAGATACAAGGTATCGAATCACATTGATTCTCTTCCCATCATAAGTCAAAGTAATAGTTATTAATTTCACACGATCCTATTTAAGGGAAGAAGATTAAGAAATAACGAACCACTGAGGTCTAATTCTTGTATATTCAGTACCGAAGAATTTATCCTCCTGTAGGTCCTTTTCAGCGCATCATAATGCACTAGTGTAATCCCTTGGTCAAGACAAGCCAATCCGAGCCTTACACTTCAACCTTTCATGATGGGTTGTTCATTTTCATCTGGGTTGTGAATTTGTACTTAGTCACGAGGAACTGTTAATTTGATCTTCTGTGATCTGGTATCACCAAATTAACTACAACATAACACGTACTGACTTTATCGAATGGGTATGCAGTAAATATATATAACATTCATTCATATTTAATGCAACATGTGATAAATAATTTATTTCAGTAAAATAAATAAGAAATTCAGTTTGGTTATACAAAGTAAAAGCATACTTTTCAGTATAACCCTAACAATCTCCCACTTATACTCAAAGTCTGCTTTTAAGTATACTACAACATGTCTCGTGTTCTATGTGACATCTAATGTCACCCTACACGAACCTAATAATATTTCTCCCACTTATACTCAAAGCAGATTGACGATGCTCTTGACACCCATTCCTTCCACATGTCTCTCGAATGTACTCTGAGGCAGACCCTTTGTGAATGGATCTGCTAGGTTGTCTTCAGACGCAATCTTTGCCACCTCTATGTCTCATCTCTTAACGATTTCTCGTATAAGATGGTATTTTCTTTCTATGTGTTTGCTGGCCTTGTGGGCTCTCGGTTCCCTAGAATTTGCTACTGCTCCGGCGCTATCACAGTAAACCATGATCGTGCTGGGCAAATCCGGAACGACGTCCAAGTCCACCAGGAAGTTCTTAAGCCAAATCGCTTCTTTTGCTGCTTCACAAGCAACTACATATTCAGCTTCCATGGTAGAATTGGCGATGCATTTATGCTTAACGCTTCTCCATGTCATGGCTCCTCCCCCCATGCAAAACACACTACCCGAGGTTGACTTTCTGGAGTCTATGTCTGATTGGAAATCTGAGTCCGTATAACCGATGGGGATTAGACTGTCCGATTGATAAACCAACATTCTGTCTCGTGTCCTCTTCAGATACTTCAGAATGTTCTTAACCGCAGTCCAATGCTCTTTCCCAGGGTTACTTTGATATCTTGCTACCATTCCTACGGCGAAGCAGATATTCGGTCTCGTGCACAACATCGCGTACATGAGGCTTCCCACAGCCGAAGCATAAGGAACGCCTTGTAATTGGACAAGCTAAGTTGTATAGAAAGCTTGCGTTTCTAGACTTAGTTTTATTCTTACAGGTAACAAATTGAGGGGGAACTCATCAAGAGAAAACGAGGCTGATCAAGAGAAAATGAGACTGATGAGTTCCAGATGATGTGCAGAATACGTGCAGATGCTGATCAGAAATCAGAATACGTGCAGATGCTGAGAAATCAGAATACGTGCAGATGTTGTGAAATCAGAATACGTGCAGATACTGTGCTGATCAGAAATCAGAATACGTGCAGATCAGAAATCAGAATACGTGCAGATGCTGAGAAATCAGAATACGTGCAGATGCTGTGAAATCAGAATACGTGCAGATGTTGTGCAGAATACGTGCAGTGCTGATGTTGCTGACTTGGATGTTGAGGCCGACCGATCGTGACATCATCGTGCCAGAAGAAATCGTAAAACCGAGATCGCACTTAAAAAACCGGCAGACCGTAAAACCGCGACAACAAAAACCGCGATACCGTAAAACCGCGACACCGCATTTCCTCGCACCGTAAAATCAGACACCGATTTCGCACTGCAAATCTACGTGCACTTAAAAACCGCACACCAAGAATCTATCAAAAACCGCATTAACGTAAAAAATCATACCGTAAATTTGCATACCGAAAAATCGCAAAACCGTAAATCGCATACCGTAATAAAGCGACCAAAATCAAGAGTGAACAAAGAATCAGCGAGCTAATCAGATCCGTTAGACACATAAAAAGCAGGCCAATGAGAAGATGACAACACATATGTGGATGTGACATAAAGCTGCAAGTAACAGTGCAAAAGGACAAAGAAAAGCAGGAAGACTATTAGTATGAATTTGAATTTACTCTTCAACCAACGGTAATATTCAAATACACACTATAAATACATTGCACTATCTTCAAAAGAAGATAATGGAGGATGCTGCAAAATGAAGATTAAAGCCAAATATTCAAGCATCTCCATTCAAGAACACAGAGCATTAAATATCCAAATTTACCCAAGAGTGTTCTTCATTATATCTAAGCATAAATGACACATCCTAAGCTTAGAGAGATTTTCCCAACCTTAGCTTAAAGGCTAAAACAATGTAAGAAAAAATCTCACCTAGTTGGAAATAACACCAAACCCAAACTCTTTATTGAGAGAAAATTAGTGGTTAAGTGAGGTAGTTAAGAAGTAATCCCGAAAGGGAGGGTAGGCAATCCCGTGAGAGAGATAAGTCCCGAGAGAGTGAGAACTCATTAAACATCTGAAGGCAATCCCGTGAGGGAGATAAGTCCCGAGAGAGTGAGAACTCATTAAACATCTATAGGCGATCCCGTGAGGGAGATAAGTCCCGTTGAGTGAGAGCTCCATAAATATCTGTTGGTTTAGTTGGTGCCCCATGAAGGGAAGAGTGAATGTAGGAGTTGGACTCCGAACCACTATAAAAATACGTGTGTTCTTATTTGCTTTCATATTAACTGTCATACATACTTTAACAAATCTGCATAACACATTCGCAAAAAATTTAAAGTCACCTCCCATTGAGATTTTTCGGGTTTTAACTCTGTATTTTTCGGGACCAACACACCATCTGTTTGCAAACTTACCTCTGTTGAACAACTTATTTTTTTCCCATCAACATTAGGAACATGAATTATGAATTTCCATGGCTTGTTAAGACAAAATAGCGCTGCTCTGTATATCACAACTGAAATTTGCAATCACTCTGCGATTCGGAGTTGAAGAACCCATGGATTAAGAAACAAAAGAAGAAATTAAAAATTAAATCCTGCTAATGGCAGCCAGTTGCAGAAATACAAGAAAGAATGAAGAGCGATTTCGCAATACAATGACGATCACACAAATTTTTGCCAAGAATTTTAGCTCCAAGTTTCAATTACAAATGTCGAGAAACTCTAGCGAACATGCCAACACTGACATAAGCATTTATACCACAAGCAGGGAAATATTTATTCATTATTAGATGCTGGAGTGTAATTCATGCATTTAGATTTGTCAAGAGTCAATATTAGTTGTAAGCTTTTATAATAACATGGGTGATTTCAAGCATTTATTTATATTGTCACATACTCTTTTAATAATGTTCGAAATATTAAAAAACACATGAAGGTAGGAGAATGATATATTTATCATTGTAAGTGCTCATAATGATACTGCTCTGTTATAAAAACACCTATATAATTATTAAAATTTATAGTGATTTCAACCCCTATTTTATGTTGTCATGTACCTTTTTTATGATCAAAATAGTAGAGAACATAATAAGAGGGAAAAATGATGAATTTATAGTTGTAAGTGGTCATAACGACATGTGTGTCGTTATAACGATACACATGTCGTTATTTAAATTTTGAGTGAAATCAGAAACCTATTTTTTTTTGAGGTCCTCAATTTTCGATTTTAAAACGTATTATTCAAAGAAAATTAAGTTTGAGAATTAAATTGAGTTTGATTGCGAAGTATTACCCAATTTCATCAATTCTATAATAATGTTACAATGTGAATGAATTAATAATTTTTCAGTTATGTAGTGCCCGATGAACATGACATTTGAAATGCATTGAAATCTTTTAAATATGTCTAAATACGGTGATGGAAGTTATATGGTGGTAATATAGTAGATTCGAGTTTGTTTGCACCCATAACGACACACATTCTGGTATAACGTCATATGAGTCGTTATTACGTTTTATAGTGTTTTCAAGTCTTTATTTATGTTATTATTCACACTTGTTCTCTTAAATACATTTTCAAACACGTGAAGGTGGGTGAATGATGAATTTATTGATATTAATGATTATAATGACATTCACATTGTTACAATGATACGCATATCATTATTTAAATTTCTAGTGAAATCAGGCTCTTACTTTTCCCGAGGTCCTCAATTCGCGATTTTAGAAAGTATTTTTCAAAGAAAACTAATTTTGAGAGTGACACTATGTTTGATTAAGACAAATTATCCAATTTCATCACTTGTACAATAATGTTACATTGTGAAAGAGTCAATTGATTGTTCAATTGTATATTATATGATGAACATGACATTTGAAATGCACTTTAATCTTTTAAATATATATAAAATAGGATGGTGGAAGTTGTACGATGGTCGTATAATTCACACAAGTTTATTTTTGCTCATAACAGCACATGCCCGTTATAACGTCTAGGGGTGTAAGTGAGTCTAGCAAGCTCACGAGCTATTTGTGCTCGACTCGTAAAAAGATCAAAATCGACTCGAGCATAATCGAGTCGATTTCGAGTTTGAGCTCATAAATACTCAGCTCGAGAGGCTCGCCAGTCTAATCGAGTCGAGCTCAAGCCGAGTTCGAGTCTATCGAGTTTCTTGTCGAGCCGAGCTCGAGCTTAAAATTTTGGGCTCAATCGAGTTCGAGTCGAGTTTCGAGCCTCGAGACCTAAGTACAACAAAAAAATTGTGGAATCCATGCTAATGGAGAAAGTAGAGAGTATTGTGCACATTAACTTCTTAGCACATTTCTCCTAGATGAATCCATATATCAGACACGTTTCTAAGATTTGGTTTTGTGCACTCCCAATTTGGCTAAATAAATAAGTAGAACAATAATAATGATCTTTTTTTTTTTTAAAATGAGCACAATGGGTACTCAACCTAAAAAGTCACATACATAGTATACAAGAGGCAGTAGTACAACAAAAATTAGTTAAAATTGAGAAGGCAAACATTCCAAAGGATTGAAATTCTAGTTACGTAAGGAATAACAAAATGAGAACTTCAGCCATGAACCTATTTCGGAGCAGATTTGAGTTGCTCTAGGACAAACAATAAACAGGTGTTGCACATCACATTGATTTCTGAAGACTACACCACTCGAAGCCAACTACTTGAATTAAATTCTGTAGACAGAAATCACCTGGATTTTCATCAAATACAATACAAATTCATCTACTGCACATAAAGAGAAAGAGTCAGTAAGTAAGAAAAGATTAGCAATCATTAAATTACATGCCAGTAGAAGCTTGGTATACAGAGAATACTTGTTTAATAGACTAAAGTTTATATCTCAAAGTCTTTGATATCAACCAAGGGCCGAAAATTTGAAAATAGACACCATAAAATTTGAAAGACGGAAAATAATGTTGCTTGAATATAATTTCAAGAGCTTTGGAAAATTGTGCTTTTGCGCTGCTGCTCTCAAATTTTGGTAGTTAATTGAATCGAACCGACGCCGCCCCGCCCAAAAACGTAATTACCTCGCGAATGAGATGGAGTCTAATTAGGTTTCAAATTTGGGGAAGTGAGATTATAGAGGGAAAAATAGAATCCAGTTTATGATTTCAAGGTTTGAGGCCCAAGAACAAGAATCGAATGGGAAAGATTCGGATTCATAAATTTGAGACGTTGTTCGCTGTGTTCTTCAACCTTGTGTTGAAAATTTAAGGGTTGCTAATAATTTGTGGTCAAATTGCAAATTATGATAGGTGTTAGGTTAAAATTTAAAATTATAATTTAATTTTATTCTTTTTCATTTAAGCAGAAAAAATAGTTTTCGGTCAAAGGCCATTTACACAATATTTTATCTCAACGAGGCCAGTACAACTAATTTCCCCATTTTGTAATTTTTATTAGGGAATTTGTAGAGGGATTCCATTAATCCCCACCAACAACAATCACACATACGTCCCTCATGGGAAGCTCTCCCAACGGTTCGTATCATCTACCAGGTCCCAGAGCTAAGGGAAATAATCAACTGCACAAAGTTTCTATCGAAAAATACGCATACAATGAAAAGTATATTTTCCATACGTATCACGTCCTTGGGTGTACCAAAAAAATAAAATAAAATTCTAGGACGAATATATCACGTAGATCAAAGAGAGTAGTCCCTTGATTTCTTTAACTAAAGTGGTGCCTATACATCCAGTAGGAGAACAATCGACGCAAGTGAGATTCATTATCAAAATCCATATAACCGAAGTAAAGCCCCATCAAAAGAGCAAGCTCATTATAAATTCTATTGGACAAATCCTTTACAAATTTTGTAGCTTTTAAATTTTTACATCTTATAAGATTTTGAAATCAATATAAAACATAAAATTTATTAAATAAACTTGGCCAAACTATCCAATCAAAAATCAACTATAATCCGTTGTAGTACATTATTATTGCCCTCCGGCCTCCGCTAACATTATGGGATTCAACACACCGCCTCCGCTCCTTCGCTCACTCAACAAAAACACTATTTCCACTCCATAATGCATGGTACCTTGACCTTTTCAAATTGTACTTCCATCTGAAATCGTTACAAACCCCCTGGCATTTCTCCCCTATTTTTCACTTTTCTCCCCCACTCTCAATTCTTTCTTTCCCCGTAATTGCCAAAATCAAATAAATCCTGTAAAAAGCATGGATCAGAACAACCCGCACCAAGGCTCAGCGCCGCCGCCGCCGCCGCCGTCGGCGGCGTACCCGCCGCAGCAGCCGTACCAACACTTCCAACCGCAGAATCATCAGCTTCAGATGTTCTGGAACGTGCAGCGCCAGGAAATCGAGCAGGTGAACGATTTCAAAAACCACCAGCTGCCATTGGCGCGAATTAAGAAGATAATGAAGGCCGATGAGGACGTGCGGATGATTTCGGCCGAGGCGCCGATTCTATTCGCGAAGGCGTGCGAGCTTTTCATACTCGAGCTCACGATCAGATCGTGGATGCACGCCGAGGAGAACAAGCGCCGCACGCTTCAGAAAAACGACATCGCCGCCGCAATCACGCGCACAGATATCTTCGATTTCCTGGTCGACATTGTGCCCAGGGATGAAATCAAGGATGAGGGGGCGGCGTTGGGGGGGATTGTGGGCCCGCCCGTGGGCGCTGCTGGGGTTACTGGCGTTCCGTACTATTACCCCCCTATGGGGCAGCCGATGATGGGTCGACCCGCCATGGATCCGGGTGTGTACGTGCAGGCACCGCCGCCGCCGTCTCAGGCGTGGCAGTGGCAGCCCCCGGCGGAGGATGGGTCGTACGTCACCGGCGGCGGTGGGAGCAGTGGACAGGGCAACCTTGAGGGACAAGGGTAATCTGTCGTGCATTCTTCTTGTAGTTGGAAGGTTGGAATTTAACCCCTATCCGAGTTAATTTTTAGGGCATTTTTTTTCCTCTTGACATGTTTAAGCCAGGTTCATTATCCTTTATTTCTAATTATGCCCTATTTATGTGCGATAGTCATGTATTTTCTTTAATGTGCTACCTTGTCTTTTTTTGTAGTTTACGTTTAGTAGCATGGTTTTATAGTTTTATGGAGTAGAATTTTATTGTCTTTCAAGTTCTCTATAATGAATAAGGGTTGTGTTTATGAGAAGAAATTTGCATTGAGTGAAGATTGCTTCTTGGTACAAAATGAACGCACTCTCCTGACTTGTTATTTTGCTTATTTGTATTTTCCAGTTATGGATATAAATGAATTTCAGGTCCTTGTGACCTTCACTATGTTGTGTTTATTCCATCAATTGGTACCTGTGGTCTTTCCTCTATCTCTTTGACTTTCTATTTCGTGGTGGCACATCATGTTTTTCATATCAAACATTTGTATGTGTTTATTCTTTGTTTTCCACTTTGCTTCTGAGATAATATTAGTTAAGGATAGAAAATTTCAGCAGGTATATTACTCTATATGGCATTTTACTTGACTTTGATTTTTTGTAAGCTCAAATTTTGTTTTGGCAAACACTAGCAGTGACATGTGCAAGCATTTCTTTTAACAAAACCGTAGTTGAAGCGCTAAGCCACATTGTATTAATGCTTGAATAGCTCGACTTGCTTTCAAGATGGTTGTTAAGGAGTTCTAAAATATAATTCACAATATATTTCCTTCGCTTTTAAGGTCTTGAGAGCCATAATGATGGAGCGAATTATCTACGATCGCTGAATTTTTTTGCCAAAATTAGAAAAGCATGACCTTGATACAGTTAAGAGGACTATACGGCCAGATAATGAACAGTTAAACACTGGACTTCTAACTGCCTTAATATTGCAGTGGGTCGTATAGATTTCTGATTGTTATGTTTGTTTGTTTTCTTTTGTATCAATATTTGCTGATGCATTTAGGAACTTTCCTGTTTTAAACTGTATCTATCTGTGTACATAGTGTATACATACTTGCCCAGATAAAAAATTAAAATACTAAAACATCTTACTTATTTCTAATTTTTCCTTACCAAATACCAGTTACTGAAGTATATTTATACTGCCAAACGTCATTTATATACCAGTTATTGCAGGGAAAAACTGAACTTGCTGATAGTTGACTCAGGACCCTGCCCCTAACAAATTTCACATAGTTATTAACCGCCATTCTGTTTATTGCCACTTTGCATAATACCCTCTAATTCATTTTAAATTTAAGAACCTAGCTTGAAGGATGATTGCTTAGTTAGGAAGTAATTGCTTTAAATCATTCCTGAATTTTTTATTAAGACAAAAAGGAAAAGTAATTGGTGTAGTGTGATACGGTGTCCCAGTGAGATGTTCAGATATATGTGGTGAAAAAAAGATGGTGAACTACTGATCTATGATCTTATCTTCTGCAGTCGCTAAGATTCACTTTTTAACTGATCATTACCGCTGGTCTATGAATTATCATCCATGAAGCGATTAAGTCAAACATGGAACTAATCTAGGGGATATGACTCTAGTTGATATGTCTTTCAGTTATTGCACGAGTCATCTTTTAACTATTGCCGCTTGCTTAGGATTTTGCATGCCTACTCTTCAGATATTACTTTTGGCAATTTCCAGTGACATATATATTTTCCAATGGCAAACACTTCTATGCACCAGTTGCTCCATGCAACTGAAGTGCACTTTTAAATCGTATTAGCTGGTCAGTATTAGTTGTTTTCACTGAACAGTATTAGTTGTGCACCAATTGCACGGTGCAACTGGCGCATCCAAGTATGATTCTTTTTCAATTAGTTTTACTCTTCTTTTTGTGTTCTTTCCTTTGCCTCTCCTTTTTTCCACGCTAAGCACTTCCTTGCCATTTACAAACATAATTTGTTCTTTCTTTTTGGCAGTTGAAAAAACTGGCAGCATGACTTGAGACATAGGGTGGTGCAATGGAAAGTCCTGCTGTGTGCATCTTTACTTGGAAATTTGTTTAACTATAAATGGGATTCATTGCACATATCTTTGAACGTTGGTCACTGCTCTCCCTGTTTTAGAAATCTGGTAGAACTTGATTCGGGTGTTGGTGTTATATTTATATCCTCATATCCATCATCAATGTGCAGACCATGTCTCTTGGGTAGTGTCTATCATTTGATACGTTTGAACTTGTGAGTTTGATTAACCTTACTTTTCAAGTGATTTAAACTTTTCTTTTTAAAAAAGAATTTGGTGTCCTCGTGCATAGATAGTTTGAAGATTGCGAAAGAGTGTGTAGTCGTTTGGATTCTAACAGCCAACTCGTGGGTATCTATAGACAATGTGTGTGTTGTATACTTGTATGGAGGTAAGTTACAATTTTCATAAGCTTATCACTGCTATTACACTTAAATTCCATCAAATCTCAAAACTTTGATTGACTTGACGTTTCTGAACAAGATGAGTATGGTCATGGTGTGCAAAACGTGGTTGCATTGGGTACTCCTAGTATCTGGAAATGCCAGAATCTGCCCTTGGAAGAAACCAAGTTCTCCTCACACAAGAATTCCCTGGAAAACAACATTTCAATCATTTGATCAACATCATGTACAATAACATGGGTCCAGTTTGTCTCTCTTCTTGCTAGTAGGCTAGCCGTATAGATGGAAGCCATTCTTCCTGGGGAATCAGGGGTACCCCCAAAAGGGGCATCCACCATCACCACATCCCACATGGTATCATACACTTCCTGAGGAAGGTTCAAGAGTTGCAGATTGCATTTCGACACTTTAGGCAGGTGAAACTTTGGCAAACACTCGGGATTCCTCTTGTTTCTTTCAGCAGCTGGTAAGCTTCTGATGCTTTTGTGTTGTACATGATTTTGTGAACTTGTGTATTGTTGGTAGACCTTATTGTGCTTGTATTGTGGAGATAATCCTCTAGAAAGATAGTGACTCCATTCTCGTTCAGAGATGCTATGCTAGAATACTGATATTCACTCCCAAAAACAAGTAGATTACACGGGACTCTTCTTGAGAAGAACCCCATGAGAAATTGCATTTCCTTCTCTGTTAGGTTTGTAGATGAGGAGGACCCACCTTTGGAGGCAATGATAGAATGATTCTTCCTATGAACTGATGAAGAAGCAGAGGAACATTCATGCTGGTGAACTGGAGGCAAAGCAGCATAAGGCTGAGGTACAGAGAAAACAGCAATCATACTGATATTCAGAAATCTGAAGAGGGAAGCACTAAATAAAATGAAAACAAGAAATGGGATAAGCTTCCTTTTTGTGAATTTCATCCTCCCTTGACAATAGTTTGAATGCAGAATTCGTTTAACACGTGACTTTGATGGCACTCGCGATAGTAACGGAGTTTTGGGAGTGATAATAGGACGGAAATGGCTTATTTCTGGTGGCATATTCACAAAAGGTATTATGTTTCCCTCATTACAATGGTTTAAGAATTTTTGATGACCAGTAGATAGTATATATTGCTGGTTGATAATTTTTTTGAGTGAGGAAGAAGGCATGATGTGTTATTTATCTTTGGGTTTAAGCATACTTTTTGACTCTTTAGGTAGTTGCATTTTTCCAAGATTGGATAGTGAAATTGATATCTTAATATTATTTGATTATAATGCAGCATTGCTTTCCATTTCCAATCATGTAAAAGTGATCATTTGGTGCGTGGAAGAGATGCTGTTAAATGGTTGTTGCAGGGACTTTTTCAATCAGTTGAATCATGCCCAAGTTTTCAAGCAACTGTGACCCTACTGTTATGGGTTAGTCAGCAATTAGCACCCATCCTATTTTATTTACCTAATTATTTGCTACTAGAGATTTTCTATTTGAAATGCATTGTGAATCTGTGATATGTATTACCTGTATATTCTTATTATTAACCCATACTAAGTATTTAAAAGCACTGCAACCAAAAAATGTCCATAAAGAGAAAGGACAAGTTTCAGCTATTAATAGTTTTGTTATATATTTCCTCTCTTTTATTTTGAGAAACTAGTTTCCAAAATTTAGATTATATCATGCAGTAATAGAATAGATAAATTATTATGGAGTGGGTCTCATGTACATCCAGGTGCACCTTGCACTCAGTGCAATTTAGAAACATGCAACTTATTATATTGAAAGATGCAACTTGTCCATATTAATAGTTGCAAAATTCAGTGTGAACAAGTTGCATATTTTATTATAATAAGTTGCATGTTTTTAAAATGCACTATGAGTACACCGTGCACCTGGATGTATACAAGACTTACTTATTATTACGCGAGAGTTATATTATTATAGAAAATTATAAAGTTGTCAGTTGCTCGCAAGTAGTGAATTACTAATTTTTGTTAGTAATAATTTAGTACCCCAATTACGTCACTTCTGAAGTGACCTTCCATAATTTAATATTGAATCATAATGTGTCCCTTTCAGATGCTAAATATTTAACATCAATCCGCGTTCAAGGTCGTCCTCACTGCATATAATAATTGTCCAATCTTAGTTTCCCCGAAACTCAACCAGAAAACAAGTAATAAAATCATGTTTATATGCAGAAAATTATGCAATTCTAAAGGTAATTTATAGGAGCATCGTTATTGTCGCTACTTTTGATTCCTATCACCTAAACAACAGCATATTTGCTGCCATTCTTCATTTTTTTTATATTTTGTATATCACTGAATTTGCAACAACCTTTCTTGTGCAGATAATGGTTCGATTTTGTCGTTCCGTAAACCCCCTTTTTTGGCCTGAGTAGATCAATCAGAGCACAAGCAATCATGGACAACAAGAATGAGAAACATTTAATTGTATCTCAAAAAATGAAGGTAGGAATTTGATCATTCTTGAAACTTATATACTTGGATTTTATTTTCTTACAGCACTTTCAATTTCAGGGAAACAAGGAAGAAGATCTGAGGAAATCCATGTTCAATTCTTCGGTAAAATCAAGCAAGAATAATGGCAGACCAAGCAGCATGGTCATTAAGGTAAGAAAATATAAGAGGGATAATGTTCATCCATGCCCCTCAACTATTTACCCAAGTTCAAATAAGTTAAAGTTTTTTTTTTTTTGTACAAATGAACCCTTTGACTTTTTAAAGTTAAACAAATATGCCCTTAATGTATTTTATTGAGACGAGTAAACTATTTTTCCTCTAAAGATACATTTTCTTATTTGGGTAACATCAAATTTGGCATTAGTCCTCTTTTAAAATATTTTAATTTAGTGTTTGTTATTTTTTAATGAATGTGTTTTCTGAATTTTCTGATGTTTCCAACAGAAAGATATGAAATTTGTATTCATTATTCATTATTTATGTTTTTTTATGTTGACATTGTTTTTTAAATAAAAAATTGTTATACTTTTTTCTTCTTAAAATTAGTAAATTTATCATTTAATCACATTAGTTGAAAAAAAATATACAACATATTTTTTTTTTGTTAATAGAAGTGTGTTCAATTTTGAAAAGGTAAAGGGCTTATTTTGCACTAAAAAAATACTGAAAGGGCTAATTTGAACTCGGAAAAATACTTGAGCAATTTAAATGCACCAAAAAGTACTGTTTAGCTTACTCGAACATGAGGTAATACTTTAGGGGGTCTGAATGCACATTATGTCAAGATAAAATTCTTCTAACTCATGATCCCCAACACACATAATCTGATTTCAATTTTATAAAAAAAATGAAACAGAAAACCCATGGAGTAATACCTGCTCACATAGTAGCTGAAGCCATATCAACACTCCACGGGCTCGACCTCAGATGGTCGGGCCCGATAACTCCAACAGAAATGCAATACGTAGAACAATATGTAGTAGCCAAGTACCCAGAGTACTCAAATGCCCTGGTGGAAGGAGGAGAAAAGACCGATCTATACGATCTCTGCATCAAAGAAAAGCCCGATGATAAGCCCGACGATAAGCACAGAGCAGTTTCAAGAGATTCTACATTGTCATATGGAAGCTTCAGCCTCCCTGATCTGGAAAACACACATCTTGAGCCCTCAAGATTGCTCAACATTCTCACCAAGAAATCCTCCTTTCTCGGGAGCTTTATCTCAATCCCAGAAATTCAGGCCCGAAACAAGGTTTTAAAACACAGTGGATTACCCGATGAAGAATATCTTGTTCTGTTTACTCAAAACTACAAGGATGCGATGATGTTAGTTGGAGAAAGCTACCCGTTTTTCAAGGGGAATTATTATTTAACAATTATTAACGAAGAAGAAGACTATGTGAGGGAATTAGGGAGGTATAAGGAAAGCAGAGTGATTTTGGCGCCAGAGTCGTGGTTAGATTTGAGGATAAAAGGGTCACAACTTAGTCATTATTTCAGAAGGAAATGTAAGCATGCGCCTAAAGGGCTGTTTGCTTACCCGGTTGAGGTAAATGGGACGCGATACTCTCTGCATTGGATCTCGGAGGCCCATAGGAACTCGTGGCATGTTCTTGTTGATGCCACGGCTTTGGTGATGGGAGAAGATCAGCTGAATTTAGCGCTCTACAGGCCCGATTTTGTGCTTTGCAGTATTAATAATGCGAATGTTAATTCCTCCAAGGTTACTGGCCTCTTGGTAAGAAGAAACTCCTTTGACATGTCAGCATCCTCTGCAACACTGCAGGACTCAAGTTGTTCTGTGTAAAAATAACTATTCATTTTCATGATGAATATCTATATATATATAATCCTTCATTTTATGTACAAGATTAGAAAGTTGGTTGATGGATTACAGGAACAAAATTTCTTGGAGTTTGCTTCTTCTTGGTATGCATCATCTAATCATCTGAACATATATTTATAAGTTGCATGAGACGGTCTCACGATGAGACGGAGTATAAGTTGGGTATTGACGCTTTAATATTTTTGGAAGGGTGAGTGTGATTTGTTTTAAGTTCTACCCCATTTCATACATGAGACTGTCTCATATGAGTTTTTGTCATATATATCAGAGCCATGGAGGTAGAGTATGTTTTGTTATAAGGTTAATGATTCAATACAAATTGATTCTTATGAATCTATTCAGGATGAATGATACTGTAAAAAACAGTATGACCCAGGAGTATGATATTCCTGAAAATTTAGATCTATTAAATAAATGGACTATCCCAATTATTAAACCTAATATGGTTTATAAATTAGGAACTTTTGAAAAGTTAGGTTTTAAACAAATTGTTAAAACCACTGAATTTTCTATACCTCTTCATGAAGAAGAGATGATTATTAAATTACTGAGTACAAATGATATTTTACCTTACAAAAGAACTCATAAGTTCTTACATATTGGATCTTGATTGATTGCCTTTTGATCGCTTTACATTTTAAATCGGTTTTACCGTAAAGCTTCCTAGCTACCCTTAGAGATGGCAGAAACCTTAACTGGAAACAATCCCTTATGGGAATTATAGAGTCTAGTTTGGCTTTAGGATCTGTCTATTTTGACGTCTATCCTAATTTATCTCTATCTTTATCTGATAGTAATATTCTTGAATCGTTAACATTAAATGTTAAAACTCATGGTTATAATTATATATCAGGTACTGAAGTTATGTGTATCTGTTATAGTATTAAATCCTATGTGTAAAAGAATTGAAAAAGACAATAATGAGACTATTCTTATTGAAACTAATTTTGATAAATCAAACATTACTACCAAGAGATCCATTAAATGGGAAGAAATTACTTTCCCTGAAAATTGGACTATCGAACAATCAGTTCCTAAAATAGCTATTATTAATAGTGATTTCCAACACATTACTCAAAGTAATAATGGAATTATTAGTATTGATTTTCAGAATAATCAAAGAAGGCATTCAACTTCTTATTCTAGATCTATGTCTAATCATTCTTTCATCTCTCCTTTAGATATGAGGTAGAATTACCTTCTAATTCTAGGGCTTCCACTTCTTCTTATAAAGAAGATATGTTTTGTAAAACTAATAATTACAATAACGAAAGAATAATTATCAATGAAAATAATATCATCCACAAAGATGGAATAGACCCCGAAATAATTTCGGATTGTAACTTTAAAATGTAATTTTATGGATGTTACAACCATTTTAGATTTCTCTAAAGGATCTTCGACTAGAACTCATATAAATGATGAGTTCAATAATCCTAAATGAGATAAGTTTAGAATTTGATATTTTAATTCTTTCTCAAAAGAAGATTTAAATTATTTTGTTGACAGCTTTTTTATAAATTCTGTGAACAACATAATGAAATAACTTATTATGTTCCTTGGTTTATTAAGTCTTTTTATATAAACCACATATTTTAGTTATTGAAACAGATTATAAGGTCGTTTCTGGAGGAACACAAAAATTTGTTTACCATCCACATGTTCCGTTTCAAATTGAAAGAAATGGTAGGATTTTTAATTTCCTTCCATTCTCTAAAATTATTGAGAATGATGTTTTACAAATTACTGTGAAACATATTAATAAAATGTTTGAGCAAAATAATTTTTGTAATCTTTATCTGTCTATTCTAGGTGAAGAAATTATCTCTTTACATGATAAAATAGATAGAATTATATCTCAAACTAAAATTCAGACTAAGTCTGATTTACTTGAAAAAGATAGTATTATTAAAACTACTTCTTCAATACTCTCCTGTAGAATTGAAGACTTCAAGATTGAAGCTTCTGTGTCTGATTTTGAAAAAAATTATTAGTGACAAATTTGATAATCTGAATATTTCTACTTTAGATGATGACTTCGAAGAAAGTTCCATAATCCTATTGAGTTTAGTAATACTGATAATACTAATAGTATTAATAAAATGAAATGGGCTGATAAGCCAAATTTGTCTAAGTATTACTATAAAAGACCTACTCCTATGGATGTTCTTCATGAAGAACAAGAAAATTTCTTTAATACCTCTTATTCAGGTAAAAGCATTTATGAATGAAATATTGATGGTGGTAGTGATAAACATATTTTTACACAATGCCCTCGTATGCTTATGTATAGTTCTGCTTGTAGAATTAGCGAAAATAATGATTTACAAACCGCTCAGGCTATTACTGTTGGTTTTACTGGTCAGCTTAAAGGTTGGTGGGATAATTATTTAAACCCGTTAAATAAACAAGAAATATTTTCTTCTGTTAAAATTGAAAATGGTGAGACTAGACCCAATGCTGTCTACTCTCTTGTTCTTACTATTCTAGAACATTTTACGGGTAGATTTACTAATAAATCTGAAAATACCAAAACTCTTATTTTAAAAATGAAGTGTAAAACTTTAACTGATTTCAGAAGGTACAAAGATACTTTTCTGTCTCGTATTTATGATATCCCTGAATGTAACCAGGATATTTGGAAGAACAAGTTTATTGACGGTCTTCCTTATTTGTTTGCTGAAAGGATTAAAAAGGTCCTTAGAAAAGACTCTGACCATATTGCTTATGAGTCTTATACTTTTGGTCAAATCATAAGTACTTGTATTCAGGAAGGATTAAATCTTTGTAATGAAATAAAATTAAGAAATCAGATTAAAAAAGATAATCTGTTAGAAAGAAAACAATTAGGTCATTTTTGTGACCAATTTGGTTTAGAAATCCTAATCCTAAAAGAAATTCTCCTAAGAATAATAAAAGAGAATTTAAATATAAATCTACTGTTAGTAAACAGAATAAGGATAAAAATTATGATTATAATCATAATAAAAATAAAAGAAAATTTTATAAAAATAAGAATTATCTTTATAAAATAATTTGTAAAAAATGTGGCAGAATTGGTCATTATGCTAATCAAAGTTATGCTAAAGACAAGATTAAAAATTTTGATATTGATGACAATTTAAAAGAAACTCTTTATAAAATTGTCACGGATTCTGAAGTTGATACAAATTCTAATGAGTCTGATTTTGATTCCTCTGAAGAATCTAATCCTTCTGATAATGATACTACTTGTTCTAATAATGATAAATGCAATAATTGTATTCTTGGTAAACCTTGTCTAAATTGTATTAATAATACAGATAATAATGTTGAAGATGAGTATTATAAACTCATGAGTCAATTCCAAGACTTGAATATTAATGTCTTAACTGATAATAATATTCTAGACTTTATTAAACAGATTAAAGATTCTAGTTTAAGAGATAAAATTATTGATCAATTACAAGATTCTTCTTCTAGTAATACTAAAACTAGTCTTTCTAATAAGGTTGATAATAATTATTATTATAACATGGGAGAATTAAATAATCTTCTTAAACTTAGGAATATTAAAAATAATCCTATTACCATAAATGATTTAATTCATGAAATAGATAATCTCAAGAATAATGTCAAAATTCTTCAGAAGCAAAATTCTGATTTTTCTATTCGTCTTTCTCATATTGAAAAAGGTAAAGAAAAAATTGAAGATACTTCTACAAGTTCAACAACTTTGTCCCAATTTGTTAACTCAAATGATAATATCAATATTGATAAAAATCATCTATCTACCATTAATATGATTATATCTAAAAAATTGTATACAAAGATTTCTCTTCTTATTAATAATTCTTATAAAGAAGATTTTATTGCTATGATTGATAGTGGTGTTGACTTAAGTGTCATTCAGATGGGAAGAATTCGCACTAAGTATTTTGAAAAGACTACACATTCTCTTTTCCATGCAGGAGGAGGATCTCTAAAGATTAATTATAAGCTTAAAAATGCTTATGTTTGTGTTGATGGTTGTTGTATTGCCAATGACTTTCTTATTGCCGAAGATATTACTAGTCAAATGATTATTGGTCTTCCATTTCTTTTTAAGATTTATCCTCTTACATTTATTAATGAAAGAGGAATTACAGGTACGTATAATGGTAAGCCTATTACTTTCAGGTTTATAACTAAACCTATCCATAAGGTTCTTAATTTGATCCAAGACCAAATTGATTATAAAAATTATCAGATTAATTTCCTTAAAGAAGAATTAAATTCTTTAACTATTGAAGATAAATTAAAAAATTCTAAGCTTCAAGATAAGATAAAATTTTTGTATAATAAGTTCTCTCTGGATATTTGCAATGAGTTTCCTAATGCTTTTTGGGATAGAAAGAAACATATTGTTTCTCTTCCTTATGAGGAAGATTTTAAAGACAATAAAATCCCGACTAAGTCTAGACCTTGTCAGATGAATTCTGAGTATTTAGAGTTATGTAAGAAGAAAATATCTTCTCTATTACAAAAGAAGCTTATTACTCCTTCCAAGTCCTCCTGGTCTTGTACTGCCTTTTATGTTAATAAGCATTCTGAACAGGAGCGCGGAGTTCCTAGATTGGTTATTAACTATAAACCTGTTAATAAAATTCTAAAATGGGTTAGACACCTTATTCCTAATAAAAAAGATCTTCTTGACAGATTACTCAATGCTATTTTTTTTTTTCAAAATTTGATTTAAAATCAGGATTTTGGCAAATACAGATCGATCAAGCAGACATATATAAAACTGCTTTCAATGTTCCTTTCGGCCATTACGAATGGACTGTTATGCCTTTTGGCTTAAAAAATGCTCATTCAGAATTTCAACAAATTATGAATGACATTTTTTATCCTTATAGTGATTTTATCATTGTTTATATTGATGATATTCTTGTGTTTTCTAAAGATTTAGAAATACATTTTAAACATCTTGATATGTTTAAAAATTTAATAATAAAAAATGGTTTAATCATTTCAAAACCAAAAATGGTTTGTTCCAAACCAAAGTAAAGTTCTTAGGTCATACAATTGAAAAAGAAAATATTATTCCTATTCAAAGAAGCATTGAATTCGGTAATAAATTTCCTAATATAATTACTGATAAAACTCAGTTACAAAGATTTTTAGGAAGTCATAATTATGTATCTTCTTATATTAAAAATCTTGATGCAGATTCTGCTATCTTATACGATAGACTTAAAAAGAATCCTTCTCCTTGGAATGATAATCATACTAAGGTTGTTATTAATATTAAAGAAAAGGTTAAGAACATTCCTTGTCTTATACTTGCTAATCCCTTATGGGAAAAAACTGTTGAAACTGATGCCTCAGAATTAGGGTATGGTGGTATCTTAAAACAAATTAACCCTAATAATAAAATCAAATATATTATTAGATTTTATTATGGTAAATGGAATAATGCTCAAAAGAATTATTCTACTACGACTAAAGAAATTTTGGCTATTGTTAAATGCGTACTTAAATTCCAGGATGATTTATACAATCATAAATTTACCATTAAAACTGATTGTAGAGCTGCTACTTTTATGCTCTTTAAAGACTTTGAACATAATATTTCTAAACAAATGTTTGCTCGATGGCAATCTCATCTTGCTTATTTTGATTTTGATATTATCTATAAGCAGGGAAAAGATAATCATCTTCCATATTTTTTAACTCGTGAGTTTATTTCCTTATGACAGAGATGAGCCAAGTTGGAAGAAATCCATATTCCTCTTATAGAGGAAGAGGAGGAAGAGGTCCTCCTATTATACATCAGGGAAAAAAAAATCCCTTTACAACTAGAACATTTTTGGTATTGGTTCTTCTTCAGAAGGAGAAAATGTTCAGAAGGAATTCCAGGAGTTCCTTAGACAACGTAGTAGAAATGTGCCAATTGAGGACAATTCCTCAAAACCTGATGATGAAGAATCATATTCTTCAGTTGCTCAAAAAGAATATAAATTCTTTGATTCTCCTAAGAAAGATTTGATTCTTATTATTGAAGATGACGATGAAAAGTTCAAAGAGTCCCCATGGATTCTTATGGAAAAGTATTTTCCAAATTCAAATTGGAATGTGGAGACTTATAAAACCAGAGGATTTTATGAGAACATTCTCATTAGTCTCGGAAGTGTTGAAATTCAGCATTTTCCTCCAAAGAGTAAAGTTATTAATTACTCTAAATTTATTATTAAAAAGATCATCTCCATCCAAGAATGGGGAACTTCACCTTTTGCTGAAAGGAGTATGACTAATGAGGTCACACATACACTACTTACCAGTACAATTACTGGGATTACTTACAAAGCTTTTATAAGACTTTATTGTATCAGAATGCTAAGCATTCTCATACCTGACTAATAAAAATTTTGTGAAAATATTAGCAGGAATCAAATTCCTAATTGACTTTTTCCTGGTTGGGAAATTTTGGAGCTTTGACAAATATTTTGCCTGAAGAGGTTAAAAATCTCTTAGAAGAATATTCTATTATTTCTTCAGACTTAAAGTCTCATAATACAAGTGGTAAAACTACTTGTATGTTTTTTGTTGATTCTGGAATCCCATGGGTTTGGAAATGAAAACCAGAGTTCGGTTATACTGAATATGGTACACCTTGTTCATGGAGAATCCATACAACAAGATTTTGGAATAACTTAAATGTTATTACTCCTGGCTCCAATGAGTCACCATTGCAAGAAAATATTATAAGAATTAAATCCAAAATGGAGGAATACAGAAAGAATTCTGTTGACAAAACTTCTAAATCTCTTCCATCATTCTCTGAATACTCTAAGAAGTATTTTGGTACCTTTCAAAAGGAAAAAAATTATAGATCTTTATATGGACCATATTAAAAATGATTTATTCAAGGATATTGATTTTTCAGATTCAAAATCAGATGCTTCTATGATTTCTGGTTCTAACCTCCAAGATGCTCAGGATCCAAATGAAGATGATCAAGAATTTTCTATTCAAGAAAGTTTTGATCTTTTGAAGAATTCTCTTAAAGGGAAAATGAAAGAAAGAAAGTACTAATGGAAGATTGGGAATTCAATATTGTCCATTTTCGATCAGCAAAGTCAGGATTTTATATCTGGCAAGTTTCTTTTCATGTTCGTTTCGATGTAAATCATCATAAAATCCGAGATAAAAATTATCTTAAGATTCTTAAAAAAAAAATTAAAATCCTTGAAATAACTATTCATGTTCTGGAGAAGATAGGATATAGACATGGAGAAGAAGAAATGATGCATTATCCTCATTCGTTAGAAGGTTTTAAGAAGACTCTAAGACTTCTGAAGAAACAAGCTTCTTTGATGGCAATCTAAAGAAATTTTGAACTTAGCGCATTTGCAAGATGCGACTACAGTACTCGACAAAATTAAATTTCATCATTGCTTACGTCAACAGACCAAGTAGTGTTTATGAATAGTAAAAACACTATTCACCTTTATTTTATTTTTGAAATCCGGGGTTTTGATGTCCGGCTCTTTCTCTTTATATATGTTTGTTTTCTTTGTTTTGGGATACGCTCGAGTTTAGACTCGCCCCCTCTTTCTCTCTCTAAATCCTTCTCTTGTGTAAAACCCTTGTAATCCTTTTTATTTATGTGAATATACTTGTATGCTTGTGGCTCAATAAGGTATATTATTTATGTGTTTAAATTTCTGTATTTAAAATATTATTTTTCTTTATTGATCGCCGCCTCAATAGTCGGCTAGATTATTTGTATTGAATCATGACTTGACTTAACAATACTCTACTATCATGTGCATTTGTTAAATGTAAGATTTGTTTTATTTGATACATCAAAGGTAGTGTTTGGTTTAACCGGTAGGTATGAGCTTTTCAGTGATATTCATGAGTTAACCCCTTTTTGTCGTAATGCCGATGAATAGGCGCAGACGTTTGTGGGCGTTAAGTTTTTTTCAGGATAACTCATGGACTATGGAATATCTCAGTAAATGACTCTATCTGTGTTAGTAAAAGTTCCAACAGGATACTATTGATATATCAATTACGATCTTGTCTTGTTTGGATATATGTATATATATATATATTATAATGAGTTGGTATGCTGTGAAACTTGTTCACCGTGAAACTGGTTCCATTTTTACAGGCATGATTCTTCAATTATCACGATTAATACTCTTTTGTAATATAAGTCACACCTTTCAGTTATCATTACTAGTACCCCTGCTGTAATATAAGTCACACCCTTTAGTGTTATGAGTAATACCCTTTATAAAGTAAAAAATCACACCCTTCAGTTATCACAACTAATATGAAACCAGTGTTTTTAAAATTGGACCGGATCGGTCGGTTCAACCGGTTTAACTGGGAATCAGTCACAACATCGGTCCAGTTTTTAGTGTATGCCGGGTGGGTCACGAACCGGATCAAACCGGTCAAAAATCGGGTTAACCGGCCAATCTGGTGAACCGGTTAACCCAATTTTTTAATATAATTTTTTGAACAGGAAATTTATTATGAGGGATAAAAATACCTTCCTGCTGTAATATAAGTGTTGGGAGATGAATTTAATAAAAAAATATTTTTATTAGATCCCAAAACCCCTGAGTATGACATGCTCAGAGTAATCTTGATAGTCAGTAAATAGGTTTCCGGTTTAGGATGTTTTCAGTAAATATCTGCACAATGTATAGTCAGCAGATATTACTCAGGATTAGTATAGGAAGAATACATTGAGGGGGAACTCAGTGTATTCCTGAAGACCCTGAAGATCTGAAGAACCAAGATGACCTGAAGATCTGAAGACTCAGATGACCTGAAGACCATGAAGATCTGAAGAACTCAGATGACCTGAAGGTCTGAAGACTCAGATGACCTGATGACTCAGAAGACTCTGAAGACTATCTCACTGAGGACATCTGGACACTTTTAAGTCCTGAACATTTATTGAAAAATAAATGTTGTCCAAACAGTTAATTGCAAACAAAAGGAATTGGAACTAAAGTGTCTTTTAAGGTTGTCTCATTCAGAAGAGTTGACCTAAAGAGCCGTTTTGTTTATCTCTATTCAATGAAGATCTGAACCAATCAGAGAATGACAACACTGTACTTTACTGACACTGAAAGCGACCTGTCCCTGAGAAAGTCAGAGTTGCTGGGTTCCAGTCTGCAGATTCAAAGTGATTGGCTGCATTGGTTATATATTACCCAAATCATGCAAGGGCTCGTTCAAACCCTAAAGTAGTCGTTTATCACTAACCAAAAGAGAAAACCCTTGATGCTGTCTCTTTCAATGGATAGTTTTTCAAGAGTGACCTTGGTGAGTTGCCTATAAATACCAGTTGCCTTCAACATTGCAAGGTTACGGGAAATCAAGCAACTACAGTGCTCATTCGTATTCAAGTATTATTGTGAAGCACTCAAAACCCTAAGAATTTCCCAAATGTTTCATCTTTGAAGAGAGCTCATCTACTAAGCCTAGAATCTGTTAAGTATCCAAAGCTTAGTAAGAGATATCCTAGGCTTTTTGCATCTGTTCTTATTGTAAAAGGATATCTCACCTAGTTGAAAATCAACCAAAACCCAAACCCTTGTGTTAGGTAGTTTATGTGTGATTGTTGGAGATTGTGAGAGTTGTAAAGAGTTAGTAAGCTGCAGTTGAGTTCAGCCAAAAAGCTCTAGAGAAGAAGTTAGTAAGCTGTTTGTGTTGGGAAATATGGGGTGCCCGAATCTATTCGAGGTGTATTTAAATACATATTTAAATTATTCAATTAATTACTAACATGAATCAATCCTAAATTAATTCAATATAACAATTAGATAAACAACAATAACATGCGTACACGTAATTCACGTAAATTCTAAGCATGCGGAATCTAGGAGTTACGAAATTACATACCTCTTGTAGAGACAACCGTTGAGACGATGGATCAACCCAAAGTGCCTTATCAAATATGTCCCAAGTCCACGAACGTAATTCGGCGGAAGGATTCTCACGAACGATTATAATAAAGGACAAAACTAAAAATATTTGCCACCACCTTTGTGGATTTCTAATTTTTCCAACACATGGAATTGCATTGGGGATGAAAAATTCATCCCCTATTTATAACATAAGGGGTGGTCGAAAATTTAGTGTAGAATAGGATGGGAAAATATTTTTCTTGATCTCCAAGAAATCTTGAATATATCTCATATATTCTTTTTCCCGTAATTAAATATTCCACAAAATCCCACCTCCTTATTTTATAAGTAATTTTTGAAAAATTACCTATTAATGGGGAAGGAAAAAGATCTTTGACTTATCTTGAATTTATGGGATAAACTTGTATCTCAAGAATACTTATTCCAAAAAATCATTCCAAGAAAATCAAGAAAATATTTTCTCCCTCCTTCTTAATATTTTCGAAAATATTGGGGAAAAATAGGGCAATAATATTTTTCTTCTTCTTATCATTAATTGGGCTATTTGAGGGGCCTTTAGGAGAATTAAGATTGGACCTCCAATGGGCTATGAAACTTTAATATTAAGCCAAAATATTATTAAAGCCCATTAATATTAATTTACTCCACTATAAAATTAATATTGAACTATCCATCTTAATCCATATTACGATGCTTCAATAATATGGCTCACGGTTATTATTTCCCGTGTTTAAGATTATCTAGTCCACTAATTAATTAAGCCACTGAAAAAGCTTTATATTAATTAATATTTTTATCCTTGGAGTAAAGACAACTCAACATTATTATCCATACCGAAAATAAATTTCCACTTGCAAGATTTGGTATGATAAAGCTTCTGAGCCCACCAAGGGGACAAATCAAGCAAGACGTGCTTGCACACGATTTTCCGTATTAAATCTTAGCAATCGTCGTGTAACTAATAATATTGCCCAAGATATAAGGTATCGAATCACGTTGATTCTCTTCCCATCATCAGTCAAAACAATAGTTATTAATTTCACACGATCCTATTTAAGGAATGGAGATTAAGAAATAACGAACCACTGAGGTCTAATCCTTCTATATTCAGTGCTGAAGAATTTATCCTCATGTAGGTCCTATTTAGCGCATCATAATGCACTAGTCAATCTGAGCTTTACACTTCAACCTTTCATGATGGATTGTTCATTTCCATCTAGGTTGTGAATTTGTACTTAGTTACGAGGAACTGTTAATTTGATCTTCCGTGATCTAGTATCACCAAATTAACTACAATGTAACACGTACTATTTATTGAACAGGTATGCAGTAAATATATATAACATTCAATCATACTTAATGCAACAGTGATAAATAATTTATTTCAGTAAATACATAAGAAATTCAGTTTGGTTATACAAAGTAAAAAACATACTTTCCAGTATAACCCCAACAATCTCCCACTTATACTCAAAGTTTGCTTTAAAGTATATTACAACACGTCTCGTGTTCTACATGACATCAAATGTCACTCACACGAACCTAATAATATTTCTCCCACTTATACTCAAAGCAGATTGGAAATGCTCTTAACACCCATTCCTTCCACATGTCTCTCGAATGTATTTTGAGGCAGACCCTTTGTGAATGGATCTGCTAGGTTGTCTTCCGACACAATCTTTGCCACCTCTATGTCTCATCTCTTAACGATTTCTCGTATAAGATGGTATTTTCTTTCTATGTGTTTGCTGACTTTGTGGGCTCTCGGTTCCCTTGAATTTGCAACTGCTCCGGCATTGTCACAGTAAACTGTGATTGTGCTAGGCAAATCCAGAACAACGTCCAAGTCCACTATGAAGTTCTTGAGCCAAACCGCTTCCTTCGCTGCTTCACAAGCAGCTATGTATTCGGCTTCCATGGTAGAATCGGCGATGCATTTATGCTTAACGCTTCTCCATGTCATGGCTCCTCCTCCTATGCAATACACACTACCCGAGATTGACTTCCTGGAGTCTATGTCTGATTGGAAATCTGAGTCCGTGTAACCGACGGGGATTAGACTATCTGACTGATAAATCAACATTTTGTCCCGTGTACTCTTCAAATACTTCAGAATATTTTTAACTGTAATTTAATGCTCTTTCCCGGGGTTACTTTGATATCTTGCTACCATGCCTATGACAAAGCAGATATCCAGTCTCGTTCACAACATTGCATACATTAGGCTTCCTACAGCTGAGGCATAAGAAATGCCCTTCATATCATCTATCTCTTTCTGTGTCTTGGAACACATTTCTTTGGATAGATGGATTCCTTGTCTGAAAGGTACAAAACCGTTCTTGGAATCTTGCATGCTGAATCGCTTCAAGACAGTGTCTATGTATGAAGTTTGTGAGAGGCCGATCATCCTTTTCCTGCGATCTTGAGTGATCTTGATCCCTAGGATATGACCAGCTTCTCCCAAGTCCTTCATATCAAACTGTTTTGACAGCCATGCCCTTACGTCTGACAACATCTCTACATTGTTCCCGATAAACAGAATGTCATCTACGTATAGTACTAAGAATGCCAAGGCAGTTCCGTCACGCTTTTTATAAACAAAACTTTTGAAATTATTTTGATCAAAACCGTAGGATTTTATGACCTGATCAAAACATTGATTCCAAGCACGGGATGCTTGCTTTAGTCCATAAATGGACTTCCTCAGCTTGCAAACCAGATGCTCTTGGCATTTTCCAATGAAGCCCTCGGGTTGTTGCATATAGATTTCCTCGTCAAGACTTCCGTTAAGGAAAGCTGTCTTGACATCCATTTGCCAGATCTCAAATCTTGGTGCGCAACAATCAACAAGAGAATACGGAAGGACTTGAGCATGGCTACGGGCAAAAGGGTTTCCTCATCGTCGATCCCTTCTTTCTGAGTATACCCTTTCGCCACGAGTCTCGCTCTAAAGGTTTCCACCTTCCCGTCCAGTCCTCTTTTTCTCTTGTATACCCACTTGCATCCAATGGGCTTCATCCCATTAGGTGATTCAACTAGCTCCGACACTTTATTGTGATCCATTGAACCCATTTCGGCTTCCATTGCAGTTTGCCAAGAATGTGCATCCTTGTCTTGGATCGCCTCGTTGTACGACCATGGGTTTGATTCTTCTCCGGAGATCAAGTCCGAAGACTCTCCTATCCCCAAGAATCACTCGAGTTATCTAAACAACCCTCTCACTGCGACGAGGTTCTGGTTGTGTAGGTGTGACGCTTGGTATATCGACTTGTACAGTCGGTAAAGAAGTTGGCTCTCTAAGTTCTTCTAAGGTAATCTCACTTCTAGGCTTTCTATCGTTCATATAGTCTTCTTCCAAAAATCTAAAGTGCGTACTTATTACGACCTTTTGATCTTCGGGACCATAGAATATGCATCCTTTAGTTCCCTCGGGGTATCTTATAAACAACATAAATTCCAAACGTGCATCCAATTTACCGGCTTCCTTGTCCAACACGTATGCCGGACACCCCCTAGATTCTCATGTGTTCCAAGCTGGGCTTGCGCCCTGTCCACAATTCTCTAGGGGTTTTGGGAACCGATTTGGATGGCACTAGGTTTAGAATGTAAGCCGATGTTTCCAAGGCGTAACCCCAGAACGATTTTGGCAAATCCGCATAACTCATCATTGATCTGACCATTTCTAAAAGTGTTCTATTTCTTCGTTCTGTAACCCCATTTTGTTGAGGGGTACCAGGTGCAGTCAACTGGGATGTAATCCCTTCGTCTGACAAGTAGTTCAAAAATTCATCGCTGAGGTATTCGCCCCCACAATCAGATCGTAGAAACTTGATACTCTTTTCCTTATGATTCTCTGTTTGAGCCTTAAATTATTTGAATTTATCAAAGGTCTCAGATTTATGCTTCATTAGGAAAACGTACCCATAACGTGAGTAATCATTGATAAAAGTAACGAAATACTCGTAGCCTCCTCTAGCTTTGATTTGCATTGGACCACACACGTCAGTGTGAACTATTTCTAACACTTCTTTAGCTCTAAGCCCCTTGGCTCCAAATGCCCTCTTGGTCATTTTACCCTCCAAACATAACTCGCAGGTTGGAAATGGTTCAATCCGGAGGGACTCCAATGAACCATCTTGGACCAACCTTTGGATCCTATTTGGATTAATATGACCTAATCTTAGATGCCAAAGAAGTGTCTCGTTCACATTAGCCGAACGTTTTCTTTTAGTGCTCGAAACGGTCGATGTGTTACAGGATGCATTTTATGAGTGGTGTGCACAGTTAATAGTATAGAGATTGTTCCGTAAAGTTCCATGACAGATAAACACATCGTTACAAAAAATAGTAACTTGTCTATTAAAACGAACATAATATCCATCAGAAAATAGTTTAGAAACAGAAATAAGGTTTTTCCGAAAAACAGGAACATAAAGAACATCTCTTAAAATTAAACTTCTGTCTTCAAAAGACAGGTGCACGTCTCCCACTGCTTCAGCTGCCACTCTCGTAGCATCACCTAGCGTGACGAGGATCTCACTCCCACTAAGCTGTCGGGTCCGTTTGAACCCCTGTAAAGTGAAACAAACATGATCAGTGGATCCCGTATCCACTACCCACGAATGGGTAGCATACGCCGCTAAACAAGTTTCGACAACTAGTGCGTGAGAATTACCTTTCTTTCCATTTCGCTTGGGTTTGGAACAGGCTGACCTCCAATGTCCTTTTTCACCGCAGTTGAAACACCTCCCCTTTGGTTTCTTTCGGATATCCAACCAACTGAATGTCTTTCCTCTACCTTTCTCAGTAGTGGGGTTGCTTTGGCTCCGACTGTTCATCTTCTCAATGATCTTGCCTTCCACTAGCCTAGATTTTGAGAGAAGATTCTTAGTCACCGAAGCTTCGTCTTCTTGTCCCAAATGTTTCTCTATCGTCTCCAAAACTTCTTGTAGAGTATCCATAGTAAACATGTGATCGCTCATCACAAAACTAAAATAAAACTCATCAAAGCATCTTGGAAGAGTTAGGAAAAAGAATTCGATTTGAGCCCCATCACAATACTTAGTACCGAGGTAAGTAAACTTGTCAAAATGACGCTTAACTTTGAGAACATGATCCCTCACAGGTGTTCCCTCCGTCATTTTTAGCCTTGCCACGCCATCATGATTAAACTGATTGATCATGCTATTTTCTGTTAAAAACATTTCTTCAAGACTCTGCATGATTTCTGCAGCTGATTCAACACCCTCATGAATGTGTCTTAAATCATCAGACAATGAAGTCAAGATTATACACTTCATAGATTCGTTGGCCTGCTCCCAGATATCATACAAAGATCTCTCCGCATTAGTTGACCCCTCAGTAAGCTTATCAGGCTTGGGTACGCTAAGAACCCAATGGTGTTTTTGTGCAGTGAGGACAAAATTCATATTTCTTTTCCAAATCACATAGTTTTTACCAGTAAGTTGATGTTCTTTGAGCATATATTTCAGTGGATTAAAAGGTTACGATATGATGATACTGAAATAAACATACATCTTGTGTCAATATCCGGATCAACACAAAGAAAATCACATAATTCGATCACATGAATCATATTAAAATCTAAAAAAAATATGAACATGTATCAGCCAACATCTTAAAACAGTTTAAATGAGCTACATGGGTGGGTCATCATTTAAATCACATTTAAGCAGGTTACAAACAAGAACAGTTACAAACCTTCTGTAGGTCCTATTCAGCGCATCATAATGCACTAGTGTAATCGCTTGGTCAAGACAAGCCAATCTGAGCTTTACACTTCAACCTTTCACAATGGATTGTTCCTTTCCATGTAGGTTGTGAATTTGTACTTAGTTACGAGGAACTGTTAATTTGATCTTCCGTGATCTGGTATCACCAAATTAACTACAATGTAACACGTACTATTTATTGAACATGTATGCAATAAATGTATATAACATTCATTCATATTTAATGATAAATAATTTATTTCAGTAAATAAATAAGAAATTCAGTTTGGTTATACAAAGTAAAAAACATACTTTCCAGTATAACCCCAACAGTTTGAGACATTCTGAAAACTTGTGTGAGTTGAGTTAGTAAGCTGTAGTGTAGTTCAGCCTGAAAACTCATAGAAGAAAGTTAGTAAGCTGCAGGAGTTCACTCTGAAAGCTTGAGTAGTAGTAGTAGTAAGTTAAGGAATTTCTCTGAAGATCAAAGAGAGTGAATGTAGGAGCTTGAGTCTTTGAACCACTATAACTTGCTGTGTTATTTGCTTTTTGTACTGCATATTTACTTGTTCCATATTTCACTGAAAAACATAATGAGTTTTTGATATTCAATTGGAACCAATCCACTGAACTTGCATTAAACTGAGCACAACCTTAACCACTGTTTTCATAAGAAAAAGGTATTTTCAGCAAAGTAAAACGAGTATAAACTTAGGGCCTAAACTTTCCGCATCCTAGAAATGCTAATGTAGATAGCTACCAAACTGAACAACTTACCTGAGTATTCAGTAAGATAATTATCTTGTTGGGGAATTAATTGTCCGGATCTATTCGGAGTGAATATTTAAATATAAATTTAATTCTAACAATTATTACTAGCATGAGTTAATCCTATATTAATTCAAATAATAATCCAACAACAAATCATGCATATAAACAAGCCACATAAATTCTATGCATGCAATTGCTAGGAGTGACAATCGTTGAGAAGATTGATACCCGTTCACACGAACAAACCCAAAGAGCCTTCTCAAGTATTCCCTCGTCCTTGTTCAACAATCCAGTGGAAGGATGCTCGCGAACAATTAACAAAAAGGAAAAATAAAATTATGTTGCACCACCTTTGTGGATTTCTAATTTTTCCAACACATGGAATTGCACTGGGGATGAAACATTCATCCCCTATTTATAGAGAGGGTGGTGGTAAAAATTTTGGGAAAAATAATATGGAATTTTTTTTTTGATCTCCAAGAAATCTTGAATATATCTCATATATTCTTTTCTCCATAATAAAAATATTCCACAAAAATTCCACCTTCTCTTGTTATGGAATTTTTCGAAAATAAGGAGTAGAAAAACCAAGATTTAGATCTTCTTGAATTTATGAGATATTCTTGTATTCCAAGAATACATATCTTCCATAATATTTTTTCAAGAAAATCAAGAAAATCTTTTCTTCCTTATTTATTCATAATTTTTGAATTTTCCTAATAAATAACCAAGTGGGAGGTTTCTTGAATTTAATGAGATAAACTTGTATTTCAAGAATACTTATCCTTGTTCCATAACAAAATTCAAAAAAAATCTTTCTCCCTCTTTTATTTATTATTTTCGAATTTTTTAGGAAAAATAAGCAACAATAATTTATTTTATTTTAAACACCTTTTTTAGTTATTGGACTTTATCTTTGGGCTACTTAAGGGGCCTTTAGGAGAATTAAGATTGGACATTCCAATGGACCTTGAATTTCCAATATTGAGCCACAACATTATTCAAGCCCATAAATATTAATTAATCCCACTACATAATTAATATTGCACTATCCATCTTAACCCATATTACTGTTAATATGGCTCCCGGTTATTATTTTTCCTGTCTAAAATTATCTAGTCCATTAATTCATTTAAGCCACTGAATAGCTTCATATTAATTAATATCTTTTTCCTTTGAGTAAGGACAACTCAACATTATTATCCATACCGGAAACAAATTCCACTTGCAAGATTTGGTATGATAAAACTTCTGAGCCCACCAAGGGGACAAATCAAGCAAGACGTACTTGCACATGATTCTCCGTATTAAATCT
Organism: Stenogyne calaminthoides; assembly: GCA_037126765.1. Taxonomy (NCBI): domain Eukaryota; kingdom Viridiplantae; phylum Streptophyta; class Magnoliopsida; order Lamiales; family Lamiaceae; genus Stenogyne; species Stenogyne calaminthoides. The sequence continues at coordinate 5,997,973 of JBBCBC010000012.1, forward strand.
TAGAAATCATCATGTAACTAATAATATTGCCCAAAACACAAAGTATTGAATCGCATTGATTCTCTACCCAACATCAATCAAAGCAATAATTATTAATTTCACACGATCCTATTTAAGGGAAAGGAGATTAAGAAATAATGAAGCATTGAAGTCTAATTCTTCTATATTCAGTACTGAAGAATTTATCCTCCTGTAAGTCCTATTCAGCGCATCATAATGCACTAGTGCAATCTCTTGGTTAAGACAAGCCAAGCTGAGACTTACACTTCAACCTTTCACGATGGATTGTTCATTTCCATCTGGGTTGTGAAATCTGTACTTTTTGTTACGAGGAACTGTTAATTTGATCTTTTGTGATCTGGTATCACCAAATTAACTACAACGTAACACGTACTTATTTATGAACATATATGCAGTAAATATATGTAACATTCAATCATATTTAAAGCATCAGTGATAAATAATTTATTTCAGCGAAATAAGACAGAAATTCAATTTGGTTATACAAAGTAAAAGCATAATTTCCAGTATAACCCCAACAATCTCCCACTTATACTCAAAGTCTGCTTTTAAGTATACTACAACACGTCTCGTGTAGTTCTACGTGGCATCTAATGCCACCTACACGAACCTAATAATATTTCTCCCACTTATACTCAAAGCAGATTGGTAACGCTCTTGACACCCATTCCTTTCACATGTCTCTCGAATGTATTCTGAGGCAGACCCTTTGTGAATGGATCTGCTAGGTTGTCCTCTGACACGATCTTTGCCACCTCTATATCTCCTCTCTTAATGATTTCTCATATAAGATGGTATTTCCTTTCAATGTGTTTGCTGGCCTTGTGGGCTCTTGGTTCCCTTGAATTTGCAACTGCTCCGGCATTATCACAGTAGACCGTGATGGTGCTGGGAAAATCTGGAACTACGTCCAAGTCCACTAGGAAGTTCTTGAGTCAAACCGCTTCCTTCGCTGCTTCACAAGCAGCTACATATTCGGCTTCCATGGTAGAATCTGCGATGCATTTCTGCTTAACGCTTCTCCATGTCATGGCTCCTCCCCCATGCAAAACACACTACCCGAGGTAGATTTTCTGGAATCTAAGTCTGATTGGAAATCTGAGTTCGTGTAACCGATGGGAATCAGACTGTCTGACAGATAAACAAACATTCTATCCCGAGTTCTCTTCAGATACTTCATAATATTTTTAACTGCAGTCCAATGTTCTTTCCCCGGATTACTCTGATATCTTGCTACCATGCCGATGACAAAGCAGATATCTGGTCTCGTGCACAACATTGCATACAAAAGGCTTCTGACAGCCGAAGCATAAGGAACACCTTTCATGTCATCTATCTCATTTTGCGTCTTAGGGCACATTTTCTTGGATAGATGGATTCCATGTCTGAAGGGTACAAAATGCATGCTGAATCACTTCAAGACAGTATCTATGTATGAAGCTTGCGATAAACCTATCATTATTTTCTTACGATCTCGAGTGATCTTGATCCCAAGGATGTGACCGACTTCCCCTAAGTCCTTCATATCAAACTGTTTTGACAGTCATGCCCTTACGTCCGATAACACCTTTACATCGTCTCCGATGAGCAGAATGTCGTCCACGTATAGTACCATGAATACCAATGCAGTTCCGACACGCTTTTTGTACACACAACTCTCGTACTCGTTTTGATCAAACTCGTAAGACTTTATAACCTGATCAAAACATTGGTTCCAAGCACGAGATGCTTGTTTTAGTCCGTAAATGGACTTCTTGAGCTTGCAAACTGTTGGGGAATTAATTGCACGGCTCTATTCGGGATGAATATTTAAATACAAATTTAATTCTAACAATTATTACTAGCATGAATTAATCCTATATTAATTCAAATAATAATTTAACAACAAATCATGCATATAAACAGTTCACGTAAATCCTACGCATGCGGAATTGCTACGGGTTTACGCGAACTAACCTCTTGGAGTGGCAATGGTCTCGTCGATTAAACACACCGAAAAGCCTTCTCAAGTATTCCCTAGTCCTTGCTCGACAATCCGGTGGATGGATGCTCGCGAACAATTAACAAAAGGAAAAATAAACTTTGTTGCACCACCTTTGTGGATTTACTAATTTTTCCAGCACATGGAATTGTACTTGGGAATGAAAGAATCATCCCCTATTTATAGATGGGGTGGTGGTCGAAATTTTGAGGAAAAACCAATGTGGGAAAATCTTTTCTTGATCTCCAAGAAATCTTGAATATATCTCCTATATTCTTTTCTCCATAATTAAAATATTCCACAAAAATCCCACCTCATCTTGTTATGGCAAATTTTAGAAAATTAAGAGACAAGATTCCAAGATTTGGATCTTCTTGAATTTATGAGATATACTTGTATTTAAAGAAATACATATCTTCCATAATATCTTTTTCAAGAAAATCAAGAAAATCTTTCTTTCCCTTTTATTTCAAAAATTTCGAAAATCTCACTATGAATAACCAAGTGGGAGATTTCTTGAATTTAATGAGATAATATTGTATTCCAAGAATACATATCTTCATTCCATAACAAAATTCAAAGAAAATCTTTCTCCCCTTTTATCCATAATTTTCGAAAAAGAGAGGAAAAATAAGGCAACAAAATTTATTTTATTTTTAAACACCTTTTTCAGTTATTGGAGTTTATGTTGGGCTACTTGGGAGACCTTTAGGAGAATTAAGATTGGACCTTCCAATAGATCTTGAATTATCAATATTGAGCCACAATACTATTCAAGCCTATAAATATTAATTAATCCCACTACATAATTAATATTGCACTATCCATCTTAACCCATATTACAGTCAATATGGCTCCCGGTTATTATTTCCCGTGTTTAAGATTATCTAGCCCATTAATTAATTCAAGCCACTGAAATAGCTTTCCATTAATTAATATCTTTTGTCCTTGGTTAAGGAACGGTTCAACATTATTATCCATACCCGAAACTAGTTCCACTTGCAAGATTTGGTATGATAAATCTTATGAACCTCCCGAGGGGGAAAATCGAACAAGCGTACTTGCACACGATTCTCCGTATTAAATCTTAGCAATCGCATGTGACCAATAATATTGCCAAAGATATAAAGTATTGAATCTCGTTGATTCTCTACCCGTGATAAATCAAAGCAATAGTTACCAACCACACGTGATCCTATTTAAGGGACGAAGATTAAAAAATAACGAACCACTGAGGTCTAATTCTTCCTTGTTTAGTTCTGAAGAATTTGTCCTCCTGTAGGTCCTATTCAGTGCATCAGTCATGCACTAGTGTAATCTCTTAGTCAAGACAAGCCAATCTGAGCCTTACACTTAAACCTTTCACGATGGATTATTCATTTCCATCTAGGTCGTGAATGGTGTATTTTTGGTTACAAGGGACTGTTAATTTAATCTTCTGTGATCTGGTATCACTAAATTAACTACAATGTAACACGTACTATTTATTGAACAGTTATGCAGTAAACATATGTAACATTCGATGATATTTAAAGCATCAGTGATAAATAATTTATTTCAGTAAATAAGTCCGAAATTCAGTTTTGATTATACAAAGTAAAAGCATACTTTCCAGTATAATCCCAACAATCTCCCACTTATACTCAAAATCTGCTTTTAAGTATACTACAAAATGTCTCGTGTAGTTCCTAATACGTGACATCTAATGTCACCTACACGAACCTAATAATTTCTCCCACTTATACTCAAAGCAGATTGGCAATGGTCTTGACACCCATTCCTTTCACATGTCTCTCGAATGTATTCTGAGGCAGACCCTTTGTGAATGGATCTGTTAGGTTGTCCTCTGACACGATCTTTGACACCTCTATATCTCCTCTCTTAATGATTTCTCATATAAGATGGTATTTCCTTTCAATGTGTTTGCTGGCCTTGTGGGCTCTTGGTTCCCTTGAATTTGCAACTGCTCCGGCATTATCACAGTAGACCGTGATGGTGCTGGGAAAATCTGGAACTACGTCCAAGTCCACTAGGAAGTTCTTGAGCCAAACCGCTTCCTTCGCTGCTTCACAAGCAGCTACATATTCGGCTTCCATGGTAGAATCTGCGATGCATTTCTGCTTAACGCTTCTCCATGTCATGCTCCTCCTCCCATGCAAAAACACACTACCGGAGGTAGATTTTCTGGAATCTAAGTCTGATTGGAAATCCGAGTCCTTGTAGCCGATGGGGATTAGACTATCTGACTGATAAATTAACATTCTATCTCGAGTTCTTTTTAGATACTTCAGAATGTTTTTAACTGCCGTCCAATGTTCTTTCCCCGGGTTACTTTGATATCTTGCCACCATGCCAACGGCAAAGCAGATATCTGGTCTCGTACACAGCATTGCATACATAAGGCTTCCGACAGCCGAAGCATATGGAATGCCTTTCATGTCATCTATCTCCTTTTGTGTCTTAGGGCACATTTCCTTGGATAGATGGATTCCATGTCTGAAAGGTACGAAGCCTTTCTTGGAATCCTGCATGCTGAATTATTTCAAGACAATGTCTATGTATGAAGCTTGCGATAAGCCTATCATCATTTTCTTGCGATCTCGAGTGATCTTGATCCCAAGGAAGTGCGCGGCTTCCCCTAAGTCCTTCATATCAAACTATTTTGAAAGCCATGCCCTTACTTCTGATAACACCTTTACATCGTTCCCGATGATCAGAATGTCGTCTACGTATATTACTAAGAATACCAATGCAGTTCTGACACGCTTTTTGTACACACAACTTTCAAACTCATTTTGATCAAACCCATAAGACTTTATAACATGATCAAAACATTGGTTCCAAGCTCTGGATGCCTGTTTGAGTCCGTAAATGGGCTTCATGAGCTTACAAACTAGGTGTTCTTGGCCTTTTTCAATGAAGCCTTGGGGTTGTTGCATATAGATTTCTTCATCAAGACTTCCGTTAAGGAAAGCTGTCTTGACATCCATTTGCCAGATTTTAAAGTCGAGATGCGCATCAATCGACAAGAGAATTCGGATGGACTTGAGCATGCTACGGGCGAAAAAGTTTCCTCATAGTCGATCCCTTCTTTCTGAGTATAACCTTTCGCCACAAGCCTTGCCTTGAAGGTTTCCACCTTCCCGTATGGTCCTCTTTTTCTCTTGTACACCCACTTGCAACCAATGGGCTTGACCCCATTAAGTGGTTCGACTAGCTCCCACACTCTGTTATGATCCATAAAACCCATTTCGGCTTTCATTGCTGTTTGCCAAGAACCTGCATCCTTGTCTTGGATTGCCTCGTCATATGTCCATGGGTCTGATTCGTCTTGTTCGGGAATTAAGTCTGAGGACTCTCCTATCCCCATGAATCTCTCGGGCTGTCTCACAACCCTCCCACTACGACGAGGTTCCGGTTGTGTAAGTGTGTCATTTGGTATGTCATCTTGTACAGTTGGCACTGAGGTTAGCCCTCTTAGCTCATTTAAGGGTTCATATAGTCTTCTTCCAAAAATCTAAAGTGGGTGCTTATTACCACCTTTTGATCTTCGGGACCATAGAACATACACCCTTTTGTTCCCTCGGGGTATCCTACAAACAACCTTAATTCTGATCGAGGATCCAATTTTTCGGCTTCCTTGTCCAACCATAGGCCTGACACCCCCAAATCTTCACGTGTCTCAAACTGGGCTTGCGCCCGATCCACAATTCTTTGGGAGTTTTGGGAACCGATTTGGATGGCACCAAGTTCAGAATGTAGGCTGCTGTTTCCAAGGCATGACCCCAGAACGACTTGGGAAGATCCGCATAACTCATCATAGATCTAACCATTTCCAAAAGAGTTCTGTTTTTTCGCTCTGCAACCCCATTTTGTTGAGGGGTTCCGGGTGCAGTTAGCTGGGATGCAATCCCTTTGTCAGACAAGTAGTTCAAAAACTCATCGCTGAGGTACTCGCCTCCACGATCGGATCGTAGAGACTTGATACGTTTTTCCTTATGATTCTCTGCTTGAGCCTTAAATTCTTTGAATTTCTCAAAGGTCTCAGATTTATGCTTCATAAGGAAAATATAACTGTACCTTGAGTAGTCATCAATAAAAGTGACGAAACACTCATAACCTCCTCTTGCTTTGGTTGACATTGGACCACATACGTCTGTGTGAACGATTTCTAACACTTCTTTGGCTCTATCCCCCTTGTCTCTGAATGCCCTCTTGGTCATTTTGCCCTCCAAACATGATTCGCAGGTTGGAATTGGTTCAACTTGGAGAAACTCCAGTGAACCGTCTTTCACCAACCTTTGGATCCTCTTTGGATTAATATGTCCCAATCTTAGATGCCATAGAAGTGTCTCGTTCACATCTGATGAACGTTTTCTTTTCTCGGAAACAGTTGATGTGTTATAGGATGCATTTCGTGAGTGGTGTGCACAGTTAATTGTATAGAGATTATTCGACAACGTTCCATGACAGATAAATTTATCATAAAGAGAAATGGTAACAACTTTATTAAAAGTAACCGAATATCCATCAAGGTAAAGTTTAGAAACTGAAATTAAATTCTTTCTAAAATTCGGAACGTAAAGAACATCTCTTAAAATTAAAACTCTGTCTTCAAAAGACAGGTGCACTTCTCCCACTGCTTCAGCTGCCACTCTCGTAGCATTGCCCAGTGTGATGAGGATCTCATTGCCACTAGGTTGTCAGATTAGTTTGAACCCGTGAAGCAAACATGATTAGTGGATCCCGTATCAACTACCCACGAATGAGAAGTATACCCCGCTAAAACAAGTTTCAACAATTAGTGCGTGAGAATTACCTTTCTTTCCGGCCCTTTTGGGGTTGGAACAGGCAAACCTCCATTGTCCTCTTTCACCGCAGCTTAAGCACTTCCTCTTTGGATTCTCCTTGACACCACAAGCATTCCTCATCTTACCATTGCCCTTGGCAACAGTTGAGTTTTATTGCTTATGACTTTTGGTTCTCTTCTTCTTCTTGCCTACCCTTGGCCTAGAAAATGAAGACGGACCACTTGCCGTCAAAGCTTGAGTTTGGTGCCCCATCAACATCTCTGCCGAGACCAAAGCTTGCAACAAATCAGCTAGCGAGGCTAAAATGCTCAGAAACTTTTGGGCAGAGTGTGAAGTACCAAATTCATCTGAGTCTCCAGATTATAATCTGCACTCAGAACCTCAAGTTTGTTCAGATGGACCATTAATTTTGAGGACGTAATCCCTTACTAGTTTGCCCTCCACCATTTCAGCGACGACATCTCTCGTAAGGTGATCTGATGAGTCTCGCATTTTTGACTCGTCAGTTGGCTCATCTGATTTTGGTGTGTCAAGAATCCACTTGTGCTTTTGTGCAGTTAGGACAATTATAATTTTCCGTTTCCAATCAATATAGTTTCCATACTTATTCTATTGACTTTAAGTATAATAGCAGTGGATTAAAAAGTAACGACATGCTGAACTAAAATAAATAATAATATGCATAAGCATAAATATATCACAAGGTTCGATCACATGTTTCATATTAAAATCTCAAAAAAATATGAACATGCATTAGCCAACATCTCAAAAACAGTTTAAATAAGCCACGTGAGGTGGGTCATTATTTAAACACATTCAAGCAGGTTATAAACAAGAACAGTTACAAACCTTTAATATCCAGATTAATAGTTGGCTCCCACTTGACCAATATATAATTGACAGGGACTTCGGGGAAGTATATGCATATCAATTTTATACCTAATTAATAACCATGATTAAATACATAATTATTATTTCGCTTTGAATGAGCCTCTTGGAGAGGATCATCGTAAATGTACTAGTAATAATCCACAATCATCCATCTCGAATTTATTCATGTGAAAGCTATCTTTTGACCGTCCGTTTGGGAATTTCTCCAAAAGAATTCACAAATTAATAAATCATGGAGGTCAAAAATTAATTCAATTTTATTATCCTAATAAAATTGTCAATTAATTATTTAAACATACTTAGTAATTTTTGAAGGTGAGATTTTTCATTGGGCAATTCTCATGAAAACACATTTAAACAAATTAAATAAAGCACAAGAAATCACAACAATAAATCAAGCAAAGCGGAAAAATAAACATATTGGGCACAAATTATCCAATTGTCATGGTTTGATTTTTCTTGGCTTGATTTTGAAAGAAACGCCGTCTGAATTTCTCCCCACTTGATCGTCTCGAAAAGAACTCCGTCTCGAACGCCACGCCAAGTAGCTTCGCAGGTTGGGATACGCCCGCATCCGATCCGGCCCCTTAAGCCGAAGCGGCGGCAGTTCGTTAACCTTGGCACAACGCGCATCGCCCATCGGTGCTCGGCGACCTCGGCAGGCTTCGCCCGCTTCGGCCTCGGTAGGGTTCGGCAGGCGACGCGCATACTACGTGCATCCGGCGCCCGTCGCGTGCTTTCGCTTGCCTCGCCTCGCTGTGGAACTCAAATGCGCGCCCTAGCGTCCCCGCGCCCGTCTTCGCCCACCACACGCTCGTCTGGTCCGCTTTGTGCATGGTCCACAGGCCATGCCCGTCGCGTCTGCAGATCGCCGCCCATCCGCGCCCGCGCGTGTCCAGGCGGATCCCGCCCAATGCCTAGCGTCGTGCCTGTCCGCATGGCGACGTCCGCATCGTGATGTTTCGTGGGATGCACGTCGTCCGCGTACGGTTCTGGATCTATCCTTTAATTCTTCATCTCCGCCTCCGTTTCCGATCCGGTTACAATTCATTTATAAAAATTAAACAAACCTAGATCTAGACTAGTCTATTACATTTGATCAAATTAAACAAAACCTAATCTACTCGTGGATTTTCTCACGAGGCAAAATGAATTCGAACGAATCGAATTAAAAACCACAATTTATATGCATGCATAAATAAACACATTAAATTCCATGACAATTGAATACCTGCAAAAAAGATCTAGCAATTCTACTATCCAATTTCAAATTTAATGAAAATGAATTAAATTACAATTTAAAATTTAGAGCTCGAAACCGAGGCTCTGATACCAGTTGTTGGGGAATTAATTGCACGGATCTATTCGGGATGAATATTTAAATACAAATTTAATTCTAACAATTATTACTAGCATGAATTAATCATATATTAATTCAAATAATAATTTAACAACAAATCATGCATATAAATAGTTCACGTAAATCCTACGCATGCGGAATTGCTACGGGTTTACGTGAACTAACCTCTTGGAGTGGCAATGGTCTCGTCGATTAAACACAATGAAAAGCCTTCCCAAGTATTCGCTAGTCCTTGCTCGACAATCCGGTGGAAGGATGCTCGCGAACAATTAACAAAAGGAAAAATAAACTTTGTTGCACCACCTTTGTGGATTTACTAATTTTTCCAGCACATGGAATTGTACTTGGGAATGAAAGAATCATCCCCTATTTATAGATGGGGTGGTGGTCGAAATTTTGAGGAAAAACCAATGTGGGAAAATCTTTTCTTGATCTCCAAGAAATCTTGAATATATCTCCTATATTCTTTTCTCCATAATTAAAATATTCCACAAAAATCCCACCTCATCTTGTTATGGCAAATTTTAGAAAATTAAGAGACAAGATTCCAAGATTTGGATCTTCTTGAATTTATGAGATATACTTGTATTTAAAGAAATACATATCTTCCATAATATCTTTTTCAAGAAAATCAAGAAAATCTTTCTTTCCCTTTTATTTCAAAAATTTCGAAAATCTCACTATGAATAACCAAGTGGGAGATTTCTTGAATTTAATGAGATAATCTTGTATTCCAAGAATACATATCTTCATTCCATAACAAAATTCAAAGAAAATCTTTCTCCCCTTTTATCCATAATTTTCGAAAAAGAGAGGAAAAATAAGGCAACAAAATTTATTTTATTTTTAAACACCTTTTTCAGTTATTGGACTTTATGTTGGGCTACTTGGGGGGCCTTTAGGAGAATTAAGATTGGACCTTCCAATGGATCTTGAATTATCAATATTGAGCCACAATATTATTCAAGCCCATAAATATTAATTAATCCCACTACATAATTAATATTGCACTATCCATCTTAACCCATATTACAGTCAATATGGCTCCCGGTTATTATTTCCCGTGTTTAAGATTATCTAGCCCATTAATTAATTCAAGCCACTGAAATAGCTTTCCATTAATTAATATCTTTTGTCCTTGGTTAAGGAACGATTCAACATTATTATCCATACCGGAAACTAGTTCCACTTGCAAGATTTGGTATGATAAATCTTATGAACCTCCCAAGGGGGCAAATCGAACAAGCGTACTTGCACACGATTCTCCGTATTAAATCTTAGCAATCACATGTGACCAATAATATTGCCCAAGATATTATGTATTGAATCTCGTTGATTCTCTACCCGTGATAAGTCAAAGCAATAGTTACCAACCACACGTGATCCTATTTAAGGGACGAAGATTAAGAAATAACGAACCACTGAGGTCTAATTCTTCCTTGTTCAGTTCTGAAGAATTTGTCCTCCTGTAAGTCCTATTCAGTGCATCAGTCATGCACTAGTGTAATCTCTTAGTCAAGACAAGCCAATTTGAGCCTTACACTTCAACCTTTCACGATGGATTGTTCATTTCCATCTAGGCCGTGAATGGTGTACTTTTGGTTACATGGGACTGTTAATTTAATCTTCTGTGATCTGGTATCACTAAATTAACTACAATGTAACACGTACTATTTATTGAACAGTTATGCAGTAAATATATGTAACATTCGATGATATTTAAAGCATCAGTGATAAACAATTTATTTCAGTAAATAAGTCCGAAATTCAGTTTTGATTATACAAAGTAAAAGCATACTTTCCAGTATAATCCCAACACAAACTAGATGTTCTTGGCCCTTTTCAACAAAGTCTTCGGGTTGTTGCATATAGATCTCTTCTTCAAGACTTCCGTTAAGGAAAGTTGTCTTGACAACCATTTGCCAGATCTCAAAATCGAGATGCGCAGCTATCGACAAGAGAATACAGATGGACTTAAGCATGGCTACAGGCGAAAAGGTTTCCTCATAGTCGATCCCTTCTTTCTGAGTGTAACCTTTTGCCACAAGTCTAGCCTTGAAGGTCTCTACCTTCCCGTCCAATCCTCTTTTCCTCTTGTATACCCACTTGCATCCAATGGGTTTGACCCCGTTGAGTTGTTCGACTAGCTCCCACACCTTATTGTGATCCATATAACCCATCTCAGCTTCCATTGCTGTTTGCCAAGAATCCGCATCCTTGTCTTGGATTGCCTCATTGTATGTCCATGGGTCCGATTCATCTTCACCGGAGACCAAGTCCGATGACTCTCCAATCCCCATGAATCTCTCGGGCTGTCTAACAACCCCCCCACTACGATGAGGCTCTGGTTTGTAAGTGTGTCGCTTGGTATGTCAACTTGTACAGTTGGCATTGAGGTATGCCCTCTTAGCTCATCTAAGGTAATCTCACTTCTGGGCTTTCTATCGTTCATATAGTCTTCTTCCAAAAATCTAAAGTGTGTACTGATTACCACCTTTTGATCTTTGGGACCATAGAACATGCACCCCTTTCGTTCCTTCGGGGTACCCTATAAACAACCTTAATTATGACCGTGGATCCAATTTATCGGCTTCCTTTTCCATCACGTACGCCGGACACCCCCAGATTCTTATGTGTCTTAAACTGGGCTTGCGCCCGGTCCACAACTCTTTAGGGGTTTTGGAAACTGATTTGGATGGCACCAAGTTTAGAATGTAAGCCGATGTTTCCAAGGAGTGACCCCAAAATGATTTGGGTAGATCCGCATAACTCATCATTGATCTGACCATTTCTAAAAGAGTTCTATTTCTTTGTTTTGCAACCCCATTTTATTGAGGGGTTCCGGGTGTAGTCAACTGGGATACAATCCCTTTGTCTGACAAGTAGTTCAAAAATTCATCGCTGAGGTATTCATCTCCATGATCAGATCGTAGACACTTGATACGTTTTTCCCTATGATTCTCTGCTTGAGCCTTAAATTCCTTGAATTTATCAAAGGTCTCAGATTTATGCTTCATAAGGTAAATGTATCCATATCTTGAGTAATCATCGATAAAAGTAACGAAATACTCATAACCTCCTCTTGCTTTGATCGACATTAGACCACATACGTCAGTGTGAACAATTTCTAACACTTCTTTGACTCTATTTCCCTTGGCTCCAAATGCCCTCTTGGTCATTTTACCCTGCAAACACGATTCGCAGGTTGGAAATGGTTCAACCCGGAGAGACTCCAATGAACCATCTTTGACCAATCTTAAGATCCTTTTTGGATTAATATGACCGAGTCTCAGATGCCATAGAAGTGTTTCGTTCACATCTGTTGAACGCTTTCTTTTGCTTGAAATAGTCGATGTGTTATAGGATGCATTTCGTGAGTGGTGTGCACAGTTAATTGTATAGAGATTATTCGACAACGTTCCATGACAGATAAACTCGTTATTTAGAGCAATGGTAACAACTTTATTAAAAGTAACCGAATATCCATCAAGAAAAAGTTTAGAAACCGAAATTAAATTCTTTCTAAAACTAGGAACGTAAAGAACATCTCTTAAAATTAAAACTTTGTCTTCAAAAGACAAATGCACTTCTCCCACTGCTTCAGCTGCCACTCTCGTAGCATCGCCCAGTGTGATGGGGATCTCCTCCCACTAAGTTGCCGGGTCCGCTTGAACCCCTGTAATGTGAAACAAACATGATCAGTGGATCCCGTATCCACTACCCATAAATGGGTAGCATACGCTGCTAAACAAGTTTCAACAACTAGTGCATGAGAATTACCTTTCTTTCCATTCCGCTTGGGTTTGGAACAGGCTGACCTCCAATGTCCTTTCTCACCACAGTTAAAACATTTCCCCTTAGCTGGCTTCTTTACTCCTCAATCTCCCTTCACCTTTCCTTTGCCCTTGGCAACGCTTGAGTTCACTTGTTTTTGGCCTTTTGCCTTCTTCTTGTTCTTGCCACCCTTTGGCCTAGAAGAAGAAGAAGGACCATTTGCCACCAAGGCTTGACTCTGTTGCCTCAATATCGCCTCTGCCGAGACTAAAGCTTGCAACAGATCAGACAACGTGAACTTTTGATTGTTCATTTGGTAGTTCAGCTTGAATTGTTCAAAACTTTTCGGCAGAGAGTGGAGTATGAAATCGATCTGGGTCTCGATGTCATATTCAGCGCCAAGTACCTCAAGCTTATTGAGGTGACCCATCATCTGGAGAATGTGCTTCCTTACGGGCGTTCCCTCCACCATTTTCATAGAGAGCATGTCTCTCATGGTGATCTGACGAGCCACATGGTTCTGATGTTGGAACATCGCTTTAAGACTTGTCATGATGTCTGCAGCGGTTTCAAAGTGTTGATGCTGATGTTGCAACACATCTGACATAGAAGCCATCATGGTGCACTTAGCCATCTCATTTGACCCTCCCAGTCAGCATAATCTTTCTTTTCTATTTTCGTGGACTCATCATTTGGCTTTTCGGGTTTTGGGACAGTAAGAATCAAGTTATGATGTTGTGCAGTAAGGACAATAGTAAGTTTTCGATTCCAATCAAATAAGTTTTCACCAGTAAGCAAATTTTCTTTAAGTATATTGAACAGTGGATTAAAAGGTTGCGACATGCTGAACTGAAATAAACATACAATTTGTGTCAATATCCATATTAACACAAATAAATCACATAATTCGATCACATGAATCATATTAAAATCTAAAAAAAAATATGAACATGCATCAGCCAACATCTCAAAAGAGTTTAAATAAGCCACGTGGGGTGGGTCATTATTTAAACACATTCAAGCAGGTTACAAACAAGAACAATTACAAACCTTTAATGTCCAAATTAATAGATGACTCCCACTTGACCAATATAAAATTGACAGGGACTTCGGGAAAATATATGCATATCAATTTTATACCTAAGTAATAACCATGATTAAATACAAAATTATTATTTTGTTTTGAACGAGCCTCGTGGGGAGGGTCATCATCGTCACTAATAATGATTCACAATCATCCTATGGAATTTATTCATGTGAAAGATATCTTTTGGCCGTCCCGTGGGGGGAATTTCTCCAAAAGAATTCACAAATAAATAAATCATGGAGGTCAAAATTAATTCAATTTTATTATCCGGAATAAAATTGTCAATTAATTATTTTAAAGCATACTTAGTAATTTTCTAAAGTGAGATTTTTCAAAACAGTTTCTCATGCATCACATATTCAAACAAATTAAATAAGTACTATAAATAAAGCAAACATAAAAACAAAAAATTAAACACATTGGGCACATATATCCAATTGTCACGGTTAATTTTTGTCATGTCTTGATCTTGAAAAATCGTCTTCATAGCCTTCATCGTTCATCTCGAAAGGCTCCCACTCGAATGTCACTTCAAGCCACGTCTCGTGTATCGACTAGCTCGTGGGTCGGGTGCACGCCTTGCACCCGACCCGGCCGTGTCGATCGGCGCCTGTGTGCGCGCACCCAGCGCACGTCGCCAGACGAAACTCGGTAGCCCTCGGCTGGTCTCGGCGGGCACCTCGTGTACCCACACGCCCCTACTCGCTTGCCTCCCTGCCTTTGCCCCCCGCGTCCTGTCAGGCGCCCACAGCGTCTTTCGCCCGCGCCCACTTTCTTCGGCCGTCCTTCCCAGCGTCCTCGGCGGCGCTTTGTTCTTTCGAAATTCCGCCCGACATTGTACGCTGGGCTTTCGGCGCGCCGCATGCTGAGTGTTCTCGACCACGCTGGGCTCATACCACATGCGCCGAGTGTTCTCGATCGATCCGTCTGCTGACCGCCTTAACACTTCATACTTTTTGACTCGTCGTACGTCCCACACTTGGTCACCCGTCTTTAATTCTTCATTTTCGTCTTCGTTCCCGATCCAGTTACAATTTATTTACAAAAAATAAATAAACCTAAATCTAGACTAGTCTATTACATTGAACAAATCAAACAAATCTTAATCTACTTGTGGATTTTCTCACGAGGCAAAATGAATTCGAACGAATCGAATAAAAAAAATCACAATTATATGCATGCATAATTAAACATTCATTAAATACCATGACAATTGGATAACTGCAAAAAAGATCTAGCAATTCTACTATCCAATTTCAAATTTAATGAAAAATAAATTAAATTATAATTTAAAATTCAGAGCCCGAAACCGTGGCTCTGATACCAGTTGTTGGAGAATTAATTGCCCGGATCTATTTGAGGTGAATATTTAAATATAAATTTAATTCTAACAATTATTACTAGCATGAATTAATCATATATTAATTTAAATAATAATCCAACAATAAATCATACATATAAACAAGACACATAAATCCTACGCATGCGGAATTGCTAGGAGTTTACGTGAACTAACCTCTTGGAGTGACAACCGTTGAGAAGATGGATACCGGTTCACACGAACAAACCCAAAGAGCCTTCTCAAGTATTCCCTCGTCCTTGTTCAACAATACGGTGGAAGGATGCTCTCGAACAATTAACAAAAAGGAAAAATAAAATTATGTTGCACCACCTTTGCGGATTTCTAATTTTTCCAACACATGGAATTGCATTGGGGATGAAGTATTCATCCCCTATTTATAGAGAGGGTGGTGGTCGAAAATTTTGGGAAAAATAATATGGGAAAATCTTTTTCTTTATCTCCAAAAAATCTTGAATATATCTCATATATTTTTTTCTCCATAATTAAAATATTCCACAAAATCCCATCTTCTCTTGTTATGGGATTTTTTGAAAATAAGGAGTAGAAAAACCAAGATTTAGATCTTCTTGAATTTATGAGATATTCTTGTATTCCAAGAATACATATCTTCCATAATATCTTTTCAAGAAAATCAAGAAAATCTTTTCTTCCTTATTTATTCATGTTGCGAGTCATTTTTTACGAAGAGTATTATGTGGCTAATTTGGGAACGACTCACAAACAAAACATGCACTTGTAAAATAAATTGTAAATAAGATGAATTTGTTGACCCAGTTCGTCAGGAAATGACTACTCTGGGGGCATACCAAGTCAGGATGTGGTATTACGAGCTTTACACGTACAATATTTGATACATCTTATGAAGATGAATCGTTACAGATGAAGATAATCTGGAGAGTTAGCATATGAGTGCTAGGGTTTCTGTATGTGTGGATAATCACTCGGATTTTTCTGTTCCTCAACTCTCTGGAGAATTTCTTGTGTGTGTGTCCCTCTTTTTGGGAAATTTTTCTGAACCTCTTCTTCTTCTTTTTTCTTCCTTTTTTAGCACTCCGACAAGCATGAGCTGGGTTGGCAAGCATGAGCTGGAGACTTCGGATCATGCAAGAATCCAGGTGATATTGCCACGTTCCCAACTTCGTCTTCTAGATTGATCTTGGAGCTTACTTGTCTGTAAGACACTCTTTTGGTCGTCCAAATTAATCTTTTGCTCGGTTGGATGCTTTGTTAGCCCGGCTTTAACCATGTCGGTTTTATCTTTGGAATATTGTCCTCCTCGAGCACCGCGAGCCCTCGGGATGTTCGGGTCTTGAGATATCGAGTGTCGAGCACTCTGACCCTTCAGAATGCCTGAGTATTCAGAATGTTGTGCTGCGAGCATACTGACCCTCAGGATATCTGAGGGTTTCAGGATCTCTGCGAAACATCTTGACCCTCGGGATATCCCGAGCCTTCGGGATATCCGAAGCCGCGAACATCTTGACCCTCGGGATATCTCGAGCCTTCGGAGATGTCTGGCGTGAGTGAGCATCTTGACCCTTAGGATATCTGAGGGTTTCAGGATATCTGAGCTGCGAACATGCTTTCCCTCAGGATATCTGAGCCTTTCAGCCGTCTGAGTCTTTTCGACTTGGCTCTTTTAATTCCTCTTTCCTGATCTGAGTAGCGAATACTTTTCCATTGGGCATGATTATTTTAATAGATATTACACGTGTCGCTCTTACGTGTTCGATTAATCATGAATTATTATATCGAACACAACAATACCCCCCAGTCGGGTCGCTTTGTATTCAACAGGGGGCCCAGCTGTTAAGATCTTATTGGGCCATAGTTGATGTCGTTTAGATTGATACATCTTTGGATTTTTAAATTGAATCCAATATTTATATATACCTCGTTTCTCCGCCTTAAACCCTTTTCTCATTCCTTCTACTTTTTACCTCTGTCTTTCAATCTTTTTCGTACTTCGAAAATTTCCTGAGGGCTTCATCATTCCGTGAAGAATTTTACTCGTAATAACATTTGCATTCTTTCTCTAATTGTGATTATGGCCTCTCGTTCAAACTCTTATGTTCCCCTAGAATCAGATCACCATAGTTCCTCTTCTTCCCCCTCTCGTTAAATCCCGAGGCGAAGAAATCTTGTGGAGATGAATGTCTTGGGTTCGAGGAATTCATTAACAAGGAGGCGAATGTCTCGGGTTCTTTCCTCCGATTAACAAATGAATTGGATATGGACTTGGTCCGTTCTTTCTTCCGACGATTCTTTTCTTTGCCCCAAATTCAAATTGGGTCTAGGGCTGTTGATAATGTCGATGTAGATAGGAATGACGATGTTGTGAGGGGGGAAATTTTGATGGCTGTAAATATAACCGAATCGAACATAGGGGTAGTTGGTGAGCAAAATTCTGAGCTTGATATACCTGTTGGTGTCCCTCATAGTCCAACATATAACGAGTATAATGCTCGTTATAGTTTTGATTAGCCCGAACAACCTCATAGGATTAGGGTTGAGAATGAGTACCAACGAGCAAGATATCGGCGTAATTGATCTTGCGATATGCTCACTTTCATTTGCATAGGAATTATGAAACCCCAAAAGATGTCTTTTTCTGGGCACCAGGTCCTGATGAGCGGACCGACCAACCCCCTGAGGGTTGTGTCGCTGTAAATTTAGACACAATGGAAGCTGGCCTTCGATTTCCCCTCCATCCGGCCATCACCCGCTTGCTTGTGGAATGGAACATTACCATCACGCACCGGGTTTAAATGGTGGCACATGATTATGAGCTTCCTGACTTTGTTCGGCAAGATGAAGCCAAGATACTATCCCTCAGCAGCTGAACTTGCTCGATTGGTGCACTTGACCCGTCCGAGGGGTGAACACGGGTGGTTGTTCATGCAAGCTAATGCCAAGTGCAAAATCATTGAGGATGTGCCGAACAAAATCAGTGATTGGAAGGAAAAGTTTTGGTTCGTTGGGGGCGATTGGAAGAGCCCGGCCTCTGCAAGCGAACCAAATGCTCGTTTAGACATCCCCACTGACTTCGGGGTGTACCGAAGTAAGTGATTTTGTGTCTTTCATTCTTCTATTTGAACTGATTTTAACTCGCTTTTTATTTCAGGGATTCCAGCTGCGACGGATAAGGAGACCAACATGGCTATTTTAGCAGCGTTTGGCAAATTGATCTGGAGTCTCGCTCGGAACGGTCTGTGAGAACTCTGAACACCGCCGAACAGAGGAAGAAAGGAGGCCTGTTCGTACCTCCTCATCATCTTATTCTTTGTTAATCCACCGTAAGGATTGCCTCTTTTATTTGTATAAGCTTTTGTGCCATTTTGCTCGGCCGTTAACCTTTTAGTGCATAATGAATTATTTTGTTTGTAGCTTTCCCTCAGTGACCATTCTTTGTGAGTACATCTCAACATACCGAGATGGCTCGGAGAAAAAGGCCACGAGAGCTTGCTTTCGACCAGCCGAAATGGGAGGCTCGGCCGAACAAACAGGGGAGAGGCGAGCAGAGCGAGCAGGGCTAGTCGAGCATCTGCATCCGGTCCTGGGGAATCAAGCCGACCGCAAAGGAGTACCCGGTCGGGACTGAGCTGGGGAATAGCGAGCAAGCTCCGTCGCCGAAGAGGCCAAGGATGGAAATCGCTAGCGAGGGGCCGGCGAACAAACCGGACGAAGCGCGGCGAACAAACTCGATGCGAGCAATCGAGGCCGTCAGGGTGACTCGGACCCCTACTACCGAGGCGATCAGAGCGGCCGCCTCCGTGGTCGGTCAAGTTTCGCAAATTGTGGAAATGGAGGTTGACACATCTTCTCCACCTCCTGCTGGACCCCGATCATGGACTCCGTTGAATCCTGAGCTTCGGTCCTCTGAGGATATATCGTTCTTGGAATGGGATCCGGCTCGTGTGAATAGGTACATTTTGTTCGCCTTGCTTCTGCTTTGATTAATTTTGTTCGTTTTTTTCATATTGTTTGCTCGGGTGTATGTGTAGGTTGAGCAGGTTGGCTCCCTTGATGCCCAATCTGAAAAATTACTTCTGCTCGCCGAGTGTTCGCAAGGTTCCTGGCATTCCTGAGCATGTTCAGAAAACTTGCCAGACTCCCTTTCGAGCATGGACTACCGAGCTGGAAGAGTCCACTACGGGTCCCACTCCCCTGGAAAATATGCGTCTAGGTTTGGTACTTCAGGGCCAATCTATGGTTGTTCTTGAGAAAGCCTATGCTCAGTCCGCCAACCTCCATGCCAACTACTTGGCTTTGATCAGGAACTTCGAAGAAAAGGTGGGCGAGCTGAACAGGACTCAGGATGAACTGAGGTTGGCTCAGAAACAGGCATCCTCGGCACAAGCTGAGGCTCGTCAGGCGAAGGAGGATGCCTTCAAGGCTCAGGAAAATGCTCGCCAAGTTCAGGAAAATGTTCGCCTGGCTCAGAAGGATGCTCACCAGACGAAGGAGGAGCTGATTCACTCTCAGGAGGAGGTGGCCAGTATACGAAGAGCTCAGGAGGACATGAATGTTGAGCTTCGTAGACTCCGAGCTGGCGTCAAGGCCATGGAAAGTGAGAGGGACACGCTCGGCCAGCAACTCATCATTGCTGAGGAGACCAACACTCGTTTGGGTCTCGAGAATTCAAAGTTGCACGATGATGAGTATGTTGATTCCATGTCCAACTTCTCTTACATTTGTGCCTTCGCCGATGCTATCCGGTCTGTTCGCCATGCATCCAACAACGAACAAATTGCCCCTCTTATATCCAGTTTTTCGAAGATGCGATCGACAACCCACCGGATCGCAACCTTCCAATGTCAGATTTGAATGATCTGTGTGATTTCTCCATTCTTCCTGAAGGGATCAAAGTTGATGATCCGATTCTGGATGAGGAAGATGGCTCAGACATGAATACCGCTGGTGTTGCTGGCCAAGATCTCCAAACTGAGTTCGGGACCGATCGGTGCAGGCCGAGCAAAGGGGACCTCCTGTGACCGAGCAGAATGTACCTTCTGGCGAGCATTTGGTACCTGACCATACTGAAGGAGTTGTTGCTGAGGGGGCTGAACATAATTTGTTCGACATCTCTCTCCCGTCTACCCCCAATTATGAATTTTCTCCTTGATGTTATTTTTATTTTATCGAACATACGTTGTGTAATTTCTTGTCTTCTTCACTTTCTGTTCGAACAATGTCTTTAATACTTGTAGTTTTTGCTGACTTCTTGTCTTTTGTTCGAACATATTTACAACTGAATGGATGGATTACATACTGAACTGTTTCCTCTAACCTGATTGTTTGATAATTGTTGAGGATGAAAATTGATACTTGTGTTGCTTGATGTTTGCTTTGTTGCTTTGTGTTCGCTTTGTTGCTTTCCAGTCTTTGCCCCTTTTCTTCTGAATGAATTCGAACATTGGGTTTGCCTATGCCCGCTCCTGACTTTTTTCGGTTTTGATTGTCTTATTGATATTGTAATCGGTTGATCGTCTTATTTAGGTGCGACCAGATGGGTTACTTTATGAACCCCCCCTTTCTTGGTGCGCGATCGTCTTATTTAGGTGCGATCACTTTATCTTAGGGCCGTCTTATTTAGTTGCGACCTACTTTCATCACCCGACTTGTCTTCTGGTATCTCTGTAAGTCTGAGTCGTCTTTTTGCGATCTGCGTACCCATTACTCGCTTTTTGTCATGGGGAATCGAGATCTGAACTTCGTTAAATCGTGAACATAGACTTGGGCTCGTTCATCTTTATTCAGGTCATCCGGTTTAGGTGCGACCTCAAATAGGCTTGAACTAGAAAATCTTAGCGAACAAAAGTACATATATCTTTCTTTTTCTTTTTGTAACACTTTGTATTATATTACAACCTTCATATTTGAAGAAGACTAATCTATTACACAACTATAGATATCAGACTAGGGTTTTGAATTTAAACCTTGTCTTGAGTAGACACGAACTGGCCTCACCTTGTCCGCGGAATTGATGTTGACAAGGATGTGGCACATCATCCTGTCTACCCTTCTTCAGTAACATGCTCAAGCAGCGGCAGCATAAGCTTTTGTCCCTCCTGGACAAACTGTGATTATGCGGGAGGCTGCGGACATGAGCATGTGGCGATCATGCCTGCTCACCTATATCAGGTGCGAGCAAAACGTTCAGCTCGCACCATTCCGTCCCCTTTAATAGATGCCTGAGCATCAGCGTCCGCATATTGCTTCGAGCGGACACTATGACATCCCTCCCCTTCGGAGGAGATTTTGGGGATGCATAGGGGACTAATGACTTACTACTGCATAAGCAGTGAGTAACGTGGAGTGGCAACCATAACTCTGCCGAGCATCTTGAGTCCGGCAACGAGCTTCCACCTGTGCTCGTGATGTATATGGGGTAAAAGGCTCGTATCAGAACAGATGCTCGATTCAGCTGAATGTTTGCTGAATCGAGAGCTGGATTCTTCTACGTCTGGGGGCATACTAAACCAACCTCCTTCTGAGAATTGTAATATTTTTCCTTTTTTCTTCTTCATATGTTTTTTCTCTGCTTTTTTCAGCTATCAATATGCCCCTATTTATAGAACTATCCCAAGCTAGTGCTGGCATAGCTAGCTGGTGCTAGCTCTCTTACTTTTGCTCCCCCTTTTGACATCTGTTCAGCTTTTTGACAGCTCTTGCTCAAAGATTGACTCGTCCTTGCTTGGTTGCCACCACTTGTCAACTCGTTCCGATACGTATCTTCTGTTGACAACTCGTTCTGACACGTATCTTCTGTCTTTCGATAGTGCTGGCCAGCATTTCTTTTCCTGAAAATATGTGTCGAACATAAAATGTTCTTCTTTCAGGATTGTCCTACTCGTTTGAACTGAATGGCTGATTATGTTCGGCCTTTTGTGTTCGTTTCAGCTACATCGGCCATTATGTTCGGCCAACTATGATCACTTCAGCTGTGTGGATGATTTTGTTTGGCCGACACTATGCTCGCTAAAGCTGTGTGGACGATTTTGTTCGGCCGACTATGCTCGCTATTATTGATAGTATTTTTTCAAATTTGATGCATTCCACGAGTAGGACAATGGGACTCCATTTAGGTCTTCCAAATCATAGGCCCCGTTTAGCAAACATTCTGTAACTCTGAACGGACCTTCCCATGCTCGGTCGAACACACCACTTGATACCCCCGTTGCTCGCCTTAAAACCAGCTCGCCCACATTGAACCTGCGTGTTCGGACTTTAGAGTTGTAGAACTTCTCTGATCTCTTTTTGTACATGGCATTCTTGAAATCAGCCTCCGTCCTTCTTTCTTCCAGCAGGTCTGTACTCAGGGCGAGCGCCTGGTCATTAATCTGCTCTCCAAAAGTCATTGTTCGATGACTTGGAATCTTGATTTCTGCGGGTATAACAGCTTCCACACCAAATGCCAAGGCAAACGGGGTCTCCGCAGTTGATGTTCTGAAAGTTGTTCGATAGGCCCATAATATTTCAGGCAACTCTTCAGCCCATCCCCCCCCCTTGGAATTATCAAGTCTGGCCTTGAGGGTATGCTTGATGATTTTATTAACGGCTTCAACTTGTCCGTTTGACTGGGGATAGTACGGAGTTGAGTAGTGTTTTTTTATCCCCCAGCGAGCACAATTATGTCTGAATTCACTTCCATTGAATTGTTTGTCGTTATCAGTTACTAATGATTGGGGAAGTCCAAAACGACAAATGATATTTTTCCAAACAAAATTCCACATCCTTTGTTCGGTAATTTTGACAATGGCTTCGGCTTCCGCCCATTTAGTATAATAATCAACGGCAACCACAACATATCTTACTCCCGACGTGCCAGTAGGAAATGGGCCGATCAAATCGATCCCCCATTTAGCAAATGGCCATGGGCTATAAACTGACACTAATTCTTCAGGTGGGCTATGAATAAGTGGAGCATGTACCTGGCACCTGTGGCATGCGCGAGCATACGCGAGTGAATCTTTTTTGAGGGTTGGCCAATAATAACCTTGTCTGATTATTTTGTGCGCCAGGACGAGCCCACCTGTATGATTTCCGCATACTCCTTCATGGATTTGTTCCAGAAGTACACGACCCTCTTCAGGAGTAATACATTTCAACAGTGGAAGTGAGAAGCTTCTTTTATACAAATGCTCGTCTATGATAGTATAACGAGCAGATTGTAATCTGAGGCGAGTAGCTTGGGCCTTGTTCTCAGGGAGAAATCCCTTTTGTAAGTAGCTCAGGATTGGAGTCATCCAAGTTTCTTGTTCGCTTGTCACTTGAGCGATCATAGCTCTGGGAACTGATGGCGAACAAGTTGTGACGACCACAATGTCTATTGTGTTCGTCACTCTTTCTGTTGTTGCCAGGCGTGCCAAAGCATCAGCGAACGAATTACCCAATCATGGTAATTGTTTTATGAAAACTTGTTCGAAATGCTCGAGCAACTCTTTCGCTAATTGCTGGTACTGAGCCATCTGTTCGTCTCGGGCCTCGCCTGTCACTTGATAAACAATTATCTGAGAATCGCTATAAATCATCAGCCTCTGAATTCCCATTGTCATTGCCATCTGTAGTCCAGCGATCAAAGCTTCATATTCGCTTCATTATTTGTAGTGGGGAAATCAAAACGGATGGTCATTGTGAATGTTTGCTGGTTGGGTTTTGATGAGAACTACGCTGCTCCGGCTCTTGAACTTGTTGATGAGCCATCAACATACATATGCCATGGTTGGTCGATAGCTTTTTCGAGCATTTGAGGATATGTCAACTTCGACCATGAAATCGCCATAGCTCGCCCTTCATTCATTGTCTTTTTATGAGCTTAACGTAATGCTTAATTATCCTAACTCCATAGCCCAATTTAGTAATCTGCCCGGCGAAGATCTTGTCGGTGGAGGACTTGGCGCAATGGGAAAGTGGTCAGTACCTCAACTGAGTGATCGAAAAAATATAGTCCTAATTTTCGAACACTCATGACGAGAGCATATGCTAACTTTTCCAATGGTGGGTACCGGAGCTCGGCTTCCTTAAGAACTTGGCTTTACATAGTAAATGGGCAAGTGTATGGTCCCTTCGCGCCAGTATGAGCACAAAGACAACATTGCATGTTCGGATGCGGCAAGATACTGATAGAGTTGTTCGCTTTGGGGCCGAGCTTAGACGATGTCTCGGTATCTGCAAGGTAATCGCTTCAATGATTCAATGCATTTTGGCAATGCTCGTCCATCGAAATTTCCCTTTCTTTAATGTATCAAAGAAAGGTTTGCATTTGTCTCCAGTTCGGTGATATAAACCGGCTTACGGAAGCTAAACGTCCGGTTAATTTTTGGACCTCTTTCACATTTTGGGGGGCTGCATATCGAGCATGGCTTGAATCTTTGTTGGGTTAACCCGATCCTCGTTGGTGACCATATGTCCGAGGAATTTTCCTAAGTGAACTCCAAAGCTGCATTTCTTCGGATTTAGCTTCATATTGTACTTCCTGAGTATATCGAACGTTTGTGCGAGGTGGGTGATGTGGTCTTCCTTATGTTCGCTCTTTACCACAATATCATCAATATATACCTCAATTGTTCGGCCGATGTGTTCGTCGAACATTTTGTTCACCAAACGTTGATATGTTGCTCCGGCATTCTTTAATCCGAACGGCATGCGTTGCCAACAGTACATATTCTTTTCACTGCAGAATGCCGTATTCTTTTGATCGTCCGGGTGCATGGGTATTTGGTGATAACCAGCAAAAGCGTCCATGAAGGTCATAAGCTCATGGCCTGCTGTATTATCGACCAAATAATCAATATGCGGCATTGGGAAGTTATCTTTCGGACATGCCTTGTTCAAATCAGTGAAATCAATACACAGTCTCCAAGATCCATTGGACTTGCGAACGAGCACAGGGTTCGCGAGCCATCTTGGGCATTTCACCTCTCGAATGAGTTTGTTGTCGAGCAACTTTTTGATTTCACTATTCATTGCCGCATACTTTTCCGGACTAAACTTTCTGCGCTTCTGGATAATTGGAGTTTGTATTGGATCAAGGTTGAGGGAGTGGCATGCATGTTTTGGATCAATGCCAACCATGTCCTCGTGCGACCATGCGAACACATCCAAGTTTGCTTGAAGATAAGCAATAATTTCTGTTCGAATTGGTTCAGGTAATTCTGAACCAATGAACACTTCTAACTCGGGTCTGTTCGGGTCAATGTTGATGGACTCTAGTTGTTCGACAGGTGTTGCTCGCTTTCTTTTTTGCTTCCACTGAGGATCTTGAATGGACCCCCGGTGCTCGTCATCAACCTCCATGGGTTCAAAGCCTATGCGAGGTTCTAGGTCCGTTTGCTTGTTCGGCTGATCAATATTCATTTGATCAAGGAGATCTGGGGCATGAGCTGCTACCCTGGATTTTGTGTTCGCGCATTCTGTGTTCGCGCGAGGAGCTGTGCTCGTCAAACTTATGTTCGTCGGAAGATATTGAGGCGAGGCATTTGCTCGCTGGCTTGACTCACCAATCTCCCATGTTTGCTCCATCATGTTGACAATATTTTGTTTTTTTACGGTGCACATGATAGCAAACAATCTCGAGCTTTCTTCGATCTCCTTTACGCTACTGTTCCATCTTGCGTTGGAAATTTAACACAATAATGTCGTAGAACATGCCGCTTTTAAATTCCTCGAATAAACGAAATACCTAGAAACCCGTTATAAGTTGATTTTAGCATCGACGATTACAAAATCTAGCATTCTAGTTCATCGGATGTCCGGATTCAGAGTTGATTCTAACTCGACTCCTAACCTAATCATACCATAGGGTCGGGTTACAGATTCCCCAAAACCCATTATGGTATGATCACATGGTTCAATATAACTGCTCTAGTCCCCAACTTGCTTTTCCATCTGGTGAAGGGTGTTGACGAACAAAATGTTTGCATAAGCTCCGGTGTCAACTAGGAGGCGGTGCACCTTCAACCCGAGGAGTCGAGCACTGATGGTTAAGGAGTCGTTGTGGGGAGTTATTATACCGTCGAGGTCGTCGTCTGAAAACATTATTTGATGTGAGGGTGGCGTGCTAGCTGATGTGCTCGCCACCTTTATCTGATGAATGCTTTGCATGGCACGCATCTCCATCTTCTTACGTCTGTTCGATAATGATGGTGCATGGTAACATCCACCCACTGGTTCCATATTCAGGACGTATCATGTGAATCTTTTGACTTTCTCGACCTCTTCCCACAGTAGGAGGCCCTCTCTTAGGTAACTCAGACCTCTTATGTGATTCTTCGGGATCACTGTCAGATGTATGTTCGGATTTTTGCTTACCTCTTCGATCTTCTGTTTTTTCTGTTCGAGAGTCTCTGCTCGCCGGCTTTTTTAAGAATTGGGTAAGACGATTATCTTCGTATAGCTTCCAAAGTTGGCGGAGTAAATCGCGATAATTTTTTGTATTGTGCCCAATGTACTCATGGTAGTTACAATATTTGGAAGCATTAAGCCGATGTTTATCCATTATGATTCTTCTTGGCCTTTCCAACATGTCCCGATCTCTGATTTGGTTAAAGATTGTTTCCGCTGAAACGCCCAAAAAACTTCGTAGGGCGTTTGCTTCTGATCTTTCTTGAATGGTTTGAATGAGCCTGGGGGTTTGTACCCCCCTTCATTCATCACTTTCTTCCTGAAAACTTTCCTAGTTGTAGGTTCCTGACCCAATCGTGATTGGGCGAGCAAATCTTGCATGGCTATAATTTTGGCCGCTCGCTCTCGGAATTATGAGTATGTGTTCGGCCAATCTTGGTGCATGGCCTTCCACATATCAGTATTCAGGGTCAGGCCCCCGACCACCGCGAGGATCTTGGCATCCTCTTCGACGGGGGCTCCATCATACAAATATTTATCAAATCTTTCTATGTATGCTTTCGTCGGACCAGCCTTTTAGTTGGGAGAAATCGCCAACCTTTGTTTTAGCGCATTTGGGCGAGCACACATGGATGAAAAGTGGGGACGAAATTGTTGTCCCAATTGGGCGAAAAAGATGTGATAGACGAATAACGGCAAAGTAGAAAACCACCTATGTGCCCGATCACCCAAAGTCATGGGGAATGATCGGACTTTGTGTTCGTCTCTGTGTGGCCCCCATCGTGATCATAAAGTCGAGTACTTGCTTTGAGATGGACATGAGGGTCGACCAAAGATCGAATATAGGAATTGGCGGTCGGGACTTCGCCACTTTCTCTTGTATTTCAAATTACCATGATAGTTTGGTGGCAATGGCGGCGGTATTGTGCTTTCGCTTTCGAGGGTGGGCTTTTAATCGCGGCGGTCGGCTGTAAACCCTCGATGGCTTTTTGCATTTCCGCAAGTTTTGTGGAATGGGATGATTTAGATCGGGCTTTGTTTCCCATCATGAGGACCCGATGGGTCATGCTCGTGATGGGGTAGTCCCCTTTCAAGTTCGTGTTGACTACCCACTCGATGGTGGATAGACAATTTTGTTCCCGCCGATTTTTGTTCGGCGTGAGGATGATCATGAAGATCTGAATGTGCGGGCATTTTTATTGGCTATTCCTTTCCTGGATCCTGCCGCCTATTATTGTCGATTCGGTCTTTGGCAGAGAGCCTCAAACTTCCAAATGCTGATGGTCTAGAACCTTGAGGTTGTTCGTCATCAGACGTGTCATCGGCTTTTTTACTGGCCCGCTTCACAATTTTCTTTTTAACTTGCTCGCTATCAGGTGTACGCGAGCGTCGCTCTTCATGTTCTTGAGTTTCTAATTTGGCCAACTCTTTTTTCACCCTCTCTTTTCTGCTGCGGCCCAAGAAAGTGATGGCCCTTGTTGTGGCCGCCGGATCATTTGCAATATCCTCAAGATTGGTAATCTCCATTTCCTGATCTTTATGAGGCTGGCGCTGAGCCTCTTTCCGGTCATGAGGTCTACTTTTCCCTGACCTCTCTGTTTGTGTATTCCTAGATTGAGACATTTTATTTCTTTTTTCTGCCTCGGCTCACTAAGGGTTTGTGTATGGGTTGGTTTCTTGGTGAAGTACCCTCCTTCTAGCGCCAGTTGTAGCGAGTCATTTTTTACGAAGAGTGTTATGTGGCTAATTTGGGAACGACTCACAAACAAAACATGCACGTGTAAAATAAATTGTAAATAAGATGAATTTGTTGACCCAGTTCGTCAGGAAATGACTACTCTGGGGGCATACCAAGCCAGGATGTGGTATTACGAGCTTTACATCGCATAATATTTGATACATCTTATGAAGATGAATCGTTCTGAGATGAAGATAATCTGGAGAGTTAGCATATGAGTGCTAGGGTTTCTGTATGTGTGGATAATCACTCGGATTTTTCTGTTCCTCACCTCTCTGGAGAATTTCTTGTGTGTGTGTCCCTCTTTTTGGGAAATTTTTCTGAACCTCTTCTTCTTTTTTTTTTTTTCCCTTTTTAGCACTCCGACAAGCATGAGCTAGGTTGGAAAGCATGAGCTGGAGACTTCGGATCATGCAAGAATCCAGGTGATATTGCCACGTTCCCAACTTCATCTTCTAGATTGATCTTGGAGCTTACTTGTCTGTAAGACACTCTTTTGGTCGTCCAAATTAATCTTTTGCTCGGTTGGATGCTTTGTTCGCCCCTTTAACCATGTCAGTTTTATGCTGGAATATTGTCCTCCTCGAGCACACTGAGCCCTCAGGATGTTCGAGTCTTCAGGATATCTGAGTGTCGAGCACTCTGACCCTTCAGAATGCCTGAGTCTTCGGAATGTTGTGCTGCGAGCATACTGACCCTCAGGATATCTGAGGGTTTCAGGATCTCTGGGCTGCGAGCATACTGACCCTCAGAATATCTGAGCCTTTCAGGATATCTGAGCTGCGAACATACTGACCCTCAGGATATCTCGAGCCTTCGGGATGTCTGTCATGGAAGCATATCAGCATCTTGACCCTCGGGATATCTCCCGGGTTTCGAGGATATCTCGAGTGCGAACATACTGACCCTCAGGATATCTGAGTCTTTCAGCCGTCTGAGTCTTTTCGACTTGGCTCTTTTAATTCCTCTTTCCTGATCTGAGTAACGAATATTTTTCCATTGGGCATGATTATTTTAATAGATATTACACGTGTCGCTCTTACGTGTTCGATTAATCATGAATTATTATATCGAACACAACAATTCATAATTTTTAAAATTTCCTAATAAATAACCAAGTAGGGAGATTTCTTGAATTTAATGAGATAAACTTGTATTCCAAGAATACTTATCCTCATTCCATAACAAAATTCAAAGAAAATCTTTCTCCCTCTTTTATTTATTATTTTCAAAATTTTAGGAAAAATAGGCAACAATAATTTATTTTCCTTTAAACATCTTTTTCAGTTATTGGACTTTATCTTTGGGCTACTTGTGGGGCCTTTAGGAGAATTAAGATTGAACCTTCCAATGGACCTTGAATTTCCAATATTGAGCCACAACATTATTCAAGCCCATAAATATTAATTAATCCCACTACATAATTAATATTGCACTATCCATCTTAACCCATATTACTGTTAATATGGATCCCGGTTATTATTTCTCGTGTCTAAGATTATCTAGTCCATTAATTAATTTAAGTCACTGAATAGCTTCATATTAATTAATATCTTTTTCCTTGGAGTAAGGACAACTCAACATTATTATCCATACCGAAAACAAATTTCACTTGCAAGATTTGGTATGATAAAACTTCTGAGCCCACCAAGGGGACAAATCAAACAAGACGTACTTGCACACGATTCTCCGTATTAAATCTTAGCAATCGTCATGTAACTAATAATATTGCCCAAAACACAAAGTATTGAATCACATTGATTCTCTACCCAATATGAATCAAAGCAATAATTATTAATTCCACACGATCTTATTTAAGGGACGGGGATTAAGAAATAATGAACCACTGAGGTCTAATTCTTCTATATTCAGTACTGAAGAATTTATCCTCCTGTAGGTCCTATTCAGCGCGTCATAATGCACTAGTGCAATCTCTTGGTCAAGACAAGTCAATCTGTGCCTTACACTTCAACCTTTCACGATGAATTGTTCATTTTCATCTGGGTTGTGAATTCTGTACTTTTTGTTACGAGGAACTATTAATTTGATCTTTTGTGATCTGGTATCACCAAATTAACTACAACGTAACACATACTTATTTATGAACAGATATGCAGTAAATATATGTAACATTCAATCATATTTAAAGCATCAGTGATAAATAATTTATTTCAGCAAATAAGATAGAAATTCAGTTTGGTTATACAAAGTAAAAACATACTTTCCAGTATAACCCCAACATATCTGTGAAAAGCTTCTCAGGACACTTTTTCGACTTTTCGGATCGGTTGAGCTATTAAAAGCTTCGAAAGCCGCTTTCAGAGTGATATCTCGATGAACATTAACTTCGAGCACTTTGTGCTTCTCGTATTTGAAACTCAAGATAACTTGACTCACTGATCAACAAGTTTTAAAAGTTGAAAAATCACTATACACGTGTATTCCTACCCCCCCCATACACGTATAAGACTCGTTTACCCCGGGATCAACAATAAGTCATACCCTTTAGTGTTATGAGTAATACCCTTTATATAGTAAAAAATCACACCCTTCAGTTATCACAATTAATGTGAAACCAGTTTTTTAAAATCGGACTGGACTGACCGGTTCAACTTTTAATCGCTCACAACACCGGTCCAGTTTTTAGTGTATGCCGGGCGGGTCACAAACCTGATCGAACCGGTCAAAAACTGGGTTAACCGGCCAACCCGGTCAACCGGTTAACCTAGTTTGTTTTAATATAATTTTTTGGACACAAAATTTATTATGAAGGATAAAAATACCTTAATAGGATTCGAACCACGTACCAAATACTATATTAGAGAAGTAATTTACCATTAAGCTACAGGTTAGTTTTGATATGTAATGATATAAGATATATTTACGATATCAATATTTGCATATAAATTTTATCCTACCAACCCTTATTACATTACATACTCTAGTATAAAAAGATTGGTTTCAATTTTATTTTAAATTTATAATATCATATACTACATAAAGTTTTAGTTTAATTAAATTTTAGTAAAACTAACGAGTATTATATATTTATTATAAAATAATTAATTTAACGGGACATGCATTTATTTTAAAATATTGTGCAATATTGATTAAGATATTGAATTTTATGATATATATATATATATATATATATATATATATATATATATATATATATATATTCAAGTCATCCGATTTTTACACAACGGTTCAACCTTTCGAACCAATGACCCAGTGACCAAATTAATTATCCGGTTCAATGACCGGTCCGATTTTAAAAATATTGTGTGAAACTTGTTCACTTATCACAACTAATGTGAAACTTGTTCACATATATTTTGCCATATATAATTATGTTATGTGCTTTTAAAACTCCCCCCCAAGATATCATTTTGCAGTCTGTTGAGTCTTCCTTAGTTTCAGTTTCGTCCCATATAGTGTTTGCTAAAATTATTAATTTTTGTCATTTTGTGTCTCTTGGATATTAAAATTTTGCCGCCCCTGAGACGAAATCCTGGATTTGTCTCTGAGCATATATAAGAATTTAATGGATTCCCCAGTTTTCTATTTACACGTTCTAGCAGAATCTTTCATAACTACTAAGCGACCTTAAAATTGGATTTTTAATGACTTTGTTGAAGTAATTTCTGCCAAGTATTTTCATCTTGAGTATATCTCTTGTGAACCTGGTTGCATGTGAACTAGGTTTAACAACACTATTTTCATAATCGGGTTGAACCGACAGGTTGAATTGGAAATCGGCTATGGAATCGGTCTGATTAGCTTAAAAAATTTATTTTTACGGTTGAACCGGAAAAACCGGCCAGAACCGAAAAAATCGGTCAAAATCTAATTAATTTTTTTCTTAATTAATTTAAAACTTAATTCTTATTTTTATCATCCTTATTTTAAATTATATTTTGTTGTTTATGATTCTACTGTGTTTATTTCAAAATGAAACTTATAATATATAATTTTAAATTTTATAAGTGCACATTTATTTTATTTTTAATGTAATATATGAAATATTTTAAAAATATTGATAAAGATCATTTTAACGGTTGGACCGCCGGTCTAACCGGTCCAACTGATTGAACTGCCAACCATACTCTATCCGATTTGATGGCCGATTCGATTATTCAATCTTTTTGAAAAAGTAATAATAATTAATAAGTTTTTTATGATCTTTTTTAAATATTAAAGAATGTTAATAGAGGTTATATTGGAGTCCTTTTAGATTTACTAATACTAGTATTTCACCCGAGCGATGCTCGACAAGTCTCATTTAATATATTACGTAATAATTTATGAATCTATAGAGCTTCAACCTAATTTGTGAAGTATGATTCAAATATCAAGTGAAGGTTTGTCTCACGTATGAGATAGACACAAAATTCTCTTTTAATATTTTAATCCTATACGTAAATTTTTATTTATTTATGTATATTAATATTAGATTGTTAATTCATTATATATAAGATATGGTTTAGTGCGTTGAAATTTTAATTATATATTA
Organism: Stenogyne calaminthoides; assembly: GCA_037126765.1. NCBI lineage: Eukaryota > Viridiplantae > Streptophyta > Magnoliopsida > Lamiales > Lamiaceae > Stenogyne > Stenogyne calaminthoides. The sequence continues at coordinate 6,030,861 of JBBCBC010000012.1, forward strand.
TTTAAAAAAAAATTATATGTGATGTTTATCAACATTAATAGTGTTGTTGGCTTAGCTTGTAGTAAGACATTTTATGATAATATATATATAATTAAGTAAAGTGAATATTTAAAAAAGAAAGAAAAGTGAAGTTTAATTAAAAAAAAAATTTGTCTTAAATCTAATTAAACAAAATTCGTCTAAAAATTAATTATTTAATAAAATAGATATCAAAATACCCATTACATTGGTCAAATAATACTGTATCATGAGAACAATAATTAAAAACGAATGAAATTTTAAAAAAGATGCATTATTGTAAAGTTATTAGGTTGATTACAACATTTTACATTGAGATTTTTCTCTAATTAATAATTTGTCATATTAGTGTTGTAAAATTAGAATTTATTTATTTAATTTTATACAAAACAATTAAATAAGACCACTATAAAAATAATACAAAATACATTTGAATTAAATAGTGATTTAGTTAATTAATAAGAAAATGTGGAGAGAGAGAGAGAGAGAGGAAGTGGTTTTAAGAATGGGGGTGAATCGTTATTGAAAATTGAGAAAGAGAAAGAGAGTATTAGAGAAATAGAGTGATTATCATATTTTTATAGATGTATAGATAAAATTATTAGAAAAACAGAAAACTAAAAAATTTGAAAATGTAGAAATGATCCAATACATCCAAAATAGGCCCAAAGTTATACATCATATAATATTCAGATCCACAATGAGGCCCAAAATCCAAGGATAGTGTAGCGAAATTAGGCTGAACAATTTTTGGAGTTATTATCCTGTTTTTATATATGTATATATTATTTAATAATATTCCTTTCATGTGTACCGAAGATGGTATAAGTTGTTTCTCCTACTCTACTAAACAGGTGGTTTGAAATGATATAGTTTAAAACATTTATTTTTAAGTTAGTGTGACTCAGCTTAGAAAAAAAAAAAAAAAATTCTTAGAAACAAAATGGATTTCAAAACATCCCCTAATTCAACCATAATGGTTTAAGCTACTTTTTGGGGGCAAAAGGAGAACCTTTTTATTTGAAATCACAACTCAGAAAGAAATTGTGTATTTCATATGCATATACATCCATCATATTTTCGTAGTATTTACTTGTTGTAAAGCAAGTGGAAATGCCAGTAAACTTGAAGTGAACAAGCAGTTTTTAATTAACGTCATCATTCTGATCCATTTTAGTATTAGGGAACTGTAGAAATAAATTAATTTCACTTCTCACCCTTTTTCAGTTTTATTCGAGAAATCTAAAATCCAATGATGTGTAACTACAATTGGGGGATTGAGATCTGCTGTGTGCGTGATTAGGATTGTAAACAAATCAAATATTTATGCTTCAATTTGGTATTCATATTCGTCATTCGTATTCGAAATATTAGAATTCGAATTTGAATACAAATAACTTTTTTGATTCGATAAATGATCAAATATAAATGACAGTCTAGTATGAAAATTTTTCAAATACGAAATTTTTTAATTCTGATCAAATTACGTAATTGGCGAAAGGTAAAGGCAAAATTGAGTGGTTAAGTGATTCAATCATTAAAGTGGTTTATGGTTCAATTTTACCAAATAGATCATACTTTAGGGTTCATTATTTAGTGTTTAAGGTGTAGATGATTGATTTAAGACAATTTTATAGATTTTCATACATGAAATTTTTTACACTATACCTACTCAATATATATACAAAATTATGACATTCGATATAATAATAATAATAATAATAATAATAATAATAATAATAATAATAATAAAAAATAAAATTATCCTTATCCAACTACAAAATGAAGCCCATAGTTTAATTACAAAATAAATATAAAAAAGAAAAAAAAAAGTAAAGCCCTAAATCCTAATACTCCATTCGTCCATCAAAATTGTGCTCATTTCGTTTTGACATATTGTACGGAAAGGTAAATTAAGTACGTTTATGAATAACATAATTGATTGTGAAGAAAAGATAATGATAAATCCATCAAAGCCCCGCTTTGCCCGCCTAACCGCCACATGACCCGCAAATTTTAACCTATTTTTTTGCCTTAATTGTAATGTATTCACATAACACTTATTTAGTGTCTGAATATCTCACATGAGACCTTCTCCTAATTTTATATCAATTACTTTTTATTAATAATAATTATCTACATATAAAGTGGATAAACTTGAGAGGGAGGTTACAGATATATAAAAACTATCCTAGGGGATGTTTTTTTAAGAAGAACTAGCAAGTAACCCCGAGTACTATGCAGGATTCAAAATATTTTTTATTATTATTAATTTTAGATTAAATATTTCAAATATTTAATTAGTTTTATTAATTTATTTACATACATAATTTTTATATTCTAATATTATATGTGCATATTTTTATTTATTTCTTATTTTAATTTACTTCCTCTCATTAAAATTAGATATCATACTCATTCCAGTCTTATATATTATTTTGAGTGGTCTCATGTGCACCCGGGTGCACTGTACACTCATAGTGCATTTTAGAAGCGTGCAACTATCCAAAACAGAAACATGTTACTATCCAAACAGAAGCATGCAACTATGTTTCCATATTATCAGTTGCACTTTTCTATGTAAATAAGTCACACTTTTCAGCATAACAAGTTGCACGCTTCTAAAATGTACTATGAGTGCACGGTGCACCCGGGTGCATACAAGACCTAGCCATATTATTTACATAATATATGTCGTTTTGACATTTTCACCCCTCATTATATCATATATGCCTCTAATGATTACTTTTCATGGTCATAAATTTTTTAATTTTTTTACAAATATGTAATTTGAATAATTTTTCCAACCAATAATAATTATTGTTAAACATATTTAATTATCATAAATTAAGGTTAATGTTGGCATTAGAAAATTTAAATGAATGAAAATATGCACACAATATTAGAAATAAAAATTATGTTTATAATTGAATTAATCAAACTAATTAAATATATGAATTATTTAATTTAAAATAAAAAATATAAAAAAATCACATGAATAGGGAGTGATTCACAATTAATAGTTAGGGATAAATGGAAAGTAAAGATTAAAATTAAATAATGAATGTTTGAAATTATAAAATAAAAAACTAATAATAATTCCATAAATAACTTCTCACAAAAATTCAAAAATTTGAAATAAAGGCACCACATGAATTGGAAGGTGATTCACTTTTAGTATGTAAGAGATTCTGAGATGCGAGATTTGGGATACACTTTTCTTTTCTCTCTGCTCCAAAAAGTCACAAGAAAATATACGTAGGATATAGAGAAGTCATAAGGTGATTTCTTCACCAATTTCACATTACAAAATCTTATATTATAAAAGTAGAATGCATCCCACCAAATACTGACATGTGTCATCCTTAATATGTTGACATGTGTCACCTCTGCAACTTCTAATATGCTGCAATGTAGATGTAGTCGATGCGTCGCTGTGTTATTTAAAATTTAAAATTATTAATTGTATAATTAATTGAAGGAAGGAAATGAACAAGGCTTGCAGAAGAGGCGGTGGATATACTGAATTAGAAAAGACTAGGGCCGCCTATTTTCATAGTCTCAAATTTCTGAAAGCCTATTATCATCTCTCGCCATCTCAGATCTTCAGTGCCGCCAACGTCGCCTCTGTGGTGCCCTGTTTCCGGATTTTCCATAGCCCCGCGCCGTCGGCTACAGTGCGTCGCCGCCTCTATATACGCAGGTACGCTAGCTCCGTCATCACCATCCACTACTACGGTTTCAGATAGACATAGACTCCTTTTTTATTTGTTTCTTATTTCATTTTGCAAGAGGATACATTATTTTTATTAATTCATTTCTTGATTTTCTCTCTTAAATTCTTAATTTTTCTAATTTCTTATGTTCTGGTGTCGTCAATTCACTATCTCTCAAGTTTTTATCAAGCTAAAAGAATACTTGCCGCTAGAAGTGGTAGTTTTTCTGATCATTCTTCTAGCTATTTCAAAATTGAGGGCGATTGTTCCAGCGAAACCGAAGATGAAAATGTTATTCTGATGGTTGAGATTTCTACCTTCTTAATTTCATTTAATATATTTTTTTATGCTCTTTTTTTTTTTATCTTGGACAACGTTTATTTTATCTATTTCTTCCTGCTAATTGGTTTCCAGTTCTGGATAATCTGCTTATTGATTTTTGCAAAATGGACGATTTATATTCTTGAAATTATATCAACATGATGAAGTTGCGAATGTAGACTGAACAATGATTTATGTTTCATTTGTTTATTATGCCTTTTTGATTGAATTAAGTTTTTGATTTCACATTCACCCCTATTACATTCAGCATATATACAGTATTTTACACTTGAATACAGAGAAAGGGGCTGCAGTTAAAAGTAATGGAAAATGTCTCTCCTTTAAGATCTCATGAATCTCATCCTCACGGGTAGATTGATTAGATCATTGCTGAACTTTTTTGGTGAGTTTTTCTCCACGCTTCCATTTTTAAGCACACTCTTATGTTTTTCAGTAGTTTCTAATTTTTTTTCTATAATTCAAGAGGGTTAGTGGAATTGAATTAGGTAGAATACAAGTGTGTAAGTTGAAGGGTATGAAATTTATTGATTGTTAGAGAACATTCCAAGATGGTTGCAAAAAAGGAAAATTTATAGTAAGCATTGCAATTACACAGAACTGTAGAAGGGCCGTCATTCATTACACTGTATTTTATAGATATATTACTAAATGTAGCATTTACCATGATTCATATAGACAAATAATATATGTATAGATTAGAGCACAAAGTTAATATTATATTGAAATCCAACAATTTATTTATTTTTACGCTCTTTTAACCATTGCTGCTGAAATACATGGTTTGTTGATCTTAGTTAATATGCAATCCATATATTGCAGGTTCAAAGAGAATGGGCTTTGCATGACCATTTTCTCTTCAGAAGGCTTACCGATTCTCACATATCAAGGTCCTATTGGCTGTGTGGAAAGAATTGAGGTCCAACTACATAGTTGTAAATAAGGTATCTTTTGTAAGCCCTTATCAATTTTTAGACAAACTATCGATCTTTTCTAATTTCTCTTTGAATACTTAAGGAATTGATTAGATGATTGCTGCTTACAACGAGTTTCTGAATATACCCTACTTGGAATTTAAGAAAGATGATAATTTTTCAAATGGTTCCCCGTGTACTACTTAAAGATAATAATTACTATTTCAATTATTATTTTTAGAGTTGTTTTTATTATGATGACCAGCTGTGAATCTCAAAAATGATATAATGAACACAGTGGCACAAGTAAATAAGTTGTCTACAATGTCATGGTCCTATCCTTTAGTGAAACTGGGAACCAGTCAAAGAACGCATATGAAGGACAAAGCACAATCATGAATTTAATTCAATTATCTGATTAAAACATTGTATTTTCTTAATTGTTTAAATTGGATCGGGTGAATTTGAAATACAACTGTAGGAGATTTCAGATTAATAGAAATAATTTTCATTTTATAGCGTACTTTTAATGTTTCTGGAAATCTATTGGTTTACTTCCCCTAATCATTTGTGATGATAGTTGTTAAGATGTTGTTACCTAACTAAATCATATTTGTTTTTCGAAAGCATGTAATCATGAGCGAGTGTAATCCCAATGATGTTAAATTTCATTATTTTGTTAATGGGTTATCAATCAACCATTTTTCAAGAACACAGAGTGAATTTAAGAGAGATTCTTGATATCTTTGGGAGATGATATCTGATGGGTGGCATCCCATATCTGCTTCATACAGTTCGATAATAGCGTTGGATCTAACTAATAAAATGTTGAAGCAAGGCAAGATCCATGTAGATGTGTGACTTTTACTACCCTATATATTACATATTATATGGGGTTTGTTTAGTTGGGAAACGTAAAGAATGATGGAACATACTTTCACCCAAGTTTATTGATTCAAAGCTTGATGATGCTCTAGAATATGTATCCATATTAGGGAATCACTCTACAAGTGAAGCAACCAAGGAGGCTTCTGCATTCGTGCATAGCTTGCTAAAATAAGGCAAAACTGATGACTGAAAAGACATTTGATTTAAGAAACACGTATAACTCCATTTTTTAATTGCATTATCTGATGTTAATTCCTCATGTTTTGACAGATTCAGGACTGTTTTTTCCGAAATATTATGTATTCAGTTCAGATGTCCAAATACTCCATGCATTCGTCTCAGTAAGTTCATTTAATGATCATTGATAGAAAAATAGAAAATCTAGGATTATTATTTAATGAACCATCTGTATAGTTGCCTGGAACTAAGTTTGACTTCCAGAGGCATAGATGGCTAATGTTGCATTTTTTTTAATTAACTGCAACCAACTAAGACGTTAAACAGAGAGATATATGAATTTGTTATGATGGCAGGTGATACAAAACTATTTGAAAAACTTCGTCACCTTCTACCTCTTGACAGGTAATTGTCTGACTATTTCTTAAGAAATTCTAAAGAAAACATATCATATGAATGTGCAACTAATAGTTATTTACTTAATTTCAGGTTGAAGATTTGGTAACCTATTTGATCTAAACAGTGAGACTTACTCAAAGAAAAGCTATTATAATATAATATCCTTCATCTATTATTTTAAAATAAAATATTACAATGTCTAAATGTCTTTATATTTTGAGATTAGTCCATCGAACACAGATTATTTCATTGTATTGATCTGATATTTAAGTCAATTAAAATCAAATAATATTTTATTAACTCTAAAAATGAAATATTGATATGGAACTGCAGTTGACTAGAGACCTATATTCAATAAATTTATATGCACTAATTTTTTTCGGTGCTCTGGGATTTGACTTATGATATATGCCATTGGACAATTATAAGCAATTGATTTAGATACTTAGATCCAAAGATGCAATACTATATTGTACCTACTTATAAGATTATTCTGGTTCAGCCCATTATTTGGAGTTTGTTTTGTTAAACGGTTTAGAGACACTTAGTGGATATTTTGAGCTTGAGTAACCTTTTTTTTTTTTAACATCGGCTCTTATTCCATTGATAAATCTTTTAAGTCATTAATAAGCTGTTAAATAACAAAAGGCCTATTTGCTTAGCTTATTAGTTTTTGTGGACATATATCTTAACTTGGTTGTATTTTCTGATGCCACGAGTACACTGAATGTTGAATGGGTGACTGTTTTTTGAGGATACTAGATTGTGATGGAAGACAAATCTAACAATGATAATCATATAAAAGTTGAGAAGGGTAGGGAGCAATCCCAAAGTTGAGAGCGAAATTGAGAAGGTTGTAAAACATAACATTAGATGTCTAAAAAAAATAACAAATGACAATTAAAAATAAAAAAATATATCTTCATTCTTATTGGGCGATCTGCAGAGAGAGTATCGAGGTCTTTTTCAATTTAGTGATACATCCATGATTAATTTAATATTTTTTTACGATTCATGATTATTTTTTTTAAAAAAGAGTCATAAAGTACAAGACCGTGTAAGGGAAATATTTACAACATGCCCGTGCATCGCACTGGTAAAATCTAGTATAATCAAGGATATTTAATATTGTGAAAAGTAAATCAATTTGTGAATCATTTCATGTGATTGAATTCTGACAACGAGGATCACAATCATACGAAGGATTCAATCAATTTCGATTTCTTCCGCTGCAATTCTGGATATAGAGGTCAGTGAATTCTAACCCTCATGCTCCAACAGAGGGAATTAGGAATAGGCCGAATAGCTACCGACTTCCCCTGAATATTGTTGGCTTGATTTTTAAGAGTAGTTTTGCAATTTTAAAAAAGATGTCCACTTGCTTGAGACCGTCTAAGTGTGAGATGAAATATAATTTGAACATGATGTTTTAACATTTTAGAAGGGGTGAATGTTGATTGGGCTAATTTGTACCCCTCTTATATATGAGACCGTCTCATACAATTTTTTGTCTTTAATTTTTTTAAGGATATATATGGTATTTCTCACTTAAAAATGAGATGGGGCACTTGCCCATTCTTGGCTTGGTGTATGTCCGCTCCAACACACCTCTCGACAAGTTTGAACTTTTAGATGAAATGAAATTATTTCATTCTCTCACTTGTCATCCACCCAGTTTTTTGCTAAAATTACCTTATCTCTCATATTTATATGTTTGGATGAATGAGACTCTCTTCAATTTAAAAATATCTCACAATAATTTTAAACATCAAATTTCATATATCCAATCTTTAAGCACTTCATTGAATGACAGTTATGGGTGCTCTAAAGCAAGTGGAAATACAAGTAAATTACTTGAAGTGAATCAACAACTTTTAACGTCATCATTATGACCCATCTCAACTGATAATATTATTTTTGAGTCCATTCAACACTACTATATTATAATGTTAGTACCACATATCCAGTAGTTTGCACAAAAAATATAGTATTCCATGAGATTCTTTATTAATAATTTTTTTTTTGATTTTAGTGCTATAATTATCTATAACTAGTATGAAACCTGCATATTATGCGAAATTTTAAATATGTTATATAAATATTAAAATACTGATAATAAACTTATTGTATTTAATGGTAAATTTTATTTCATAAAATTTACTTCATTTCTCATATGAAATTTGATGTTCATTTCTCACATGAAAATTGATACTTCATTTCATTTCTCATTTCTCACATGGGTCACAAGGTAACACATTATTGTTTATATGGTAACACATGAATATACACATAATATTACGACGATATATGAACATTGTTACATATTACTAAAAAAACATGTGTTACTACATGAAAAAAAAAGTGTTACCATATGAAGAAAAACGTGTTACCACATAAACAAAACCAGAACAAACACGAAAAGAAATCTCCAGTCCAAAATTACAGATTTACATAACAACTTGAACAAAAGAGTGTTGCCCCATGAGCAAAAGAGTGTTACTACATGAACAAAAATCAGTACAAGCACAAAAAAAAATCCTCAGTCCAAAATAGAAGACCTTGCTGCAGAATTTACATTTAAATATCCGATTATCCGTACACAATTTCCAGCAGCTAAAAACTATAGCAGCATCAGAAGCCCTTAACACGCTGCAATTTCTTTTCTTTGCCGGCCTTATTTCAAAGTACACGATTTATGCCACAAGAAATTACTCACCTTCGTTTATACTTTGATCTTAATTTGGTCTTCTTATCTATCATATTCTGGAGATGGAAAGTAGCAGGTCGATGTCAAGACGTAATAGCAGAGACACTATCGTTGGAATTGAAGATTTGATGGCAATAAAGGAGCGGCTGTTGAACGCGAGGAAGAAGAAAGCCCTACCCAACCCTCGCGTTGCAGACTCGCGAAAAAATAGAAAAAGTCCAATTAAATTGTAATTGCACATATGACTTGTATGCAATATTGCATACAAGTTTGTTGGTCCCTGTGCAAACGAGTCTTACACGTGTATGGGGGGGAATACACGTGTTCAGTGTTTTTAAAACTTTTCTTACTGAGGTCAGCTTGGGTCAGGTTGTCCTGATGATTTGGTCCTGAGAAGCACAAATCGCTCTGAGTCAAAGTCTATCTGAGACAAAGGATCCTCGAAGCCTCGGATACCTCGAGATAATCCCAACCGAAATCCGAGTTTTGAGAGATCCCGAGTTGCTTGGATCAAATAACTAACTTCTTGAACCTCGAAAGAGTAAGTTTCGGTTTGGTAACTATCTTACGTTCTAGCTTTCGGATGTGGAATGGTTGGCCCTTAGTTTATACTTTCGTTTTAAGCTTTTCTTTGAAAACCTTCCTTTAATGGAATAGTGATTAAAGCAGTGATTCAATTTATATGCAACTTTCGATGGATTGATTCCAACCTGAAATATCGAAAAAAATATGCTTTCAAGACAAAGTAATGCAACAGATAAATCAAGCAAAAGAAAAGCAAAAGAACACGGCCATTATAGTGGTTGAGAGACTCAAATACTCTCCCGATCTCTTGGAGAAATTCACTAATCACTTCCTTGAGCTTTTCGACTACCTCGTAGTTTACTTACTCAACTTCGCCCAGTTTTTTACCTCAGTAGTTTACTTACTCAACCCGACCTTGAGCTTTTCACTACCTCGCGTAGTTTACTTACTCAACTCACACAAGCTTTGGACTACCACAAGTAGCTTACTAACTTCTCCTCTAGAACTTTACGACTACCTCAATGTAGTTTACTCACTCTTTACAACTCCAATCTCACCAACAATCACACTCAAACTACCTTCTGAGGGTTTGGGGTTTCTTAGTTGGTTTCAACTAGGATGAGATATCCTTTACAATAAAGAACAATGCAAAGGCTAGGATATCTCGACTAAGCTTTGGATATATCTTATCAAGCTAGGTTTAGTGGAATGAGCTCTCTTCGATTTAAGCACTTGGGAAATTCTTGGGTTTTCGAGTGCTTCAACTTGCAATAATAAGTTTGAGCTCTTGAGTTGCTTTACAAATTTCCCGTAACCTTTCAATGTAGAAGGTCACAAGTATTTATAGGCATACACCAATGTCACTCTTTTGAAAACTATCCGTTGGAGAGATAGCTCTTTTCCTCTTATGGTGTGTGAGAAAGCGACTATATTTAGGGTTTGACACTCCTAACTACGTTTTTAGGCAATAACCTTTCATGTAGCAGTCTTCACTTTTGCGATGGAACTTAGTATTTCGACATATTTTTGGACACATGTCCTTTGTCGATTATCGGTATAGTGCATCTTGTCTTCTCTTTTTGACTTTTGTCTCCAGTTAAAGGTAGACAACTTAACGGCTCTTTTGGTTATAATCTCTGAGTGATATAACCTTAACAACACTGTCTTAGTTCCTTTTTATGCGCATTTTGAATGTCTTGGCAAATATCTATTTTTCTAAGGAATCGCGATCTTCTCGATGTGCATCCTTGGATAGATATGTTGATTGCCTCGGAACATTCCGGGTTTATCTTGAGCATTGATGCATTCTTGACTCTTGATGAATTCTTGTGCCTTGATATTCTTGATCTTGATTCTTGATCTTACATGTACGTGTCTTGAGTCTTGAGTCTTGAGTCTTGAGGGTCTTCACGAGTCTTGGCGTCTTACGAGTCTTCTGGATGTCTTGGCCCGATCATCTTCAATCTTCATCTTTGAGTCTTCAGTTCCTCGATTTCATACGAGTCTTGATGTTCAAGATCTCGGTTTCATCTTTGAGTCTTGATATCTCGATTTCATACGAAAAAAAAACTTCATTTCATCTTGAAACCGGTTTCTTGAAGAACTTACTTGAGTTCTTCGGAATCTTGAGATCCTAACTTTGATCTATATCTGGCGACTATACATTTTGCGATAAACATCACGAATACTCTAAAACGAATCGACTCAACTATCAAGATTATTCTGAACATGTCATACTCATGGGTTTTGGGATCTAATCAAAATCATATCTTTATTAAATTCATCTCCCAACAAAGTTTTTGCCTTAAAGTTATTCATAATTCTTACGAAATCTCGGTTCAATGATTCAAAAAATTTATTGATTTAACATAAAATTTTGAAAATAAATATTGAATTTTATGTCTTATTTAAAAATCTCATAATTGTCTTTTTTTTTGAAAAAGTTGAATCAACAACAATAATGTCATTGCGATTACAAAATTATATAGAAAAAAAATATTTAAAAAATTTGTTCTTTTATATTGTGTACGTAAATTTTGTATTGACAGTATAAATATTAAAATAATGTCTAGTGAACATATATATTCGTGACATTATAAATTTTGTTCTTTTATATATACATGAACATAAAAAGTAATCGTGTTTCATTTTATTATTTCTTAATTCATAATTAAGTTAAGACAATTAAATTATTAGTGAACTTTTCATTTTATTTTGTTTTGCTCAACCTCCTTAATATAAATGAACACATGTATCATAATCTTATCATTTTATGACACACCATACACATAATAGATATGAATTCAATCAATAAACGACACATATAACAAAATTAATGAGAGATAGATAATTAAGCAAAATTTATGAGAGAGTAACATATAAACAAAACAACTCCCTACGTTAGTAACTAGCTTTATGAGAGAGTAACATATAAACAAAACAACTCCCTATGTTAGTAACTAGCACTAACCACGTTGTTGCGATTTGTTGGTGAAAATTGGGACTAAAATTGAACAATCAATTTAGTTAAAAGATTAAAATTTGAAAGTTAAATTTTTTGGGACGAAAAATGGACAATAGATAAGTTATTATGGGACCAAAAAATCTTTTTTTTCCATTATAATACATTTGTAAACTTATTTTAATATATATTATAACAATTTTCATCTTTGTGGCATCGATGTGTTTACTGGGTTCTTTACTAAGTCAGATTTGATTCTTGATTCATTAAATGCCTCAAAATAAAAAAGAAAATTAGAGAAAAGGAGAGGAGAAATTTGCTCCAATTTTGAGCAATGTAATTTGCTTTGTTTCATTCGTGAGCAGACTTTATGGCTTTTATGAGCAATAAAGAAATGAGGCAACAAAAGCAACAATCTTCTTGATGAAGTAAAGCACATATGCAATACCATTTCAAGTCAATCGGCCTTTCCCTTCTTCAACTCTTTCATCTTTAGGGTTTTACTTTTTCATAAAAAGTAGAATGCTTTTCTCTTCTTTTTCTTCTTCAACTCCTAATAATTTTTCAAATTTAAACCATGAATACAAGACATTAAATTAATGCCCCTCTTTTTGTGGATATCACCTAATTAAGGAGGTGGATCTCGCAACTTTAGATGTCACACATCCATAATTCATTGTCATATATAATAAAGTTATATATATATATATATATATATATATATATATATATATATATATATATATATATATATATATATATTTAGTAGTAGTTTAAAATAAATCAAAGTATACATTTTGTAATTGATTATTAAAGAAGTACGGCCTCCGTCCCGGGATAACGTGCACATTTTCCCGGGTACGAAAACTAAGAAAACTTGCTCTATTGATATTATTTAAATAAATTATAATGGTATTGTGAATGTGTAAGTTTTGAGTGTTTTGACATTTTAAGAAATATGCACGTTATTGCGGATAAACTGAAAAGGAAATTGTGCACATTATTACGGGACAGCACCTCCAAGAAGCAATTGAGATGTTGCCGTCTTTCCTTATAATTATATATATGCTTAATCTTATAATGACCAATTCTAAAATAAAAACAACAATAATAATAATAATAAGAGTGGGTCTCATGTACGTACACCCAATGCATCGTGTACTCATAGTGCATTTTAGAAACGAGAAACTTATTTACACTGAAGCGTGTAACTATTTTTTCATATTAATAGTTGCACGTTTCAGTGTAAATAAATTGTACTTTTCAGTATAACAAGTCGCACGTTTTTAAAATGAACTATGAGTGCACGGTATACCTGGGTCCATACAAGACCTAGCCTAATAATAATAATAATAATAATAATAATAATAATAATAATAATAATAATAATAATAATAATAATAACAATAATAATCTATATATATAAAAGCAGAAACCGTCCCAAATTTGGAAACCATTAGATTTTCCCGCAAAAAATTATTACTAAATCGAGAGATATTAACAAATAATTATATAATAATTGATTGCGAAAAAATCTTTGTAATAATTTCAAATATTGAATATATAATCTTATCAGAAATATTTGTGTAAAAAAAAGTGAAATAAAATATTTTAGTATATTGAAAAAAAATGTTCCAATCATATTAAAGCATAATTTGATCAATTAATATATTGAAAATAGTAGTAATTCTTATCGAAAATATTTGTGTAAAAAATTTTGAAATAAAATATTTTATTATATTGAAAAAAAAGTTCCAATCATATTAAATCATAATTTCAATTAATATATTGAAAAAAGTAGTGGAGTATATTGAAAAAAAATGTTTTCCAAGTATATATTTCCTTCTTTACAAGATTTAGTAGATATGATATAGTCAGCAGAATACATATGTATATATTTCCTTCTTTACAAGATTAATTACTAAGAGACGATATATTTGAGGGATATGAATTTATCTACAAAATCTTTCTAGCAACGTATATATCTTTGCATGGTCTCAATTCCTTTTAACCGTTGGATTTCAACCTCCATATAATTAAACCTAAAGCCTTTTTTTTTTCAACGAAAGTCTCTCAGTCTCTCTCCCGCCCCAAATTTGGAAACCATTTAATTTTTCCGCAAAAAGATATTGCTAAATCGGGAGATATTAATAAATAATTATATAATAATTGATTGTGAAAAAATATTTGTAATAATTTCAAATATTGAATAGATAATCTTATCGGAAATATTTGTGTAAATAAAATTGAAATAAAATATTTTAGTATATTGAAAAAAACGTTCCAATCATATTAAAGCATAATTTCAATTAATATATTGAAAATAGTAGTAATTTTTATCGAAAATATTTGTGTAATTTTTTTTGAAATAAAGTAGTTTATTATATTGAAGAAAAAATGTTCCAATCATATTAAAGCATAATTTCAATTAATATATTGAAAATAGTAGTAGATAATCTTATGGGGAATATTTGTGTAAAAAATTGAAATAAAACATTTTAGTATGTTGAAAAAAACGTTCTCCATGTATATATTTCGTTCTTTACAAGATTTAGTAGATATGATATATCCAACAGAATACATATGTATACATTTTCATATATATATATTTCCTTCTTTACAAGATTAATTACTAAGAGACGATATATTTGAGGGATATGAATTTATCTGCAAAATCTTTATAACAACGTATCTTTGCATGGTCTCAATTCCTTTCAACCTTTAAATTTCAACCTCTATATAATTAAACCGAAAGCCTTTCTTTTTTTTTTTCAATGAAAGGCTCTCAGTCTCTCTCCCTTTCACATGTATTATTATAGGAGTAGGACTCTTGTGAAATATTGCACAATAGTGGTATGTGCAATACACCACAATTAAGGTAAATTAAATAAAAAATTCATGGTCATGTGGCGGGGCGAAAGGGCGTCGGCATGCTCAAATTTTGAGCGGAGTTAAGCGAGTCTTGGCTATTTACCTATTACATTTTATGCAAGAATATTTTTATCAAATTGTGTTGTAGCCTAATGATTTTGGTCTATTTTTAATGTATTTGGTCGCAGGTTCAATTCTTACTGAGAACATAATTTAAAAAAAAAATCAAGTTATTTTTATGTGTTACTACATGAACAAAAAGTGTTACGCAATGAAGAAAAAACACGTTACCACATGAACAAAACCAATACAAGCGCGAAAAGAAATCCCCAGTAAAAAAATGCGAAAAGAAATCCCCAGTCAAAAATTGCAGATGTAAAGAACAATTTGATGTATTACTACATGAACAAAAAAGTGTTACCCTATGAGCAAAAGAATGTTACTACATGAATAAAAATCAGTACAAGTGCGAAAAAAAATCCTCAGTCCAATTTTTTTTTTCAAGTTTGTTTTTGTGTGTTACTATATGAACAAAAAGTGTTACCCTATGAAGAAAAACATGTTACCCTAAAGACTCATTCAATTCGAATACTGCTTTAGAGTTGAGTCACCAAAAAGTTGAAACGTGAAGTAATCGATCAGTTCCATAACCTATGTTAGGTTTCGTGTAGAATCTGCAGGTTGATGAAGGTGAAGTGTTGGGTTTGCATGAGGCTTTGTTCGTAGGTTAAGGAGTTGGCTGTGGAATGCATTATTGTAAAGTTGATGCGAAAATTGTTTTTGATGTGGTACAAGCTTCTTCTGCGGATGCTCTTGAGAAAAAAAAAAAAGTTCTTCTAGGCTCGTAATTTAAGAAAAAATGTGTTTTAAGAACAATCATTTTTAATTTGACAAAATTAAAATTTAAACTTTTTTTTGGCATATGAATGCTGATATTTTTTTTTTTGACAATTGTAGGCCATTTTCTCAATGCTAACGGGCCTAAATGTGCCAAAAATAAAAAAGGGCCTAAATTTGCAAAAAATTAAAATTTATGGATCTATATTTAATTTTCGTCAAACTGAAAACTATTGTCTTTAACGCACAATCTCCATTAATTTTGTGTCATCTTGCAAGTGTTTGTTTGCCCTTGAGTTCTTCAATCTAAGTTTGTCTAATGTAATTTTTTACTAAATTATCGTGCTAGAAATGCTCCGTGCTCGGTCTTTTACTTGCTCTCATTATTAAGTTGAATTTCCATCTGTTGTGGTCTTGTGGGTGACCTTTTTTGACATTTATTGTTCTTATTCATTTTGAGTAATGTTATCTTTTGCGTTTAAGAAAATGCGTAATTCACAAGGGTAAGACAAATTATACCCCCAAAGTTTACAAAATACACCCGATCTTGGCGAAATCTATTCAAATTTACTTTAAAAAAAAGTCGAGAAATACCTTTGAAATGATTTTACGTTCTCAAAATGTTATTATGTTTCCTACATTTTATATTTTTCATTTTTTACGATTTTTTCTTGTATTTTTTTTGAGTTTTATCAATTCAGGGCTTGAAAGATGGTAAATCTATCAATTTAAGGTCTGAAAGATTTTTCCTATCGATTCAAGGCTTGGAAAATAGAAAACTATCAATTCAGGGCTTGAAAGATAGAAACTATCAATTCGAGGCTTACACATTTTAAAGCCATGTTTGTCACTAAACACTAAACCCTAAGCCCTAAACCTTGAACCCTAAACCCTAAACCATGAACCCTAAACCCTGAACCATGAACCCTAAACCCTAAACCCTAAAAATAAAAAAAATAATTACATAAAATATAAGTGTCAAACATGACCTTAAAATGTGTGAACATCAAATTGATAGTTTCGTTCTTTATGGCCCTGGATTGATAGTTTTCTATCTTCCAGGCCTTGTATCGATAGGAAAAATCTTTCAAACTTTAAATTGATAGATTTACCATCTTTCAGGTCCTGAATTGACATTTTTTCAGTTGTTTATTATGAAAATGGAATTAGACTTTGATACCCTATTCAACATCGGAAATTAGGGGGAAAAAAGGCCTAATGAAATATTTTATCTTTAGAAAGCTTAAGCTATTATTTTTTTTAAATATAAAATCATACTAATAATATATGAGGTACACTCCTGAGAAATATTTCACATAAAATATGAGCACGTTTAAGGAAGGGGTTGAAAATTTATAGATCCTTCACAGATCGAATCGTGTTAACTGAATTTTCCTATAAAATTCATACGCAAAGACAAAATAGAAGAACCCGCTCCTAGATTTGTATTACTATATATACAAACATGTGTTATCATAAGGACAAGTGTGTGTTATTATAATAACAAATAACACACACTTGTCATATTTCAGCATCAACATAGAGTTGTCCTTATCATAACACGTGTAGTGTATTAAAAAATGTGTTACCATATGAACACAATTGTGTTATTATAATGTAAAAAATGTATTACTGTATGAACAAAATGTCAGTCCCTCTGTTTCATCCGCTTCCCCCTCTATTTTTGTACCTTCCTCCTCTGACCCGCCCATATTTAAGAGGTCATTGATTCATGAAATATTTTATATATGTGTTGGTGTTAATATATCTATATAAACACACCATGTATAGCTCCGTGGAAGGTCTCATGCGTCATGTATCCGGATGCACTATGCATTTATAGTGCATTTTAGAACTACTCAACTTATTACACTTAAAAATGCAATTTGTTTACACTGAATCGTGTAACTATTTTTTCACATTAATAGTTGTACGGTTCAATATAAACAAGTTGCATTTTTCAGTATAACAAGTTGCATGATTCTAAAATGCACTATGAGTTCACGGTGCATGGTGGAATAAAAATCTTAATTACCTTTGCATGACATTTATCTAATTACGAGAAATACGCTTTAATGAGAAGAGAAAGAAAAAGAGGGAACCGCATAATCTTTTTTTTTTTTTTTTTTTTTTTTTTTTAAGCACACTGCCTAAAAAGAAAAAAGATAAGAGCAAAAGTTAGCAGCAATTCCATCTCTACCAAAAAAAAAAAAAAAGCAGCAACTATAAAATCCTCCATGCAAGTCAACATGCTATAACTCGCTCTCTCTCTCTATACAAGTGTACTAATTTGTTGGAAACATGAACAAGTTCAATTTCGTTAGAGACGGAGAGAGCAAGTTGCCACCCGGGTTTCGATTCCAACCGACCGATGAAGAAATCGTGTTTCAGTATTTAGCGCCTAAAATATTTTCCTATCCTTTACCCGCTTATGTTATCCCTGAAATCAACGTGCAGGTTTCCAGTCTTGATCCACGGGAATTACCAGGTTTGCCCTTATTTATTTCTCGGTATATATTTATGTTTCACCACATTTAATTACGACTTACTAATTATTTAATTGTGAAATTTGGATGTGTGTATAGGTAATGTGGAGCAAGAGAGGTACTTGTTTGCTAAGAGGCAAGTGAATAAACATCATAATGTGAATAGAATGATAGGAAGCAGTGGTGGTTTCTGGAAATGCATAAGTTTGGATAAAAAAATTATGTGTTCGAGAAAAATGCCGATTTTTGGGATGAAGAAGACATTAGTGTTCTACAAGGGCAAAAATCCGACTAACTGCTTCATGCATCTATTCTGCATTGCCCTTCCACAAAATACACCTTTTAATAACAAGGTATTACTTGTTTTTAATGAATAGTATTAGTTTTTATTCCACATATTAGTTGCTTTCCCTGGACACTATTAGTAGATCATTATTAGTTATTTTCTTGAACAATATTAGTTGTGCACTTGGTGCACGGGAGACTTCTTATAATTAATCTAATGCATCAAGATATGTGTGTATTTGTTTATGTGCTAATTAATTTAAATTTTTTGTTTGGTTTCAGGGTTCGTTTATTCAAATAGGAAAATGGAATATGTGCCATGTATTTTTTGGAAGAGGGAGTACGATCAAAAAACAGATAAATTATGATCGTTTTGAGAAAAGAATCGAGTGATGCAGATTCATCGTCTTCGTCTTCTTCTTCATCATCATCGTGCGATTCCGATTCTAGTGTTTTCAGTGAGGTCTCTTCTGGTACAGAGAAACCAATTAACTAGTTGTAATTCCAATTTTTCTTTAGTGAACCAGCATTTGATGATATTGAGGTAGTTAACTAATTATGTTCGTTGTATGGATCGATCCAAATAAATTAATTGAATCTTCTCAAAATAGTTGTACTTTGATTTATTAGTGTGTATATATATGTGACATCGTATGTCATGATCCCCTATATTATCATGTTATATATCAAAATGATAAATCTATCATGATTCACTTGCTCTATTCAACGGAATGAGATTACCTATTTTATAATTGGTGTTTCACCCTGTATTCCATAATATGGATAAATGACATGTGAAATAATAAAAATTATCCAACGGACCACCATACCCTTGGTCCATGTGTTAAAGGTTCAAAAGGAATGAAACACCAATGAAATACGAAAAGAACAGCTATTGAACTTTAATTATTAGGAGATCTGTGTCCACCTGCTACCCAATTAATATCATTCAATGTTTTAATATTATTCATTGAAAACAATTGATATTGTCCAATTTATAATAATATATTTTCAACGTATATAATACTGGTTATTGAATACAATTGATATTATTCAATGAAAAAATTAATATTATTGTTCAACGAAAACAACAAATACTGATCATTAAATACAACTAATAATGTTCATTGAAAAAACTAATACTATTAATATTCAATGAAAATAATTAATATTGTACCCAAAAAAACAACTAATACCATTAGAAAATATAATCGGTGCATACAAGAACATTTGCCAATATTTAGATGTTTATTTATCTTTGTGCAAACATATATAACTATAATCTTGGATCTGTATTCATGCGTGTCCTAAAATTAAAAATAATGGAGTCCTTTCTAGCTAGGAAGCAATAATGGTCTTGACTTTAAACCAAATGCTAAGAAATTATAAGTCAAACTATTGTATTATGATGAATGTGCATTTGTGCATCTTTTACCTTTCAAAAGGAATTTGATTTTTTCACAAAGCAATATGTATTGAATAATTATTGTGGGTACAAAATTTTGAATCAAATTATTAATTGGTATAAACTTTTTAAAAACTTACTTAATATATACAAAATAATTACATATATGCAATCGAAGTTGCACAAAATATGCAAATATACCTACTTATGTGTAAATTTTTTGTATTTATATACATAATAGTAAGTCTTGAGAATCAATTGTAGTGATCAATGGACAAAAAAATAAGTCAAACTATTGTATTATGATGAATGTGCATTTGTGCATCTTTACCGTCGAAAGGGATTTGATTTTTGATTTTCACAAGGCAATATATATTTAGTTAAAAAAAGAGGTTGTATATGAGCAAGCAAGGCATATGCTTCTCTCTCGCTTTATCTAAAGAAATCACTTTTGAGAAGAGCGCATGAACAAGAGCAACTACGTCGTACATCTCCACATGCGCTCTCTTAAACTCTTAAAACTCATATTATTATTTGAGCCCTCAAAAGTGATTACTTAAACAAAAATTCAACCCGCCGAATTTCAATTTTCTCTTTTCAAAAGTGGCAGACAATGATATTATGTTTTTTCTTATTTTTAGCATACTAATTGCGACATAGAAGGTGGAAAAATTAAAATTGTTGATAATGGTGTGCATCATATTTTACCTATATCACTTTTTCATATTTCACGTTGTATTTCACTATTTAGATAATAAGTTGTAATGTTAAAAAAATTAAGTAACGACTCATAATTACCATGAGGACACTGGACACGTGTTAAAGATTCAAGAAATGAAACAAGTACGAAAAAAAGTGACAATCGAGGAATCGATGCGCGCTAATGGCTAACTACAACAGAAACAGATTAAGGCATAAAAATCTATTACGATAGCAATAAAACCTCAAATTTGAAAAATGATGCAGAATATGTTGGTAGATAATAATGAATGCAAAGAAAAAAAATGGCAGAAAAAAGAAACACAATTAAATATTTAGCCATCAAAAGCAAAGTTTTCAATAAAAGATCAGATAAGAACTAGCTTTTCTTTTGTGTATCCGGTGGAACTTATTCACATAATGATCAATCACACTTAAAAAATAAATGTCATTAACACTTATCGATCAACTGATATTATTACACTTAAAATTAATATCATACTCTGCTCCGCCCACTAATCTTATGCCCGTTTGACTTTTCAACGCGTTTTCCGGCGAATTTTGTATTAAGAATTGAAATGATAAAGTGATTTTTAAGGAAGGTATGATAGATATATCCCTTATTAAAATCCATGAGGCCCAAATCTTTTTTCTCTCCTCACTCTCTTTCATTGTGAGCGATCCCGTAATTTGTGTTGATAGCCTCAATCGTTGACAATAATTTTCTTAATGATTACCACAGGAGATTGATAAAATGTTGGAGGAGGTGTACGTACCCATTTTGAAGTAGATTTTATAATTGATATTGTGAGTGAATCTCGTTATTTTGTGAGTCATTGTTCTTGAGAGAGAGATATAGTTCGTGTGCCTGCACCTCCTGTATACAACCCGAATCAAGTGGAAATGGTGACCTGCAATCTCAACCTGAATCAAGAGCCGGTGAATTGTTGTAATTGTCTATTTGAAAAGTGTTGAGTGGATCCCGCCGTCTCAGTTTCTCCTCCTTGCCTTTGCTACAATTCTACTACTTGATCCTGAAATATATATAAAAACACGAAGAACAAAGAAATATAAAGAGAGTATAATTAATCAGGCTAAGAACCTTAGATTCTCAAAAGGGATATCACACGATGCAATGGAGTAACCACAAAGGTGTCTCTCTCTCATCCCTCATTCAGCAATGGCTCTCTCTATTCTTACTCTCTCTAACAATGTATATATGCCACACATATGCTTGCTTCAAGGATACAAAAATACCGACGAGATCACCGTTCCATAATAAGTGTTTTTACTTTTATATTTCATAATATGGATTAATGGAATAATAAATGATATCCAACAAACCATCGAGATTACGTTCATGTGTTAAAAATCCAATAAGGTGAAACAAGACAATGAAATACGAAAAGTGAAAACAAGAATAAGACATGAAAGTCGGGCCTACTCTCATCCTCGCCAAGACGTAATCGGATCGCGCGGTTCTCACTTGAGATTCTCGCATCGTCTCTCTTTCCTCTCTCTCTTTAGCAAACCCCCCCCTTTCCGCATCAGATTCAACACACCCGAGTACCAGTAAAGTACTCACCAAATTGTTGGGGAATTAATTGCACGGATATATTCGATGAATATTTAAATACAAATTTAATTCTAATAATTATTACTAGCATGTATTAACCTATATTAATTCAAATAATAATTCAACAACAAATCATGATATAAACAATACATAAATCCCACGCATGTGGAATTGCTACGGTTTTCATTGAACTAACCTCTTGGAGTGATAATGGTCTCGCTTATAAAAACACACCAAAAAGCCTTCCTAAGTATTCCCTGTCCTTGTTCACAATCCTGTGGACAAGTCAACAATTAACAAAAGGGAAAATAAAAATTTGTTGCACCACCTTTGTGGATTTACTAATTTTTCCAAAGACATGGAATTGCATACATTCACAAATTTACGCTTTTCAAAATACACAACTGGCCGAATGCTTCAAAATATTTGATATTTTATCGACGCCGATATTTTTCCTAAAAACCAATTTTCGTGGTTCACCGGGATGAAACATTCATCTCCTATTTATAATAGGGGGACGAAAATTAGGCTCAAAATATGGGTTGCAGGAAAGATCTTTTCTTGATCTCCAAGAAATCTTGAATATATCCCATATATTCTTCTTTCCATGTGTATTTTTCCACAAAATCTCACACCCCTTATTTAACTCATTTTTTCAAAATTAATAGAGGCTTTTCAAGATTGGATCTTTTCTTTGAATTTATGAGATATTCTTGTATTCTAAGAATACACATTTTTTCTATAAAATCTTTTTCAAGAAAATCAAGAAAAATCCTTCTTCCTATTATTACTCTATATATTGAAATCACAATTAAAGAAACTAAGTGGGAGATTTCTTGAATTTATGGGATAATCTTTGTATTCCAAGAATACTTATCTCCTTCCATAAAATATTTTCAAGAAAATTCTTCCTCCCTTTTTTTAATAATTTTGAAATTTAAGGAAAATAATGCAACAATAATTTATTTTATTTTTAAACATTTTTTTCGGGGCTATTGGACTTATGTTGGGCTACTTGAGGGGCTTTAGGAGAATTAAGATTTGACCTTCCAATGGATCTTGAATTATCAATATTGAGCCACAATATTATTCAAGCCCAAAATATTAATTAATCCCACTACATAATTAATATTTGCACTATCCATCTTAACCCTATATTACAAATATGGCTCCCCGATTATTATTTCCGCGGTTTAAGATTATCTAGTCCATTAATTAATTCAAAATCAAAATAGCTTTCCATTAATTAATATCTTTTTATCTTAGTTGAGAACGGTTCTACATTATTATCCATTCTAAACCAGTTCCACTTGCAAGATTTGGTATGATAAAACTTATTTAACCTCCCAAGGGGCAAATTGAACAAGCGTACTTGCACGATTCTCCGTATTAAATCTGCTTAATCGCGTGCATCAACAATATTGCCCAAGACATAAAGTATTGAATCCGTTGATTCTCTACCGTAATAAGTCAAGCAATAATTATCAATCACCGCGATCCTATTTAAGGGACGAAGATTAAGAAATAACCACCCATAGTGCAATTAACTGGTTGGGTTACGGTTTGTCCTCAGAGAATCTCTCGACATGCATGCACAGTGTAATCTCTTGGTCAGACAAGCCAATCCAGCCTTACACTTCAACCTTTCACGATGGATTGTTCATTTCATCTAGGTCATTGAATGGTGTACTTTTTGGTTACAAAGGGACTGTTAATTTAATCTCCTCGCGGATCGAGCATCCACTAAATTAACTGATGTAACAACGTCTTATTTATTGAACAGTTATGCAAAGAAATATATGTAACATTAGATGATATTTAAAGCATCGGTGATAAACAATTTATTTCAAAGAATAAGACCGAAATCGATTTGATTATAAAAGTAAAGCATACTTTCAAATATATCCCAACAATACTCCTTATTCTCAAAGTCCGCTTTTAAGTATACTACATCATGTCTCGTATGGTTCCTAATACGTGACATCTAATGTCACCCACATCGGAACCTAATAATATCTCCCACTTATACTCAAAAGCGATCGACCCTACGACTTGACAACCATTCCTCCCACATGTCTCTTGAATGTTTTGAGGGCGAACCTTTTGAAAGGATACACTTAGGGTTTATCCTCGTCACGATCTGTATATTCTTCATCTACTCTCTTAACGATTTCTAAAGATTTCTTTCATCTGGCTTTGTTTGACTGTGGACTCTTGGTTCCCTTTGAATTTTAAACCCCCTACAAATATTCTTGACAAATTGAACTTATCCAAGTCCATAAGAAGGTAATGAAACCGGGTTCCTTCATCGCCTTCAAGGCGACTACTTATCCCGGCCTCATGGTTGAGTCAAATATGTATTTCTATTTCACACTCTCGTCCATTTCATGGCTTCACTTCTCCCAAATGAAAGAACTAACGGGGCGAGATAGTTTTACGAATCTATGTCTGATTAAATCCGAGTCCGTAGAATGTGATTGGGGATTATCCGGATCGATAAAAGCATCATTCTATCTTGAGTTCTTTTTTCGATACTTGAATGTTTTAATCGTCATTCAATGTTCTTTCCCGGTTACTTTTGATATCTTGCCACCATGCCAAAGCGGTGCCAGGTCTGCATTAAAGCATTGCATACATAAGGCTTAGGCGGTAGAAGCGTAAGGAATGCCTTTCACGTCATCTATCTTTCTCAGATTTAGGGCACATTTTTCTTAGATTGATTCCATGTCCTAAAGTCGAAGCCTTTCTTGGAATCTGGATACTCAATGCGTTTCAAAGGCGGTGGTCATGTATGAAGTCACTGCGATAAGCTATTTCATCATTTTCTTGATCTGGTGATCTTGATCACAAGGATGTGCCGGCTTCCCTAAGTCCTTCATATCCAAACTGTTTTTGAAAGCCATGCCCTCACGCTCGATAACACCTTTACATCGATTCCCGGCGATCGTAATGTCGTTTACGTGATAGTACTAAGAATACCCGATGGGTTCCAACACGCGCTTTTTGTACACACAACTTTTCGAACTGCGTTTTGATCAAACCCATGTTACTTTATTACATGATCAAAATATTGGTTCCAAGCTCGGATGCTTGTTTTGAGTCCGTAAATGGACTTCATGAGCTTCTGGCCCAGGGTTCTTGGCCCTTTCAATGAAGCCTTGGGGTTGTTGCATATAGATATCTTCATCAAGACTTAGTTAAGGAAAGTTGTCTTTGACATTCATTTGCCGATTTCAAAATGCGAGATGCATAAAGAATCGGCAAGAGAACTTATGGACTTGAGCATTGCATACGGTGAAAAGGCTTCCCTCGTAGCCGATCCCTTCTACGGTATAACCTTTTCGCCCTGAAAGTTTTCGCTCAAGGTTCCAACTCCTTCCTGTCCAATCCCTTTTTTCTTGTATACCCACTGCAACGAAATGGGTTTACCCGCCCGGTAAGTGGTTTAGCTCCGCTCTGTTATGATCCATAGAACCCATTTCGCTTTCATTGCTTTTTTGCAAAGAAACCGCATCCTTATCTTGGATTGCTGTCCTTATGTCCACGGGTCCGATTAGTCTTATAAGGGATGTTGGGGGAATAAGTTGCACAGATCTATTCGGGATAATATTTAAATACAAATTAATTCTTATAATTATTACCAGCATGAATTAATCCTATATTAATTCAAATAATAATCGACAATAAATCATGCATATAATTAATTCAGTGCAAATTCTACACGACGTAATTCTACTTAGTTTACGTTTAACGTACCTCTTGGGATGGCAATGGTCCGGCCGATTAGACTAACGAAAGAACTTCCCAGTATTCCTCAATCTTCGACTATCCTATCCGGTAGGACACTTGAACAATTATCAAAAAATAAATTATGTTGCACCACCTTTGACGGATTTTAATTTTTCCAAGACATGGAATTGTACTTGGGAATGAAAGAATCGTCCCTATTTATAGGCGTAGGTGGTCGAAATTGTGGGCAAAATAATGTGGAAAAATCTTTTTTCTTGATCTCCAAGAAATCTTGAATATATCTCCTATATTCTTTTCCCCATAAATTATAATATTCCACAAAATCCACTTACTTTGTTATGGAAGAATTTTCAAAAAACATAGGCAAGATTCCAAGATTTGGATCTTCTTGAATTTATGAGATATTCTTGTATTTCAAGAAATACATATATTCCATAATATCTTTTCAAGAAAATCAAGAAAATCTTTCTTGCTTTATCTTTCAAAATTTTCAAAATTATCTTTATAATAACAAGTGGGAGATTTCTTGAATTTAATGATATAATCTTGTATTCCAAGAATACATATATCTATTCCATAACAAAATTCAAAAGAAAATCTTTCTCCTTTATCCATAAATTTCAAAATAATTAGGAAAAATAAGCAACAATATTTATTTTATTTTAAACACCTTTTTCATTATTGGACTATATGTTGGGCTACTCGGGGGCCTTTAGGAGATTTAAAGATTGGACCTTCAATGGATTCAATTATCAATATTGAGCACATATTATTCAAGCCCGTAAATATTAATTAATCCGGCTACATAATTAATATTGCTATCCATCTTAACCCATATATTATCGATTGGCGGCTCCGCATTATTATTTCAGGTGTTTAAGATTATCTATCCATTAATTAATTCAAAGGAAATTTGTGAAATAGCTTTCCATTAATTAATATCTTTTTTTTTTTTATCCTGGTTATGAAATGGTTCTACATTATTATCCATCTGGAAACTAGTTCCACTGGGTAAGATTTGGTATGATAAAAACTTATGAACCTCCCAAGGGGCAAATTGAACAAGCGTGCCCCGCATTACCATTCTCCTCATTAAATCTTAGGTCGCGACGTGACCAATAATATTGCCCAAGATATAAAGTATTGAATCTCGTTGATTCTCTACCGTAATAAGTCAAAGCAATAATTATCAATCACGCGATCTATTTAAGGGACGAAGATTAAGAAATAGCGAACATTTGAATTAATTCTTCCTAGTTCGATTACGAAAATTTGTCTCCATGGAATCTATTCAGTGCCTCCGGTCATACTTAGTGTAATCTCTTGGTCAAGACAAACGGTCACAGGCCTTACACTTCAACCCTTTCACGATGAGTTTGTTTATTTCCATCTAATTAGTGAATAGCGTACTTTTAGTTACAAAGGAATTTGTTAATTTAATCTTACGTGATACGGTATCACTAAATTAACACCTAATGTAACACTTGTCTGATTTATTGAGCAGTTATACATTAAATATACATGACATTCGATAATATTTAAACGGTGATAAACAATTTATTTGATAAATAAGTCCAGAAATTCAGTTTTGATTATACAAAGTAAAAGCATACTTTCGATATAATCATCCCAACGAGAATCAAGTCAGGGACTCTCCCCATCCCGTGAATCTCTGGGTACGTCTCACAACCCTCCCCTCTGACGGTTCGGTTGTGTAAGTGTAGTCGTTTGGAATGTCATCTTATGCAGTTAGCAATGAGGTTAGCCCCTTATCTCATTTAAGGTAATCTCATACGGGTCTTCCTCATTCATATAGTCTTCTTTTAAAAAATAAAAGTGGGTCTTATTACCACCTTTTGATCTTGAGACCGTAAAACATACACCCTTTTTGTTTCCTCGATTGTATCATATAAACAACCTTATAATTGATTCGGCGATCGAAGATTCTCCGGCTTCCTTGTCCAACCGTGGGCTGGACACCCCCCAATTACTGTGTCTCAAAGCTGGGCTTTGCGCGGTCCACAATTCTTTGGGAGTTTTGGGAACCCGATTTGGATGGCACCCAAGTTCAGAATGTGGCTTATTTGTTTCAGGCATGACCCCGAGCGACTTGGAAGATCCGCGCAACTCATCATTGATCTAACCATTTCCAAAAGTTCATTTTCTTGTACGCAACCCCGTTTTGTTGGGGGTTACGCGGGTGCGATTAGGCAGGATCTGATCCTTTGTTAGACAAATGGTTCAAAAAACTCGCCGTTGAGGTACTGCATATCACGATCGGATCGTCAGAAGTCTTGATATGTTTTCCCTATGATTCTCTTGCTTGAGCCTTAAAATTCTTTGAATTTCTCCCGAAAGGTCTCAGTTTATGCTTCATAAGGAAAATATACTTAGTACCTTGAGAAGTCATCAATAAAGTGATGAAATATCATAACCTCCTCTTGCTTTTGGTTGACATTGGACCACATAAATCTGTGTGACGATTTCTAACAAATCTTTGGCTCTATTCCCTTGGCTGAATGCCCTCTTAAGGTCATTTTTACCCTCGAACATGATTGCGAGGTTGGAATTGGTTCAACTTGGGCTTTCCGGTGAACCTTTCACCAACCTTTGGATCCTCTTTGGATTAATATGTCGAATCTTAGATGCCATAGAAGTATCTCGTTCACTTGATGAGCGTTTTCTTTTTATCGGGAAGCGATTGATGTGTTATAGGATGCATTTACGTGAAATTAGTCTTGTGCATAGTTAATTGTATAGATTATTCGACAACATTCCATTCTGAGATAAATTTATCATAAAGAAAATGGTAACAACTTTATTAAAAAGTAACAAATATCCGTCAAGGTAAAGTTTAGAAATTGAAATTAAATTCTTTCTAAAATTCCGGACGTAAAGAACATCTCTTAAATTAAACTTCTGTCTTCAAAAGGCAGGTGCACTTCTCCCAACTGGCAGGTACCACTCTCATGCTTGTCGCCCGATTAATGATGAAGGATCTCATGCCCTTAAGTTGTAGTCGGTTTTGGGACCCGTAATATAGTAGCCATGGTCGGCCAGATCCGTATCAACTTCTACAGATGAGAAGTATCTGTACCGCTAAGCAAGTTTCAACAACTGGTGCGTGAGAATTACCTTTCTTTTCCATTCCTTTTGGGTTTGGAGCAGGCGAACCTCCTTTGTCCCCACCCTTTGTTGGCTTACTTCCTCTTTGGATTTCCTTGACACCTGACATTCCTCATATTACATTGCCGCCTTGCTTGATTGGAGTTTATTGCTTATGGCTTTTGGTTCTCTTCGCCTTGCACTACTTGGCACAGAAGATGAAGATGGACTTTTCTGGAGTACAAAGCTTGAGTTTGGTGCCCGTCAACATCTCTGGCGAGACCAAAGCTTCGACAAAATCGGCTAAGCGAGGCCAAGATGCTCGAAACCTTTGGGCGGTGAAATTACCAAATTCATACGAGTCTCCGGTTATAATCTGCGCTCAGAACCTCAAGTTTATTCGGATGGGCCGTAATTTGAGGACTTAATCTTACGGGTTTGCCCTC